>SJYT01010010.1:328607-362376 GCA_006410635.1 Cephalophus harveyi
GCTGTATACACTAAGGAGTTGTTGTTTATCTCATTTTATGTAAGTTATATTTTAATGTAAGAAGAAATAATTACCTTAGTAAAAAGCAAAAAAAAACCAGAATGATTTTATTTCTGAGCCGAAGTCTTCAAATGAGTAAAAAATATGATTTTTCTTTTTTTGGCATAATTTTTCTGACTGATAAGACCAAACTGCAACATAAGAACTCTTTATGTCTGACTTACAGCATAATAAAAAGGTCATTCTTTAAAAAATAATTCAGAACTTTGTTCATTTTTCCAAGGGCCTCTCTTGACTGACTTTTAAAATCAAATTATTCTCTCTGAGGTGCCCTCATATTTTTATCCTTTTTAAAATTCTGCTGGATCCTCAGATGTCAGTGGTTATACCTGCAGTGTGATTACATCCTGAAAATCAAATTTCATAGGCTTCATGAAATCCTGCATCTTTTGCAAAGGACTGATGGGCAAAAGACTGTATATTACATTATATTGTCTTAACTACCATGCGAATCATATAAGCAGCAAGAGGAACAAAAATGATGACAGTATGGGTAACCAGTGTTAAGTGAAGAAAGGTGAACTAACTCTATTAGTGGTCAGTTCATTAGTGAGTAATTTCATATTTTGCCAAATCTACTTTTCCTAAGCAAATCTGTAACTGTAGTTCCTTAAACAATAAACATTCAAATAAAAAGACTACAATTGTGAATAACGTAGCTGAAATGCCTCATAAAATGTAGTAAAAAGTATTATTTCAACTGAGTTTTTAAAATTAAACTAAAATTTAAACTTCTCTGCCTTCTTGAATTCAAGTCATCTCAAGGGGCTAATTATTATTAGAGAAGATGCTCCTCTCTACCCATGCTCATTGTTATGCAGTGAGCAAATTTAAGTTTTAGAGCTGGTTTTGACGAATTTGAAATAAACTTACCTCTGTCCATCTACTGTACAAACGGATACACCCCACAAATCAGGGCTGAACTTGGCTAGTTGAGGAATATAATCTGCAACCTATCCAAAACAGTGGAAAGAAATCAACAGATAAAATATAAAATATTCTCTTCTATCAAAAAAATTTATCTTAATTTAGCTTCCACTAATGAACATTTTGTAGTACTCAGTGGCTTTGTAGTGTATCTTTTATAACAATATTCATAAAAACTAAGGGCATAACAGACTTGAGGATTACAAGTGAGATCTAAGTGACCTCTCAGAGTCTCTGTCACCATCTGTTTTCTATTGCATTCTCTCTTCCTAGAAAAAACACAGTCTAAGAGGAACTAGGAATTGATTTTTTTTAAAAGGGAAAAAAAATTTATTTAATCAGGGTCATGATAATAGGGTTTCATAATCTAAAAACTTTCAACATCGAGAGTAAATAAAATAGCCCTTATATTATGTAGAGAATTTTAAAAACTGTAAACATTTTATTTAACATTTGAGGATATCATACCTGCGGAAATTCCCAGGAAGTTATTTTTTAATTAATTAAAAATATAAAGGTTACCTTAATCATTTGAAAATCAAAAAGATTTCTTTTTAACGAAAATAACAACCATAATATTTGAAATATTTTAAAAGCACTTAAAAAAAAAATACAAAAGCACTAAGCTTCCCTGGTGGTTCAGACAGTAAAGAATCTGCCTGCAATTCAGGAGACTTGGTTCAATCCCTGGGTCAGGAAGATCCCTTGGAGAAGGAAATGGCTACCCACTGCAGTATTCTTGCCTGAGAATCCCATGGACAGAGGAGCCTGGTGGGCTACAGTCCATTGGATCGCTAAGAGTCAGACAAACTGAGCAATTTAAACTTCTGTTTACTTCTGTTACTCTAAAAGAACTTAATCCAGTGGCTTCACTTAAATTTCTTACTTAGTAAAACACAAAACCACGTAATTTTAGTCTCTACACCTCAAGTTTAGCTAAATTTATTCAATTATTGGTTTAGGAAAATATTCACGTCAAAACATTACCTTTCCTCCAGACTGCTTTTTAGCACTCTCATATAATTCATCGATATGTGAAGTAAAAGACATAAAGTCAGGAATGACAAACTTTCTTCTAAAGGCTTGTGTCAACAAAACAATGTTGCTTTGAACACATCTGTGGAATATGAGAAAAAATTAGTACTTGCTAATAATAAAAATATTAGGAAAACACTCAAACAATAAAGAAATTCAACATTTTAAGCAAATTCTAGAAATTATACTCTTTCTATATTATTTTCTTTCCTCCAAGCACCCTTTCATGTAGCTGCTTATAAGCTGTTGAACAAATTAAAGAAATAAATTAGACAGCCTAAAAACTGCATCAAAGATTAAAACAATAGAGCATTCCACCAGGTTAAGTACCAAGACCTTCTAAAAACAAGACTTTTTCACCTACCAGATATGCTAAGCATTCAGCATGACATCTGGTTAACAAAAATCAGACTTTAATATATAGCTGAGATCCTCTTTATTTTTCCATGAAATAACCTCAGACATATGTCCCTTAAGAAAAAACTTCACAAAAAACTAAACATTCTATATTTTAACGTATTTTCTATAACTTACATTTTGAAAATGTTGCATTTCTAAGCTAAAAACTTTGTTTAGTCAGATTTGTCTAAAGAGACAGTAATAAACCAATAAATTTTATGATAATTTCAATGTTATCTAATATTGAATTTTGTCACTGATTCAATATTTAATATGCATCAAACAGTAATTCAACTTGAGAGTTACAAGTAATATATAAGGAAAGACATTTCTTAGAAGAAAAAAATTGATAATTCCTGATCTTTAATGGCTATTCTGTATCAAGTCAAATCCACATCCTCCTTCTTTCAAGAACTGTTGCATGAGAAAATATAAGAACTGTCAAACAAATAAAAATTATTAACCTTACTACTATTTACCTACTCAAAATTAATCAGCATTTTTAAAAGGAGGTTTTATACAAAAACTGTATAGTCAGTGAAACTGGGATTTTTTTTTTTACTCTATTAGAAGGTGCTGGTAAAGCCGTGCTAACAGCTTTCATTGGTGAATTACTGTGGCCAGTCAAGGCAATATCACTCAGATGAGTGTCTAGCTGCATGATGATGAGCATTCCAATCTGTAATTTTTTCTTGGGAGTTATTTTAATATGGATGTCATGAATCTAACTAGAAAATCAGAAGTCATATAAAGTAGAATGAAGAGTAAGTGTTTTGTGAATTTTCAACAAGTGACATCTTTCTCATGCTTTCTTTGTTCAGTTTTCTCATCCTAAACTGGTAAAAATAATTTTACTTTCCCTTTTAACTTAAATGTTTATGATTGACAACTGTTATGCACATCTGTTTTATAGAATATTTCAAATATAATTTCTCATTAGCAAAATAACATAGTGGATAAGAATTTTCAAAGAAAAATCAAATGAATACAAAGACTACCACTCATTTCTTCCAAAACAAGATGATAAAAAAAATTATGATCACACGTGATAATACTTCTAATACTTATATGGCTAAAAATATATGAATAAATAAAGTATTATTTTCAACACAAATTTTCTACTTCTACTAAGACTATTAGCATTAAAAACAATTGAGTATCTAGATAGGTATAGGCAGTCTCCAACTTTCAGACTATGCCCCCAAAAGTATGCTTAGAACTTATTTTCCCATTTAAAGAAAAATTCTACATGCTTCTCAGATTACCCTCAAAGGCTGAATATATATATTAACCAACAAGGTATTTTAGGTAAAATGTCAACACATAGACTTCAACCAAACCTTTCCATCTTTCTTTATATAAATTACTTCTCTGGGGAAATGAATTCCATTGTAACATCTGCTTTTCCAGTTGCATGAAAGTGAGATAGTTTATTTCTGGCAACCCTAACTAGAAAACTTATTTTGAAAACAGAGAAAATCCTTCTCTGAAGCAATCACCTTTCCAGGTGACCTGAAAAGGTTAGCGGTCAGAGGTTTTGAATCTCATTCTAGGAATGAAAAGAGTAATCATATGCCTATAGACATAAACTTTTCCACTGCCTGCTCACACAGACCACTAAGCATCTGTCAAGTTGGGAACTGCCTATATTACAATCGTCAGGTTTTTTTTTTTTTTTTTTTAATTGGATTAGTGTTTAAAATAACGCTAATTGTTATTTTTAATACAGTAGAAAATTTTATGCTTTTCTGTTTACTCAGTGTATTTAAATTACTTTTTCAAATTTCATATTTAAACACAATAGTATGTTTATGAAGCACAAAAAAACCTTAACCAGTACTAAAAAAGATATACTGCTTTCATGTAGGAATTCAAAGCAATTCCTCATACCCACAATCAATATACCTATCTACCATGTCTTTGAATCAAGTCTGACAACTTTATTCTCAGATATACCAAAATAACTCCCCAGAAGGCACTTTTCACAGAGTTCATGACTACTAAAAATAAAATAATCTTACTGTAAAAATACAGCTAACTAGAAATTATTTCCTTCCCTTCACAAAGAACAGGTTTGGAAGACCCAAAATTCCTAACATCAATGCCAACATCAACCTAAAATCTACATTTTATAAGGTCAGCAGAGTTAACAGCATCAAAAATGTGGTGAAAAGACAGAGATCTAAAATTGGTAGCACTCACTGCTTCATGGTATGCCAAGACACTTGGGAGGATCCCAGTTAAATACTTATACCTTCAGATGACTTAATATTCCAGGATACTTCAGCAGATATCTAGAACAAATCATCTAGCCCCCAAAAGACAATAAAATAAAAAATATATAAAAATACATACATACAAATAAACTTTCAAGGTAGATGCTGGAATTCTTTTCAACCTAAGCCTATAGTCAGGAAAAAGCCAAAGTTTAACAGTAGTGTTTACAGTTTTATTTTGGTTCTCACTCAAGTTTAGTTGTAAAATACCATATACTTCCTTGGGTTCCATGACAAACTTGTCTATCAAATTATTAAGCAATCAAACTAGTAGGAACACATTAAAGAAAATAAAGATTGGCAAATACAGGAAAATAAAAATATTCTCATTCAAGCAAATCAAGGCATTAATGTCCAAAGTTAGCATTAAGGTTTTAGATATTCTGAAAAAAAAAAAAAAAAAGCCTATGCAGTAAGCCTATGTCTGCTGTGAAGAGAGAAGCAAACAATGGAGACATGTAAACCTAATGAATGCAGGCTGCCTGAAGCCTTCCCATTTTATGATGTCATCTAAATCAACTTGTAGGAAAGAAACAGAGACCATGCTGAGAAAGGCTGCAAGATATGCAGATGAATTAGAGATCAATTTAAATCGGACAGAGTGTGTTCCATTCAAACTGAATGCAATCTCCAGGTATTATAAATTGGAAACATCCATGGCTACATTTCCTCAGAACAGTTTCAAGGTATACTCTTAGCCTCAGTATATTATAGAACTTTAATGTGCATAAAGTTGTTCTAAGCAATTGATGTTTATAAATCCCCTCCCCTCTTTTTTCAATTACACAGGAAGCACTGGCTTTCAAAGATGCAATTTTAAAAGAAAAAAACACCACATAGCATAGCAAATGACCATTAATGGTTTGGCGGAAATTTTTACTTTTTAAAAAGATCTTTGTCTAGCATGACACCATCTGATGTTGTTTGAAGAGTTAATCTTAACATATCCATACACTCTTTCAACCTGGGATCAGACGTTCGCAATCCTGTAGATTTGAGTGCCTGTTTTTAAAAAAATAAGAGTCTGTAAATACATAGTGCAAATAATGTATATGCTTATTCCAACTACAAGTTTTTAATTCCTGTATTTAAAAACTTCTACCCAAGACCTGAATATATATATATGGCATTTTAGTGTCACTATTACCCTCTTTCTGGAAAAGTTTTTCATTGTTTCTTTCATTTCCTTTCATTGATTACCTTGAAATGAGCATGATGAAAATTTGAAAATAAGAGAAATAGTGTCAGTCAGAATCTACATGTCAGATGACTTTAAGACTACATTGCAATATCACCATATATTGATTCATATTACTGATTTTTAAAAGTTAGGATAGAAAAATGTAAAAACTTACTGTAATAAATTTATGAACAGGTATTTTCTCTTGTCCTTCTGCAATTGTATAGAACAGCAAATCTTCCAAACTAGGTAACAGACCCTGTTTTATTTTACTAAAGAGGAAAAAAAGAACACAAAATTAACTCTTATGTGAACTTTCAAGTAGATTTTAGCTACATCCATTTAAAAATAATCAATGAAGCAGACTACAGTTGATCGATTCCTCAAGACCTGCTATCATATTAATAAATGCCGATTTGCCAAAATCAAACAGTATTACTGAAACCACATTGAGAAGCACGTTTAAAACATGTTAATTAATTTACACAGATATTTTGTAATCCTAAATCATCTGTTATAGTGATTTCTTCCTGTACAGCCTAATATACAATCACCCAAGACAGCCTAGAAAATGTTCAGGTAAGAGTCAATATTTCATTCTGTTGTCATTGTTTTTTTATAGGATGATTATACATATATAATGGAGAAGGCAATGGCGACTGACTCCAGTACTCTTGCCTTGAAAATCCCAAGGATGGAGGAGCCTGGCAGGCTGCAGTCTATGGGGTCGCGAACAGTTGGACACGACTGAGCGACTTCACTTTACTTTTCACTTTCACACACTGGAGAAGGAACTGGCAACCCACTCCAGTGTTCTTGCCTGGAGAATCCCAGGGACGGGATTCCATGGGGTCGCACAGAGTCAGACACAACTGCAGAGACTTAGCAGCAGCAGCATACATATGTAAAACATGGTTGTGGTTTAGTTGCTAAATTGTGTCCGATTCTTTGCAACTCTGTACTATAGCCTGCCAGGCTCCTCTGTGCATGGGATTTCCCAGGCAAGAACACTGGTTTGTCATTTCCTTCTACAGGGATCTTCCCGACCCAGGAAGTGAACCCAGGTCTCCTGCATTGCAGGCAGATTTGTTACTGACTGAGCCCTGAGGGAATCCTTAAATATAACACATATATATAGTCATATATTTGTTATAAACAGTTATACAAAGATATAGTTCGAATAATTAACCTGATTGCAAAATCTGAGGAACAGAGTAATTAAGAAAAGATTAGTGTACAAGTTCTCAAGCTATAATATTTAC
This sequence comes from Cephalophus harveyi, assembly GCA_006410635.1. Classification (NCBI taxonomy): domain Eukaryota; kingdom Metazoa; phylum Chordata; class Mammalia; order Artiodactyla; family Bovidae; genus Cephalophus; species Cephalophus harveyi. The sequence goes on from SJYT01010010.1 coordinate 335,747, forward strand.
TAGTCAAGTCACCTTGGGGTAAATTAACTTTTCTGTGATTCAGTTTCCTCATTTCAGAAAGGGAGATGTGAGAATCAGTTGACTTAACACATTCAATACCCTCAGTGCCCTGCTTGGCAGAAAGTACTCAACTGTCAGTAGTTGTAGTGACTATTTCTAAAGTGACCTAGGCTTACATATACACATCAAATGCCACAAATCATAAAGACTGTTAGAATAAAAATGTTACCAAAAAATATATAATAAAATCTTAATTAACTAATAAGCTTGTATAAGATGCTGCTGCTGCGTCGCTTCAGTCGTGTCCGACTCTGTGCGACCCCGTAGACGGCAGGCCCACAGGGTCCACTCCATCCCTGGGATTCTCCAAGCAAGAACACTGTGGAATGGGTTGCCATTTCCTTCTCCAAAGCATGAAAGTGAAAAGTGAAAGTGAAGTCGTACAGTCGTGTCCGACTCTTAGCGACCCCATTGACTGCAGCCTACCAGGCTCCTCCGTCCATGGGATTTTCCAGGCAAGAGTACTGGAGTGGGGTGCCATTGCCTTCTCCGGGTATAAGATGCTATGATTAACCAAATTTTTAATCGAGAAAAACCTCAGATATGCAGATGACACCACCCTTATGGCAGAAAGTGAAGAGGAGCTAAAAAGCCTCTTGATAAAAGTGAAAGAGGAGAGTGAAAAAGTTGGCTTAAAGCTCAACATTTAGAAAACGAAGATCATGGCATCTGGCCCCATCACTTCATGGGAGATAGATGGGGAAACAGTGGAAATAGTGTCAGACTTTATTTTTTTAGGCTCCAAAATCACTGCTGATGGTGACTGCAGCCATGAAATTAAAAGACGCTTACTCCTTGGAAGAAAAGTTATGTCCAACCTAGATAGCATTTTCAAAAGCAGAGACATTACTTTGCCGACTAAGGTCCGTCTAGTCAAGTCTATGGTTTTTCCTGTGGTCATGTATGGATGTGAGAGTTGGACTGTGAGGAAGGCTGAGCGCCGAAGAATTGATGCTTTTGAACTGTGGTGTTGGAGAAGACTTCTGAAGGAGATCAGCCCTGGGATTTCTTTGGAAGGAATGATGCTGAAGCTGAGACTCCAGTACTTTGGCCACCTCATGCAAAGAGCTGACTCATTGGAAAAGACCTTGATGCTGGGAGGGATTGGGGGCAGGAGGAGAAGGGGACGACTGAGGATGAGATGGCTGGATGGCATCACGGACTCGATGGACGTGAGTCTGAGTGAACTCCAAGAGATGGTGATGAACAGGGAGGCCTGGCGTGCTGCGATTCATGGGGTCGCAAAGAGTCAGACACGACTAAGCGACTGAACTGAACTGATTCATTGCAAAGTTTTCAGATAAAACTATAATGAATCTATAAGTATTTTCTTTTGGGGGGTTCTGAAACTGAAATGAACACAATTTAATATTCTGAACATTTATGACTGTCATATGTATTATAGTGATGTTATAAGAATTATAGATCTAGGGTAGACCAATCCCCTCCCGACCCATCACTATTTATTAAAATCAAAGGTACAAATACATGCATGTATTTGTATGTATGTGTTTATAAAATGTCTGGAAAGGGCTTTACCTTTATTTCAAGGAAGAGAAAATTAGAGAGTGGTCCATGTATTTCTATTTTAAAAGACAACAGAATATAGCGTCAGCTCACAGTGCATGCACATTTACACATGCACATATAAAATTTCTCCTCAAAGAAACACTAATGTTGGCATTAATGTCACTTATATTTGTTTTCAAAGCTATCATACCAGCTTCTTGTTTTCCAAGTCAACTCTAAAGTACAAGAATTTCATGCCAATGTTTTAAAAAAATTAACATATAGGATTATTGTAATTTAAACATACATCCTGGATATATAATTACTCCTTAAAACAATCTTGGCACTTAAGAAATTTTTAAAATATATTTGGGATATTTTAATTATAAGAGTTAAAAATTACGGATAACTTTTGTTAAGTATTCTGATTAGCTGTTTTACACGCATTATAGTTCAATCCCTACAATGATGACAAAAAATACTATTATGCAAAATAAAGTATGGTTCCTGGTACACAGTGGATGCTCAATATATTTACTGTTTGACCAAAAAAAAAAAGAACCAGGCTGACTCTGTCCCCATTTCTCAGAGGCTCAGACAGGTCAACAAACTTTCCAAGACTGCAGAGTGGTAGAGATATATTTAGAAACCTTGTTCCTCTGAATTCAGAGTCCAAAATATATGCCTCTACAGTTTTGCTGGCTCTCAAACTTACTAGCTAGTAATTACTGTTATAAGGTATGATTTTTCTAGACCATACCCTGATCTAAAACCATTAAGCAGCATTCAACAGTACTGATGACTTAATATTTAAAGAAAAATTGAGCCAGCTGTCAAAAACAATCAGTGGAAAATAACATACCAATTATTTACAGAAAATGGCTTAAGTAAACTTCAGATAGTGGTAGTTGTCACTTTAAAAAACTGCAGAATAAGCTTTCCATGTATTTACCACACCAGTAAATGGTATTTGCTTTGCCTAAAAGCTATGTAAGTAACATAAAATATACAGTTCTTTAGCTTATGGTAGATAGGGCAAAGAATTTAAAATGACCAAGTTTACTGCCACAACTAACATAAAAGGCTAAATATTTACTTACTTTTGGACAAGAGAGTAATTTTCATCCATTGGAGAGATATTTAAGTCATCCCTAAAATACTATGCTCACAAAATAAATAATAAATATAAATGTATAAAAAAAAGTTCAAAATTGATTAAAAAAAAAAAGTACTACCAATCTGAGAATTTAAAAGCTCAGACTCTGATCTGAAAATGAATTTACTTCAATTGTCTGGGGAACAAATTCAAAGGTTCTCCCCAAACTTTCAACTACACAGAAATTAGCCCAAAGACCTTTCCTAGTATTACCTCCCTCCCCACTTCTTTCCCCAGGCTTCCCTGGTGGCTCAGATGGTAAAGAACCTGCCTGCAATGTAGGACACCCAGGTTGAATCCCTGGGTAGGGAAGATCCCTTGGAGAAGGGAATGGCTATCCACTCCAGTATTCCTGCGTGAAGAATTACCTGGACAGAGAAGCCTGGTGAGCTACAGTTCATGGGGTTGCAGTGTCAGACACAACTGAGCAACTAACACTTTCTTTCCCCAAATTTAATACCATTTTGTGGCACTGCTTAATTGTATTATACTTCACCACTGAAACTCAAATGCTAAAAACTGTAGTTTTTGGAATATACAGTAACTAGGATATTTTTGAGAAGTGTTTAAGTTTTAAAGACAAAAAAAATAGATCATAACAGGAGTATGCCAAGACTGCGTATATTGTCACCCTGCTTATTTAACTTATATGCAGATTACATCATAAGAAACGCTGGGCTGGAAGAAGCACAAACTGGAATCAAGATTTCCAGGAGAAGTATCAATAACCTCAGATAAACAGATGATACCACCCTTATGGCAGAAAGTGAAGAGGAACTAAAAAGCCTCTTGATAAAAGTGAAAGAGGAGAGTGAAAAAGTTGGCTTAAAGCTCAACATTCAGAAAACGAAGATCATGGCATCTGCTCCCATCACTTCATGGGAAATAGATGGGGAAACAGTGGAAACAGTGTCAAATTTTGTTTTTGGGGGCTCCAAAATCACTGCAGATGGTGACTGCAGCCATGAAATTAAAAGATGCTTACTCCTTGGAAGGAAAGTTATGACCAACCTTGATAGCATATTCGAAAGCAGAGACATTACTTTGCCAACAAACGAGCATCTAGTCAAGGCTGTGGTTTTTCCTGTGGTCATGTATGGATGTGAGAGTTGGACTGTGAAGAAAGCTGAGTGCCGAAGAACTGATGCTTTTGAACTGTGGTGTTGGAGAAGATTCTTGAGAGTACCTTGGACTGCAAGGAGATCCAACCAGTCCATCCTAAAGGAGATCAGTCCTGGGTGTTCATTGGAAGGACTGATGCTAAAGCTGAAACTCCAATACTTTGGCCACCTCATGCGAAGAGCTGACTCACCGGAAAAGACTCTGATGCTGGGAGGCATTGGGGCAGGAGAAGGGGATGACAAAGGATAAGATGGCTGAATGGCATCACCAACTCGATGGACATGAGTATGGGTGAACTCCAGGAGTTGGTGATGGACGGGGAGGCCTGCCGTGCTGCGATTCACGGGGTTGCCCAGAGTCGGACACGACTGAGCAAATGAACTGAACAGGTTTTCAAATTATAGTACCAACAACTGGTGATAAGCCCTCAGATTCTGTAGGGGGAAAAAACCTGAAATAGTTACAACACTCAGCAACTAAAATGGGTATACACAGATGTGCAAATTCCAAGAAAAGTTCTTGTTTTATATTTTAAAAAATTTTCCCTTTTATTCTCCCTCATTTCCTTTTTGATTTTTGCCTTTAAGATCTTTTCACCAACAAGAAATAGTTATAACATTCAACAACTAAAATGGGTATACATAGAAATGTGCAAATTCAAAGAAAAGTCCTTGTTTTATACTTTTTAAATTCTTCCCTTTTATTCTCCCTCATTTCCTTTTTAACTTTTGCCTTTAAGATCTTTTCACCATCATTTTGTTCCTTCTTTTACCCCTTCCTTCTCCTACTTTACCTTCTCAAAATATCTGCCTAAAACATAGAAATTTCTTTAAAAAAAAAAAAGAAAAATCCCATGTATTTAACTGGCATCTATAACATCTAGTACAGCATTATACTAGTCCCTGCTTACAATCTAAAAAGGAAGGAGAAGACATACATAATGAGGAATTACAAGAAACAAACAATGGGATCCAATCACTGGAAAATTATTCACTATGAACTAATAAGGTAGTTTTGGGGGAGGATGGAATTTGAGCTAGACTTAAAAGATGGGTAGGAGCTGGAAATATGGCAACAGGAGAGGACTATCAGCAAAGGAAACAGAATGACCACAGCAATGAAAGTAAACATTCACTAGGTATTTACAAAGAAGAGCAAATAGCCAGAGCATAGGATATATGAATTAGGGTGCCTGTTTCTACCCAGGAGCTGTTAAAATACCTAATTTTCAGGGTTGAGAGAGTTATATATAAATCAACCAATAAATGAGGAGACTACCAAAAATTTCTGTCCTTTATCGAGCCCATCTTTGCCTGAAATGTTCCCTTGGTATCTCTAATTTTCTTGAAGAGATCTCTAGTCTTTCCCGTTCTGTTGTTTCCATCTCTTTCTTTGCATTGATCGCTGAGGAAGGCTTTCTTATCTCTCCTTGCTATTCTTTGGAACTCTGCATTCAGATGCTTATATCTTTCCTTCTCTCCTTTGCTTTTCGCTTCTCTTCTTTTCACAGCTATTTGTGAGGCCTCTCAAGACAGCCATTTTGCTTTTTTGCATTTCTTTGCCATGGAGATGGTCTTGATCCCTGTCTCCTGTACAATGTCACGAACCTCTGTCCATAGTTCATCAGGCACTCTCTATCAGCTCTAGTCCCTTAAATCTATTTCTCACTTCCACTGTATAATAAGGGATTTGATTTAGTCATTCATACCTGAATGGTCTAGTGGTTTTCCCTACTTTTTTCAATTTAAGCCTGAATTTGTCAATAAGGAGTTCATGATTTGAGCCACAGTCAGCTCCCGGTCTTGTTTTTGCTGACTGTATAGAGCTTCTCCATCTTTGGCTGCAAAGAATATAATCAATCTGATTTCGGGGTTGACCATCTCGTGATCTCCATGTGTAGACTCTTCTCTTGTGCTGTTGGAAGAGGGTGTTTGCTTCTCTTGGCAAAACTCTATTAGCCTTTGCCCTGCTTCATTCCGTATTCCAAGGCCAAATTTGCCTGTTACCCTAGGTGTTTCTTGACTTCCTACTTCTGCATTCCAGTCCCCTATAATGAAAAGGACATCTTTTTTGGGTGTTAGTTCTAAAAGATCATGTAGGTCTTCATAGGACCGTTCAACTTCAGCTTCTTCAGCATTACTGGTCGGGGCACAGACTTGGATTACTGTGATACTGAATGGTTTGCCTTGGAAACAAACAGATCATTCTGTCGTTTTTGAGACTGCATCCAAGTACTGCATTTTGGACTCTTTTGTTGACCATGATGGCTACACCATTTCTTCTAAGGGATTCCTGCCCACAGTAGTACATATAATGGTCATCTGAGTTAAATTCACCCATTCCAGTTCATTTTAGTTCGCTGATTCCTAGAATGTCGACGTTCACTCTTGCCATCTCTTGTTTGACCACTTCCAATCTGCCTTGATTCATGGACCTAACATTCCTATGCAATATTGGTCTTTACAGAAAAGGTATGGACCTAACAGAAGCAGAAGAGATTAAGAGGTGGCAAGAATACACAGAAGAACTGTACAATAAAGATCTTCATGACCAAGATAATCACGGTGGTGTGATCATTCACCTAGAGCCAGACATCCTGGAATGTGAAGTCAAGTGGGCCTAAAAGTGAAGAGGAACTAAAAAGCCTCTTGATGAAAGTGAAAGAGGAGAGTGAAAAAGTTGACTTAAAGCTCAACATTCAGAAAACGAAGATCATGGCAAAAGCTCCCATCACTTCATGGGAAATAGATGGGGAAACGGTGGAAACAGTGTCAGACTTTATTTTCTTGGGCTCCAAAATCACTGCAGATGGTGACTGCAGCCATGAAATTAAAAGATGCTTACTCCTTGGAAGGAAAGTTATGACCAAGCTAGACAGCATATTAAAAAGCAGAGACATTTCTTTGCCAGCAAAGGTCTGTCTAGTGAAGGCTATGGTTTTTCCAGTGGTCATGTATGGATGTGAGAGTTGGACTGTGAAGAAAGCTGAGCTCGAAGAATTGATGCTTTTGAACGGTGGTGTTGGAGAAGACTCTTGAGAGTCCCTTGCACTGCAAGGAGATCCAACCAGTCTATTCTAAAGAAGATCAGTCCTGGGTGTTCTTTGGCAGGACTGATGCTAAAGCTGAAACTCCAGTACTTTGGCCACCTCATGCGAAGAGCTGACTCATTGGAAAAGACTCTGATGCTGGGAGGAATTGGGGGTAGGAGGAGAAGGGGACAACAGAGGATGAGATGGCTGGATGGCATCACCGAGTCTATGGACATGAGTTTGAGTGAACTCCAGGATATGGTGTTGACAGGGAGGCCTGGCATGCTGCAATTCATGGGGTTGCAAAAAGTCGGACAGGACTGGGCAACTGAACTGACTACCTGACTGATCAAGAAATTTACAAACTTACCAATTCTACAAACAAGAAGCCACACTGTCTTTGACTACTGATCAACCAGTTTCCCAATACAAAAGGACAATTAAAACTCCTTAGTCTGATACTTAGTTTATAAATTGGCTACATACTATCTATGCTATCAGAAGTTTCTAAGTAAAAAAACTCCATTATCAAATCAAAGAAGGAAAATGAACTCAAAAGGAGGAAAGGGGAAAAAAATGGACAACAACTTACTTTGTCTTATTTTGTTAAATAATATTTCATATTACTTGACCTTTCCAAACTATAAAGGCTGGGGTAGTATCTTTTTTGTCAACTCCATATAACTCAAATGTATAATATACTATAGTAAAACTATCAGATAATCAAAAACTTCTTCAACTAAGTAAAAAAAAAAAAAAAAGATGCCTACTAATAGAATAAAAAGAATGCTTTGGTGTTTTTACTTGTAGCTTAATTTTAAAACAATTATCTGAAAAAAAATACTTAGAGCTGTTTTTAAATCAGTTTATCATTTTGATTTTAGAGTGATCTGATTGATATAAAGTATTCATAACACCAGTAAACTGGCAGACTGAACCTGTGAGGTTGAAAGCTTAATTCATAGTGGCTGATCATATACCATTTAAGTCTGATAAAGTGATACCGCTAAATCATTTTTCCCCAAGGCTAAGTATTAGAGAATTCAAGAAAAAAATTTTACATTTTTTAAAACTTTACTTTAAAAGGACTTTCTATTGTTTCATCTTAAAACTCCAAGTGATAAATCAAAGTGAGTAAACTGTCCTCAAATTACAGAGAAAGTCAAGTAACATGGCCAATGTCACACAACTCAAGTGGGTGGACCAGAGTTAGTCCTAGAAGTCAGTACTTGGTCCCTAATCCCAGACTCTTTCTGCTATGCCACACCAACTGTGCTGAGTTGTTACACTCCATTTTAGGAGGAATACCTGGAGTTTATTCAAAATAAAGAAAGGTGAGATTCCTTACCTATTGAAGAATTTCTAACCAAAATGCTAATAGGGAAACGACTTACGTTAGATGACCAAATTATTATTCTGCCTCGTTAAAACTGCATCTTGTAAAATACAAAGCAAGGATGAGATGAGGCAGCTGTTTTAGCTGGACTTTATTTAAATTTATTCAAAAGCAAGTCAAAGTAAGAAACACAAAAGTGAGCTTTATGTGAGAAGTGGCCAGGCTGTCTACATCAGCTGATGACAAAGTGTGCATATGTACAACTTCATGAGTCTAACCCAAGGGTACAATCTGCTTGACTTCAATTTGAGAGTGAAGACCTGGGCAGATCAAGTCCCAGATGTCCAACTCTGTTTGTCCTTCCAACCATGGTTGGAAGTATCTGTTAACAAGTCATTCTAGTTGTAAAAATACAGATATGTGAATTCTATCCGTGAAATTACTCTAACACCAGAGATGACTTCCTCAAAATAACTAAAATATATAGGTTAAAGTTAACAAAAGGCTGATTTCAGCTACACATAAGGAAAAACAAAACAACTCTGAAAATGGTATGTGCTGCCTTCAAAGGTAATAAATTCTCTTATCAATGAGTATTCAAACAGATGGATAACAACCTGTAGCAAGTATAACAGAAGGGAAAAAATGTCAGCTGGGGAGATGGCTTTTTAAGGTCTCTTTCAATACTAAACCTAAAAACTTATAAAGCGCTATATTAATCTCCTAATACTGGAAGAAAAAACAAAGTAAGTCCTAACATTGCATGACCCTGGTTAGGTCATTTAATAACTGTAGCCAGTTTACAACCTATGTAAAATGAGGTGGAAATAGATGTCTTTAAAATTACTTCCAACTCTAATTCTCAGTTTTTGAGCTACTCAAAATTCCTATAAATTGTATGCCTATAAATTTCCTCCTAAGTTCCTATACTAAAAATCACAAACTTTACTTACTCAGGACTACATAATGTAGACATAAAGGATTTAGATATATTTTACATATAAAGCTTAATTATCTGGGTTCTTTAAGAAAGTAATGGGAGTACCTAATGCCATGAAACTGTACATTTAAAAACAGTCAAAACAGTACATTTTATGTTACATTAATTTTACCCCATTTTTTTAAGAAAAGGTAAGGGGAATTCGGTATAGAAGGTGAGAATGAGGGAAAATAGCTGAATTGGAGATAGGGAGGCCAAGAACAAAATGTAGCAACTAATAACAATAATCCACAGAAGAACAAACCATTCTAACTAAAACCAAGGTATTAGAGAAAATCTTACACAAATAAATACAGTTCAGTGTAAGGGCTACTAACAGCAAACTACCGCAAGGGCCAACAGTTTTTGTAAATAAAGTTTTACTGCAAGAAAGCCATGCCTACTCAAATCTACTGTCTATGCCTTCTTTGCTACAACAGATGCTTTGAATACCTTTAATAGACCAGATAGCTTGTGAAGCCAAAAATATACACTATTTGGCCCTTGAGAGAAAAAGTTTGTCACACTTGCCTTGGAGCATCACTGTATTTTAGCACAGTATAGTAATATCCCCTTATAGTGAACCTAAGAAATGTTAAACTCTATTCATTACAATGTTTTAATATGGCAGAAAAACAGGCAACATTTTATGAGACTTACACCAAAAACAGTTAAGAAATTTAAAACTTTGATGTTTGAGGGTAAAAGAGAATACAACTGGATAATGCTGATAATAGGAGCTTTACAAACCCATTCACAATCTTCTTCAGAACCTTTTTCAATGCGATAATACTGTTATACATACTAGAAAAAAGGATATCAGGATAGTAAACCAGGACAGCAGGGTAGAGATTTACAAACTTAAAGTGCTTTCTCTGATTAGAAGTTATCATAATGAGAAAACTTAAAAGTAACTATATGGAGGCAGGAAAAATGTCTGTTCTCAGAAACCAACAACTGCTAACATCGTTTTGGCTTATTTCTACTACTTTTTCTAAGCCTTTTTTAAAAGCTTGAGACAACTTGACATCAAATTGCATAGAAAATTTTGTATTATAACTTTTGACTTAACGTTATATTTTCCTATATTCCTAAAAACTATCTGTATTCACTTTAAATGACTGAATAATAAACTCTCATGTGGATGTGCCATAATTTACTTAACCATTCCACTTCTATGGAACACAAGTTTTTCCCCACTTTTCTCTAAGCATAATATTGTGCCAAAAATATTAGCGAAAAATCTATCTACATCTCAGTTTTGCTAACCTGGACTCCTAAAAAGGTACAAATATGAAACTTTTCTAAAGTTTAAAAATCACCAAGGGACGTTCTCAGTTCTATGCACCTGTGTTTCACAACCTAAGTAATTTATACCAGAGTAGATTCCAGGATAAAATCATAGCAACAGCATCTCTATCTGAAAACTATTTACCTTACTTAGAGAAATCTACAGTTAGATATTTCTTTATAAAAATAGTTACTTCATTTAGCTTTAAACATTCCTTTTAGTATCAAATGACTTAACGGTGAAATGGCACATGCAGGCAACTCTTTGGTTTATAAAGAATTTGAAGACCGAGGTGCTTAAAGAATGCAAATCCTACAGGCAGACTTTCGGTTTCTACAGTCATAATTTTTCTCCACTTCAAAATCACAAGAAGGAAGTGCCCTTTTTTTACTGATTTTTTTTTTAAAAACTTGAAGACACCCACATATATCTTCAACAAATTTCTCTTCAAGGTGACCCTGATCTTTTTCAGACTAAAACTGTGTCTACTTCCCACCACTACCACTTTTCTCTACATACAAATGTCTTCATCAAAAAAGACTAACTCCCTAAGTTAGTTGATTTTTAGGTAGGTAAACTTCTTTATAAAAAATATAAAGCCTAGAAACAAGAAGCTAAACTCAAGTAGACTAAACTTCAGGAACTCCTTCAGTGAATGACATCTAAGTATTATTAATTAAGAGTATGCAGTTTATTACAGACTATGTCCCAGTATTATCAACAGCTACATAGATGCATGTGGTTTAAAATAAACATTAGGCCACAAAATTTTTAACATGTACGTTATGGTTGGGCATTCAAATAAAACTACAACTCATTGAAAACTGTAATCTAGAAAAAATATTTAGCAAATCACCAATAAAATGACTGAAGGGTTCACTGCAAAGTCCCACACCCAAAATTAAATATATTTTCTTTATGAAGGAGGGTTTTTAAGTTTGTATTGTAAATTATTAGTAGCTCAGTCGTGTCCAACTCTTGGTGACCCCATGGACTGTAGTCTACCAGGCCCCTCTGTCCACAGGATTTCCCAGGCAAGAACACTGGAGCGGGTTGCCCACCCTCCTCCAGGGGATCTTCCTGACCCAGGGATTGAACTAAATATATTTTCAATCTTGATTTCAATGTAAATGAATTGTAAATATGTTCACTTTTACAAATTAAAAGCAAATGATTAAAGGATCATAACAGAATATGTCCCCTATTTAAACAGAGGTTCTGTCTTTCTATTGAACAATGTATTACCTGAATGGGATGCCAATATTGTTTCAACTTCATCATCAGTACTATTCTATATAGTAGACCTAATTCAACATTGCTGAAATGCTTAAGTACTTAATCTTACTTTGAAATTCAATTTGTACAAAATATGAGGTAATGATTTTTTTCCTGCTACCATTTATTAAGAATAAATATGAACTACAAAAACAAAATCATACTATTTGAAGCTAACTGAAATCATTTGTTTACACTTTCACTTTTAATATATTTTTAATTATATAGTTGAGCAAACAGCATTACTGCGTCAAAGATGTGCAGCTTTTAACAGATTACTACTAAACCGCCCTCCAAGATAGTTGAATTTATACTTCTACAAGCAATGTAAAGAGTTCCTATTTCCCATACCCTTTCCATCACTTAATTTAACATCTATCAATCTGATAGGGGGAAAATGATCTGTTTTTAATGGAATACTTTTGATATTGTACCCTGTATGCATTACCTATTTTCTAAAGGGCATACACCTACTGACACTTTCCCAGAATCATCCTTCTCTTTTTCTAATTAAATAATATAAAGCCCAAACAAAAAGTAACTTTAAAAAACTTTCCCTCTTCTCCACCCACTAACCCTTCCCAGAGATCCTTCACTAAGACAGAATACACACATCTACATTTTGCAGAAGTGAAGTATGGAATTCTTGAGAGAGAAGACAGTATGATAAAAATGTTCATGTTGGGCAAGCATTGGCATAAAATAAAAGTTAATCAAAAATCTCAAATGCTACATAACATTGTTTGATATAATGTGCATCCCAATCCATTACTGGTTTTCTGGAAGCAGTGGTATTTTGATTATAACTCTGTAATTAATCTTGAAACAACATGTAAAATAGGTTGAAATGAGACAAAAGAACAGATATATGGTGAAGATTTTAAATCTGAAGTCATCAAACTGTTGTTTGGTCGCTAAGTTGTGTATGACTCTTTGTGACCCCATGGACTATAGCCTGTCAGGATCCTCTGCCCAGGCGGTTTCCCAGGCAAGAATACTGGAGTGCCACTTTCTTCTCCAGGGGCTCTTCCCTACCCAGGGATCAAACCTGGGACTCCTACTTGGCAGGTGGATTCTTTACCACTGGGCCACCTGGGAAGCCACGAAGTCATTAGGTATGTGGAGATAAATACAACAAAGCTTGGATGAAAAATGAACTATTACCTACATAAAGATTAGAGGATATGCTGCTGAGAAGGCAGACAAGTGGGGGAAAAGCAGAGGCCTTACAGCCTCAGGATTTATACCCAGTGAGCAAACCAGAAAAGAGCCACAGAAAAAGAGAATAATTTAAAAAGTCAAGAGTTGTGTCAAGTGGTTTCCAAAATGATGGAATAATACTAACAAAATTAAATAAGAGCACTGCAGGGAAAACTGAGCAGAGATCATTACATTTTCCTGTAACATACTTAGGACAGTAGTAAAATCTTAACCTTGATCAGTAACCTAAACCAGAATTGAAGTTGTTGACAGAGATAGCATAGCCTTGGATGACAATGGTTCAGAATTTGACTCTGAAAAAAGATAACTCACATTCTATTTCCTTCCAGAATATAATATTGCATGGATAATAAAATATAAAACCAAGGAAAGGAGGAAAAGCAAATATCCCAGCCACGTGAACTAATAAAATTGCTATGCTTAAGAATTAAATTCACTCTGAGCTTACTGGTAAGCAAGGCAAAAGGGTAAACAGTTAATATCACATAGTTTCACATAAATTTTTTCCAGAAACCAAACAAAGAATTTTCATTTGAGCCTAAAATTCAAAGGCTAATGTCCTTGTAAGGTTTTACAATAAATGATGTAATTTTTTAAATGAAGAATTATAGATAACAAATGTTAAACTCATTTTATTTTTCACATGGGTATTTCTTTTAATAATCCTCTACAGAAACTGGCAGAATCCTGAGTGAGTGCTGACATCCCAGGTGACTTGCTGACTGAGGGATGACCTATACTTTGGAAGATGAGTGTAAGAAAGGAAGCATCAACTGAAATATTACCTTCCAGAATAAGAGAAATGTTTACCTCATAAAGGCAAAATGGATGAAGTCAAGGGAAGGAAGCTACATTTCAAAAACAGATCATTCAAGAAAGAGAATCTTTAAACTGATTAAAATTTTTTTCACAGTCACTGAGACCAGTACTCTTCACTTTATCTGTAAACAGGAGATAGCTGGGGTTCCCTCTTGAAATCCTTGATTGAAAGCTCTCAGGTTTATCATATACTTGGATTGCTCCTAAACTTATCTAGCTATTACTCCAAACTCTGGTGTCAAAAACAGACTCTTGAACTACGGTAAACAAGGTTATCTTATTGGCCATTCAAACTCCCAGGACATCTGAGCAAATATTCTTGAAGGAGTCCCTCCGTAGACTGGTTTTCTTTGGGGGCTAGGAGGAACAGGAAGGGACATTTTTATGTAGAATTGTCAATAAGCATTAGACAAAGTGTTTCAAAATTACTGCTAAGAAATGATTTATTTCAAAGGCAATGGTGGTACAAGCTTCTGGAAAACATGTAAATCACAAAAGCTCAATTTTCTCACAAAAGAGGGAAAAAAGAGGGACACTAGAGCCATTGAAGAGACAGAATGGAAGATATTTTCTAGAGAAAGCCGTTCCCATCAAACAACCTTTAAGGACAACTTTCAAATGCTAGTAATCACATTCTTCTTTCAATTCTGTAACTCTGGACATCTGTACTTACACTAGTTACGTGCCTGGTAAGTAAAGTGAGTACCAAATAAACACAATTCTAGTCTCCAAAAAACGTTAAAGATGCAGAGATTTGACAAAAGTCTAGCTTTTCAGAACATGACCACATTTGGGTCATCCAACTGAGGATGTTCAATGACCTGCCCATAATCATAAGGGTGCAAAATCCTTATCACAGAATATCACAAATGTGGCCCATCACCAAGCGATTTTTTTTTTTAAAGTAACATTTTTCAGTTTGGGAAAACAATTTTAGCTCGAATGTTTTAGGATGGTGCCAATTTCAATTACAGGAAACATTAAGCCAGGTCTGAGATTGAAAGTATAAGAATCGCACTTTCAGTTTGACTTAAGATAGCAATATAAGTAGAAGAGGAGCAAAAAACAGATCACATAGGGTCAGCACAAAGTCAGAAAAACAGTAAGATATAAAGAAAACAGGTAAATATTTACCTACAGTGGGAAAAAAAGCTGTGTCCATTTATATTAACTCAAGACAAAATATCCAGGAAACTGCCTCACGTACTGCGTAGGAAAAAACCCCAATTTTGTTTAAAGATTAAATTGCTGTGCACAATAGGTGAGTTATCACCCTATCACAATTCATTTAAACCACAAAAGCTACTTAATTTGTTTTCAGGGTTAGCATTTTACCAGTCACATTCAATCCTGGCTATTTTCACATTTATTTTCAAAAACTCGCCCATTTCATGGAAGATGTCAGACAGGCCAAAGCTGGTTGGTCCCCAGCGCAAACAGGTGGTCTGTACTGCGTGCCCCGTCTTCTAGGCCACATGACCCTTTTCCTCCTAATCTCATTGCGGAAACGTTATTTCCGGTGCCCCAGATGGCTCTACACAAGCCTTAAGAAGCCACTTTAGAAATGTTAAGAATATTCTGCTACACTAGGCTTCTCAAGAGATGGTGGCAGAAATCGAAGCAGGGATACGCAGAGAGGAAACTCGAGCCCAGAGAAGCAAGGAGTCAGAAAGGCACAGGCTTTGCCCATCGCCAGACTCCTAAATGTCACTTGGTGATGTTCGTGTGGCATCACCGCCAAGGGCTGGGCGGGCGGCCAGGCACTGCAGCCCGGAGCCGAGGCGGTGAGCACGCGCGGCGTGGGACAGAAACGCAGCCACAGCTCCAGCACGGGGTCAGGGGAGCGGGGCACCAGAGGGGCCCTCCGGACCCTTGGCAGCTCCACCCGGTGGCGGGGAAGGGAAGTAAGGGCCCGGCGAGGGGCGCGGGCGGGGCCGGGCCTAATCACATGGCGCAGAAGGCGCAGGCCGCCCGGCATCTCTTTCTTTCTCTTTCTCGAACCTCCGCTCCCATCCCGCCCCACCGAAGGCCCCTCCCGGGCCCGGGACCCAGGCGGGACGAAGCCTCCTGCGCCTCGAGTAGACACTCACTTTTCGCCGGAAGGCACCAGCTCCTTGCCCTCGTTGTTGGAAAATGCGTCCGTCTCCCCCGGGCCGTCCTTGGGGCCGGGCGCCTGCGGGACTGCGGGCGGCGACGCCCCAGGCTGCGGCGGCGGCTGCTGCTGCGGCTGCTGCTGAGTGCCCCCCTTGCCCAGTTCCTGTAGGATCTCCGAGGGCGAGCTGGACAGGCCCCTCGCGAGGGGCCTCGCCGACCGGCCGCCCCCGCCCCACCACGGGTAGAGCCGCGCGGCGGCCACCTGGCCCGTTCGTCCCCCGCCCAGGGGTCGCCGGCACAGGGTGACGAGGGGCTGCGCCCGCATCAGAACCGCGCAGCCGGCAGCGGGCGGGCGCAAGAACAGGTCCCGCAGCATCGCCGAGCCTCGGAGTCGCATCATACCGCCGGGTCCGTCAGCGTCCGCTCAACAGGGGAGGATGCTCCGGACGTGGGCGGCCGCTCTTTGCCGAGAATGCGGGCTCCGGCGCGACGGCCAGAGGGCAAAAAGAGGACAGAGGCAGAGACGTGGGTGTGGTTCCGGCTCCCAAAGCCACCGCCGCCGCCGCTGCTGCTCCTCAGAATGCTCGCTACCGCTGCTTCTCAGACTGCCCGCTACCGCTTCTCCTCCCACCGCGTACGGCTCCGCACTGAGGCTGAGGCGCAGGGGCGGGCCCGAGACATTCCGCGCGCACCCTCCAGGAGGCGGGAGGACGCCGACGGCCTGCCCCCTCCGCCAGCTCCGATTGGCTCAGATCCTCGACCTCGCTTATGATTGGTGACTGGTGCAGTCAAATTTCCCTCGGCGCCTGGTGCGCGGAGTGTCTGGCGGCTGACGGGAGGCGGGGGGGGGATGCTGCTGCTGCTAAGTCGCTTCAGTCGTGTCCGACTCTATGCGACCCCACAGATGGCAGCCCATTGGGCTCTGCCATCCCTGGGATTCTCCAGGCAAGAACACTGGAGTGGCTTGCCATTTCCTTCTCCAGTGCATCAAAGTGAAAAGTGAAAGTGAAGTCGCTCGGTCGTGTCTGACTCAGCGACCCCATGGACTGCAGCCTACCAGGCTCCTCCATCCATGGGATTTTCCAGGCAAGAGTACTGGAGTGGGGTGCCATTGCCTTCTCCGATGGATGAGGTTAGGACTCCTCAAATAAAGAGTTTTGTGCTCAGCAGACTTGGAAGTTACAAACGAAGCCTGTTGCTTTGCTGCAGGACTTCTCAGGGCCTTTAAAATGGAAATATGCATTACTATTCTTCAAGAGGGGATATAGTGTATCACATCCCTAAAATGTGCTTGACCATGGATCCGCTTTTTCAGAGTGTCTCACTGGAGCCTGCTCTGGGGAATACAGTTTACAGGTACAGACACTGAGACCCAGAGAGGACAGAGACCGTTGTGATTTATCTCAAGTCACACAGCAAGTTAATGGCTGTGTGCTTAGTCACTCAGTCGTGTCCAACTCTTTGCGACCCCATGGACTGTAGCCTGCCAGGCTCCTCTGTCCATGGGGATTCTACAGGCAAGAGTACTGGAGTGGGTTGCCATGCCCTTCTCCAGGGGATCTTCCCAACCCAGGGATTGAACCCAGGTCTCCTGCATTGCAGGTGGATTCTTTACTATCTGAGCCACCAGGGAAGCCCAAGTTAATGGCTAAATCTCATTTATCACAAAATTGAGTGGCTTTAATCTTTTCATAAATCCCTTGCATGTATGTGGGATTTTTACAGCCTAATACAGGGATTTAATTGTTAAATGAAGCCAAAATGAGAAGCTCCTAACTCACACTGTGCATCTAGTAAGTGCTCAATTAATAATGTAAATTATGCCAATGACTATAATCTAGCATCTAGCATAGTGTCTGGCTCAGTATTGAGTGAATGTTGCATAAAAAATAATAATCCACAGCTGTGTGAGGACTAAATAAGGCAATGGCTGTGATGCTTTGTGAACTAGAAAACTGTTAGTCTAATTGTAATAAAGCTTAGGTAGGGTGGCGGGGGGTGGGGTCACAATCTTATGTTATGAATGAGGGCCTCAGGCCCAGAAAAGGACAGGGGTGTGCCCAAGGTCACACCAGGGCGGAAGGGAGCGCCATCACCCTGCTGGGGACAGCAGTATTTGGCCTCCTGCTTTGCCAGCTCCTTCCGGTGAAGGCTGCAGACCCACTGAGAAGAGGCTGGGCCGTACAGTGGGGGGAGGGAGCAGGGTCCCTCTCCGGCCTGACTTCCTTTTCACTGGTGCTGCTTTCTGGCCACGTGCAGGGCCCTGTCCAAGACCCCGGCGGCCCTGGCGCTGAACCAGACGCAGCACTGCAAGCAGCTGGAGGGCCTGGTGCTGTCTCTTATACACATCTGGAGGGGGAGGGGCGGGGCGTGGAATCAAACTGACATGTGAGGCTGGAGAGGCAGGAGGGTCTCTAGAGTAGCCCCTTGTCTGGCTTGGTCAGGACCTAGGCTGCCACAGATAGAAACTGGGCGCCAGTGGTCTCGTCCTTTTCAAAACGGATAGGCTCCTGGACTCTGGGACCTCAAACTGTTTGGGCACCTGATGGGTAAGAGCCCCTGCAGCCCAGGGCCCGGCCGTCAGTGGGCTTGGTCGTGGCTGGAGGCTGGCCTGGCCATCGGAGCTNTAGGCTGCCACAGATAGAAACTGGGCGCCAGTGGTCTCGTCCTTTTCAAAACGGATAGGCTCCTGGACTCTGGGACCTCAAACTGTTTGGGCACCTGATGGGTAAGAGCCCCTGCAGCCCAGGGCCCGGCCGTCAGTGGGCTTGGTCGTGGCTGGAGGCTGGCCTGGCCATCGGAGCTCGGCTGTCCAAGCTTGCCGCTGGCCCCCGGCTATCCGGTAAGGGCGTGTGGCGACGCCTCTGAGGGCCGCGGACCCGCGAGGGCAGCCCCAGACGAGCTTGTCCTTTTCCCAAATGTTACATTTACTTGAAACTTTCCATGGTTGGCGACTGCCCAGATGTGAAGTGTTTTGGAAAAAATGAGCAAAATCCTTTCAGCTATGCGGTTTAACCATTTGGAGGATTGGAGTTCGGGGGAGGGAAAAGAGAGAAGGGGAAAATCCAAAACGTGACAGCTTTCCTTTTTAAAAAATTGCTTTTAAAAATGTGCAGTGACATCTCAAAAATACTTTTGAACAACAATGACTCCCCTAATACTAGTTTGCTTGAGAGCAAAATTGTAGATGCTTCTCTATTTTAAAGCTGCCTCATCTTTGTAAAATAGAAGCATCCAGATCCTGTTCTCTAAATCGTTTTCAGCCTAGTATCATTTTATTCATTTATACTTTTGGACCTGTAGGAAAAGAGCCGAGGATCTGATAATCTCTGACTTTTTCTATGAGCCTATGTAGCCTATATACACAGGAGAAGGCAATGGCAACCCACTCCAGTACTCTTGCCTGGAAAATCCATGGACGGAGGAGCCTGGTAGGCTGCAGTCCACGGGGTCGCACAGAGTCGGACACGACTGAAGCGACTTAGCAGCCTATATACAGTCCACTTTCAGCTCCCCCTGCCCCCAAATTCTTTAGGCGATATCCTGAAACAATTCGTTTTAAATGCATAGATTCACAAAGGTTAATATGGCTCCCCTGGTGGCTCAATCCGTAAAGAATCTGCCTGCAATACAGGGGTTCGATCCCTGGGTCCTGAAGATCCTCTAAAGCAGGAAATGGCAACCCACTCCAGTATTCTTGCCTGGAAAATCTCATGGACAGAAGAGCCTGAGATGTTATATAGTCCATGGGGTCATAAGAGTGGGAGGTGACTTAGTGACTAAACCACCACCACAAAATTTAATGGGATAGTTTTTATGCAATGGGAAGGGTGTTGTATATCAGGGGCATGCATCATTAACGGATCATCAGATTTAGTAATGTAATGAATCTTAAAATATTGCACTAGATTAGTAATTAAGAAATGTGGCTGAACCTACCAGTATGTGACTTCTGGCATGTCACAGTCTTGTCGTGTTTAAGTTTTTTCTATCTCTCTTTAACCAGAAGAATATGGAGTAAGCTATTATTATATGTATACTTTTTTCCCCCAAGTTAAGACAATTACAAATCATTTAGATGGTTTTTATTACTACTTAGTGTTACCTGTCACTAATTGATGAGTCAAAGTAAATATATTTAGGAAAAGGGAAATTAGGTTTGGAGGAAAAGTAGCAAATACTACATCTCCCTAACATTTCCAGTCTGACTTATCAATGTCATAAACCTGAATACTGTCCTATCTGTCAGATATAACTAGTTACCAGTTTTGATTGCCTCCCTTCTAAGAATGACATCCAAACTATTGACAAATTCAGTTATTATTTTCCTCCTGGTTTTTCTTAGTTTCTCTATTTTTCCTATGAAAATTCTTTCCAGTGTTTAAAGGTTTATATATTTTATAGTATATTTAACACATGTAGAAAGTAAACCAAGTAAGAGATTATTTTCTGGAGTTTCTGCTTTCAAGGATGAGCTGGTGAGAGTGGACAGATGTTACTCCTAATACTTAGAACAACTTCAAGTCCACTGAAATTTAACCCCTTGTTTGAAAAGACCAATACAAAGTTAGACAGAAAATTAAAACTACTACAAATTGAATTAAAATGTGACTCATTAATACTTTTGATTATTTTCTTCATCTTATATAATTTTTAAAATCTTTAATGATTTTTTGGAACTATGAGTTAATTACCATTTCCATTAGGTTAATTTTTCAACTATTAAGTCATATATATAGTTATCCCTGTACAAGCATTTTATACACATACAATAGCCTACCAAAATATCTACCAACAAAATGACTCTTTAGTTTAGCATATGTCTGGATTGTCAGACTACTCCTAGACATCCTCTTTGCTGCTAGACAGGTGCAGTTATCCTACCATGGGGTGTGGTCTCATAGCCATTGAGAAGATAGTCAACCATAGAAAGGAAAAATTGGAATTTTTGCCCTTTGTGTTTGTTCTAACTAGAACAGTTCCTGAACTTCTGTACTCTTTTGAAGATTAGAAAAGGCTGTTTCAAGATGATAATATATATATAAGTTCCACATCTTGCCCTTCACAAAAACTAAAAGGTATTATTTGTTGACTTAAAGCTAGATAGAAAATAGTTTTCCTTTGACTAACACTTTAAAAGAGTAGCCTAAGTTTTTTTGATTTGTTGGTTTGTTTGAAATTCTTCTATTTAGAGAATAGAGTAAGGCTCAGGAAACCTCTAAACAAGCTTCTGCTGCTACTTCCCTTTCTTCTCTTGGTTTCCTGCTTTAACTGGCCAACATCCTAGCGTCACTGATAAACCTTGCCAAACATAACTTATTTTTCCAAAGCTGAACTTAGATTAAAGTATTATAAATCTTTCATCTACATAATACAGGTAGCATTGGTATCTTATAGGTATCTTATTGGTATCTTATACATATATGGCACTTAGAACAATGTTAGTTGAATTCTGTTTTAGCTATAATATTATTTTCCCGTGAGTGAATAAATTTTATTGTACAATATGATTAGTTGTCACATCTATTACTGTAAAGACAAATAGGCAATTGTTTTAAACCATGTAATCATAAAATACCATTTAAGAAGAAGCTATTGTTGTTGTTATTCAGTCACTAAGTCATGTCTGACTTTTTGCAATCCCATGGACTGCAGCATGTGGCTCCTCTGTCCTTCACTCTATCCCTGAGTTTGTTCAGATTCATGTCCACTGAGTCAGTGGTGCTATCTAACCATCTCATTCTCTGCTGCCCCCTTCTTTTGCCATCAGTCTTTCCCAGCACCAGGGTCTTTTCCAGTGATTCAGCTTTTTTCATCATGTAGCCAAAGTATTGGAGTTTCAGCTTGAGCATCAGTCCTCCTAATGAATATTCAGGGTTGATTTCCTTTAGATTGACTGGTTTGATTTCCTTGCAGTCCCAGGGACTCTCAAGAGTCTTCTGCAGCACCACAGTTCGACGGCATGAGTTCTTCCGTGTTTAGCTTTCTTGATGGCCCAACTCTTTCTTTGCAGCTAAAGTTGGAGAAGTACATAGTCAGCAAAAATAAGATGTGGAGCTGACTGTAGGGCAGATCATGAGCTCTTTATTGCAAAAGAAGATGCTGCTGCTGCTGCTGCTGCTAAGTCGCTTCAGTCGTGCCCAACTCTGTGCGACCCCATAGACGGTAGCCCACCAGGCTCCCCCATCCCTGGGATTCTCCAGGCAAGAACACTGGAGTGGGTTGCCATTTCCTTCTCCGAAAGAAGATGCTAACATCCCAAAATAAGATAATTTTCTTCATTTTTAGAAAACAAAGCAATAATTTGCAAAGTATCTTAAAATAGACTACTACAAAGACAGCTTAAGCAAAGCTAGGCTCAGTGCCTGGGGTACCACCTATTTACAAATAACTTTTAGAAAAGAAATAGTACTAAATGAAGAATTGCTAGACCAAAAAGCACAACAAAACTAAACCGGCCTGAATGTACATGTCACATACAATTAAACCTAAAAATCTATCATTTGCCATCTATGTAAATTAAAATGAATATCTGTTCTTTGCAGTATCACACAAAAATGGCAAGAGAAATTTTAATCAGATTTGAAGAGATTGTTTGAATGGTCTCATTTAAAATACTAACTATATGGAAATCTTTTTGAGAGTCCTCTGATGGCTGGGATGGGAGTTGGGGTGGTAATCAGTTATTTTTCTTCATTTAGAGTGATATGGTAAACATTTCAGTTAGTTTGGTTTATAAATTATTTAGACTTAGGTCACAATTATATGCCTGGAGCCTCCAGGTGTTTATTGATTTTTCAAGCGATTTTCTTGTTTTTTTTTTTTTTTTTGTAAATTCATAGAAAATATTAAATTAGACTAAATCCCATCCTAGATATCAGCAAGTTGGATATTAGCAAAACCTTAAAAAGTTTGATTTTATAAATGACCAAAAAGTCAGTTAAAAGGATACCTACTTGAGTCTGAAAACCTCTGTGGTAGGTTGTATTACTGTTCCCAAATATTTTTGTCTCTCCCAATAGGAAGTCTTTACTTCCTCACCTTGTTGAATGGGAGGCTTGGCCTTATGCCTTGATTTGTTCAATGAAATGTGAAAGGAAGTGATGTAGGCCACTGCTAAGCAGAAACTTTAGGAGTTATCACATGTTTTTGTCATCTCTCTTTTCCTTTTGGTATATGAAGAGCATGTCCAAAGAGTGGATGAGTCCTTTATGTGGGTCCCAGATTGATGGAACAAAGCTGAAGATAACTGTGACTAACAAAGACTACAAAGAGAAATAAACGGTACTGTAAGTAATTTCAACTTGAGGGTTATTGTCATAGAATGACTTAGGTTGACCTGTACATTATCCAGGTTGAATGAAAACTTGGCAGCCATGAGACTAATATTGATTACAGAGCGTATTGGAGAACTCTGGAAACTGGCAGTTGATCTCTAGCACAGTTGAAACAGTACCACTGAGAGAACAGTCAGAATAGGCATTCTTTTTCAGAGACAATTAAAACTAAATTTAGGTAGGAGATATTCGATATTTATAAATTTGTATTTGGACACTTTGGAAAAAATAAGCAGTGGCTTGAGGAATGAGCTCCATACCAATTATGCTATGTTAGATTTATGCTCTGAAATCTAATGCTGATTCAACATCTGAAAGTTGTCACATTTTCTAAGCTCTGAAAAAGAAAAATGAACCCGGACTGTGTCAATCTGCTCTTCAAATGGTAAGATCATATTACCAGTTTGGAAAACAATTATTAAAGTCTGCTGAAATAATTGTTTATGGAGCTAAATGCAAAATTCAAACACTTGGGAGAAAAGCATCAGAGTCCACAGAAAGGTATTTTGATGTTCTGGGTAAAGAGAAATCAGTATTCATTCTCTGTATAGAGCAAGTTCCTTCAAATTTACTTTTCAAGCATCTGACCTTTACAGTTGGCATGTGAGTCCCTCTGTCTAATTATAAGTCACAAGAGGGAACTCAACAAAAGAAAGGTTGGCTTGTGATAGTGCTGCTTCTCATAGTGACAATGCCATGAGGCGCAGTTTCAATAGGCACCCCAGAGAGTACGACAGTGTGATGTATTAAAAAAAAAAATCTCTGTAGAAACAATCTAAATGTTTTATCAGTAGAAGAATGGCTTAAAAAATTATCATATTTCTACATTTTACATGCGGCAAAATATATTGTCTAAAATTAATGGCCCCAGTATATGTTTAAAGTGGATAAGCCTCAAAAACAGATCACAGATGGATATGATTATAAAACTGTAAAACATGCAAAACAATATATTATTTACAGATGTATACATATGTGATTTTTAAAGTTTCAAATGAGCATAGGAATGATAAACATCGAATTCAGTTCAGGGGTTATTATCTCTGTGTATATATCATAAGGAATGGGATTGAAGAAATGTACAAAGAGCTTCAGCTGTATCTGCAATGACTGAATTTTTAAAAAATAATTTTTAAAATCTGAAGCAACTATGGTACTTGGGTAGTTGATATACAAGTGTTTGTTATATTTTCTTTCTTTTTCTCTGTGGTTGAAATACTTCACAATTAAAGAAATGGCACTTTGTTGTAATGTTGAAAGCCAATATTTTTCTCTAAAAATATTAAGTGTAGAAAATATTCTAAACTAATATTCAATTTTTAATGTTTCCTTTTAAGCCCTTTTAAATTTTGCCTAACCAATGCCGAGTGATACAACTAGTAAAAAAAAAAAAAAATTGTGTGTGTACGCACACACATGCACATGCTGCACTGTGTCCAACTCTTTGCAACCCCATGGACTGTAGCCCAGCAGGCTCCTCTGTCCTTGGAATTTTCCAGGCAAGAATACTGTAGTGGGTTGGTCATTTCCTTCTCCAGGGGATCTTCCCAACCCAGGGATTGAACCCATGTCTCTTGTATCTTCTGCATTGGCAGGTGGTTTCTTTAGCTGAGCCACTGGGCTAGCCCGGTAAAACAGCATAGCTACCTTGTAAATATATTTCAGATATGTGACCAACATTTAACTGAAAAACTGATACAAAAAATTATTTGGTTTTTGACCATATCAAACATAAATATGAAGGTAGTTCTTTAATACAATATGAATAAAAACATAGTTTTTTCTTTTGAAATTAAATAAGTTCTTTATCTTTGTAATATTCCTGTTGGGGACAGGTATTAATTGTTAAATTTTATGGCTACAGAAATTATAAGTTAATAAGATAACACCTCTAGCAAGATGAGGCCCTTGCCCTCATTTCTTTTGAACCATTGAACAAGTACCTACATGAGACCTGTTTCCTGGAGCAAAAACATCACATGACTCTTAAAAATCTTTAAGAGTAATTTCTCCAATCAGAGGCTCAGTAGGTAACTTGAATAAAACAGACCAGGCTATATTAGGGAATGATTTAGCCCAGTAAGTTGGAATTGAAATGCTCTATATAAAGGGGCAGTAGCTAATCCACCTGAGCCAATTTTAGCTATATGGAATGCAGGCACATTTACATAAACCTTTGGATTATTAGAAATATGATTTTTTTTAATGTAGGTCTCTCAGTATTCTTTTTTAAATATAAATTTATTTATTTTAATTGGAGGTTAATTACTTTACATATTGTATTGGTTTTGCCATACATCAACATGAATCTGCCACAGACATACACATGTTCCCCATCCTGAACCCCCCTTCCTCCTCCATCCCCGTACCATCCCTCTGGGTCATCCCAGTGCACCAGCCCCAAGCATTCAGTATCATGCATCGAACCTGTACTGGCGATTCATTTCAATATGATATTATACATGTTTCAATGCCATTCTCCCACATTATCCCACCCTCTCCGTCTGCCACAGAGTCCAAAAGACTGTTCTATACATCTGTGTCTTTCTTGCTGTCTCGCATACAGGGTTATCATTACCATCTTTCTAAATTCCATATATATGCGTTAGTATACTGTATTGGTGTTTGTCTTTCTGGCTTACTTCACTCTGTATAATAGGCTCCAGGTTCATCCAACTCATTAGAACTGATTCAAATGTATTCTTTTTAATGGCTGAGTATACTCCATTGTGTATATGTACCACAGCTTTCTTATCCATTCATCTGCTGATGGACATCTAGGTTGCTTCCATGTCCTGGCTATTATAAACAGTGCTGCAATGAACACTGGGGTTCACGTGTCTCTTTCAATTCTGGTTTCCTCGGTGTGTATGCCCAGCAGTGGGATTGCTGGGTCATAAGGCAGTTCTATTTCCAGTATTTTAAGGAATCTCCACACTGTTCTCCATAGTGGCTGTACTAGTTTGCATTCCCACCAACAGTGTAAGAGGGTTCCCTTTTCTCCACACCCTCTCCAGCATGTATTTCTTGTAGACTTTTGGATCTCAGCCATTCTGACTGGCGTGAAATGGTACCTCGTTGTGGTTTTGATTTGCATTTGTCTGATAATGAGTGATGTTGAGCATCTTTTCATGTGTTTGTTAGCCATCTGTATGTCTTCTTTGGAGAAATGTCTGTTTAGTTCTTTGGCCCAATTTTTGATTGGGTCGTTTATTTTTTTGGAATTGAGCTGCAGGAGTTACTTGTATATTTTTGAGATTAGTTGTTTGTCAGTTGCTTCATTTGCTATTGTTTTCTCCCATTCAGAAGGCTGTCTTTTCACCTTGCTTATAGTTTCCTTTGTTGTGCAGAAGCTTTTAATTTTAATTAGATCCCATTTGTTTATTTTTGCTTTTATTTC
>SJYT01010010.1:363718-393208 GCA_006410635.1 Cephalophus harveyi
ATCATTTAAAGTTTGCGTTTCTTTGTTAATTTTCTGTTTGGTTGATCTGTCCATAGATGTGAGTGGGGTATTAAAGTCTCCCACTATTACTGTGTTATTGTTAATTTCCCCTTTCATACTTGTTAGCATTTGTCTTACATATTGCGGTGCTCCTATGTTGGGTGTATATATATTTATAATTGTTATATCTTCTTCTTGGATTGATCCTTTGATCATTATGTAGTGGCCTTCTTTGTCTCTTTTCACAGTCTTCACTTTAAAGTCTATTTTATCGGATATGAGTATAGCTACTCCTGCTTTCTTTTGGTCTCTATTTGCGTGGAATATCTTTTTCCAGCCCTTCACTTTCAGTCTGTATGTGTCCCTTGTTTTGAGGTGGGTCTCTTGTAGACAACATATATAGGGGTCTTGTTTTTGTATCCATTCAGCCAGTCTTCATCTTTTTGTTGGGGCATTCAACCCATTTACATTTAAGGTAATTATTGATAAGTATGATCCCGTCGCCATTTACTTTATTGTTTTGGGTTCAGGTTTATATGCCCTTTTTGTGTTTCCCATCTAGAGAATATCCTTTAGCATTTGTTGGAGAGCTCGTTTGGTGGTGCTGATTTCCCTCAGCTTTTACTTATCTGTAAAGCTTTTGATTTCTCCTTCATATTTGAATGAGATCCTTGCTGGGTACAGTAATCTGGGCTGTAGGTTATTTTCTTTCATCACTTTAAGTATGTCTTGCCATTCCCTCCTCGCCTGAAGAGTTTCTATTGAAAGATCTGCAGTTATCCTTATGGGAATCCCCTTGTGTGTTATTTGTTGTTTTTCCCTTGCTGCTTTTAATATTTGTTCTTTGTGTTTGGTCTTTGTTAATTTGATTAATATGTGTCTTGGGGTGTTTCACCTTGTGTTTATCCTGTTTGGGTTTCTTGGACTTGGGTGATTATTTCCTTTCCCATTTTAGGAAAGTTTTCAACTATTATCTCCTCAAGTATTTTCTCATGGTCTTTCTTTTTGTCTTCTTCTTCTGGGACTCCTATGATTCGAATGTTGGGGCGTTTAGCACTGTCCTGGAGGTCTCTGAGATTGTCCTCATTTCTTTTAATTCGTTTTTCTTTTTTCCTGATTCATTTATTTCACCATTCTATCTTCTACTTCACTAATCCTATTTTCTGCCTCCGTTAGTCTACTATTTGTTGCCTCCAGAGTGTTTTTGATCTCATTTATTGCATTATTCATTATATTTGACTCTTTTTTAATTTCTTCTAGGTCTTTGTTAAACCTTTCTTGCATCTTTTCAATTCTTGTCTCCAGGCTATTTATCTGTGATTCCATTTTGATTTCAAGATTTTGGATCATTTTCACTATCATTATTCGGAATTCTTTATCAGGTAGATTCCCTATCTCTTCCTCTTTTGTTTGGATTGGTGAACATTTATCCTGTTCTTTTACCTGCTGGGTATTCCTCTTTCTTTTCATTTTGTTTATATTGCTGAGTTTGGGGTGGCCTTTCTGTATTCTGGCAGTTTGTGGAGTTCTCTTTATTGTGGAGTTTCCTCACTGCAAGTGGGGTTGTACAGGTGGCTTGTCAAGGTTTCTTGGTTAGGGAAGCTTGTGTCGGTGTTCTGGTGGGTGGAGCTGGATTTCTTCTCTCTGGAGTGCAACGAAGTGTTCAGTAATGAGTTATGAGATGTCAGTGGTTTTGGAGTAACTTTGGGCAGCCTGTATATTGGAGTTCAGGACTATGTTCCTGTGTTGCTGGAGAATTTGCATGGTATGTCTTGCTCTGGAACTTGTTGGCCCTTCGGTGGTGCTTGGTTTCAGAGTAGCTATGGAGGCATTTGATGAACTCCTGTCAATTAATGTTCCCTGGAGTCAGGAGTTCTCTGGTGTTCTCAGGATTTGGACTTAAGCCTTCTACTTCTGGTTTTCAGTCTTATTTTTACAGTAGTCTCAAGACTACTATACAGCACCGTTGATAAAACATCTAGGTTGAAGATGAAAAGTTTCTCCACAGTGAGGGACACCCAGAGAGGTTCACAGAGTTACATGGAGAAGAGAAGAGGGAGAAGGGAGTTAGAGGTGACCCAAATGAGATGAGGTGGAATCAATAGCGGAGAGAGCAAGCTAGCTAGTAATCACTTCTATGTGCACTCCACACTGGACCGCTCAGAGATGTTCACAGAGTTATACAGAGAAGAGAAGAGGGAGGAAGGAGGCAGAGGTGGCTACGAGGATATAAAAGGGGGAATGAAAAGGAGAGAGACAGATCCAGCCAGTAATCAGTTCCCTAAGTGTTCTCCACCGTCTAGAACACACAGAGATTCACAGAGTCAGGTAGAGAAGAGAGGGGGTAGGGAGGAGACAGAGGTGACCTGGTGGAGAAAAAGGAGACCAAAGGAGGAGAGAGCAGTCAAGCCAGTAATCTCACTCCCAAGTAAAAATGGGTACTGAAGATTGGGTTCTTAAAGGTACAAAAGTTATAACAAATAGCAAACAACAGAGATTAAAAATCTATGGTAGAGTTTGGAATTTCAAAAATACAATATTAAAGAAAAGAAAAAAAAACACAAAGTCGCAAAAATTATAATATATATATATATATATATGACGTTTGCTTTAAAAAATAGGGTCTTTTTTTGTGCAATGTAATAGTAGGTTATAAAAGTGAAAATTAAAGGGGTAATAGAGGACTTAAAATTTTTTTTTAATTTAAAAAAAAATGATCATAAAAATAGTAAAATATATCTAGGACTTTCTCTGGTGTTGTTGTGGGTATTGTGGAATCAGTTCATTTTTGGAGAGTTCCTTGGTCTGGCTTATATTTCTCAAGATCTATGGGCCCCTTCCTATGTCAGTTCAGTTCAGTTCAGTCGCTCAGTCGTGTCCGACTCTTTGCGACCCCATGAATCGCAGCACGCCAGGCCTCCCTGTCCATCACCATCTCTCGGAGTTCACTCAGACTCACATCCATTGAGTCAGTGATGCCATCCAGCCATCTCATCCTCGGTCGTCCCCTTCTCCTCCTGCCCCCAATCCCTCCCAGCATCAGAGTCTTTTCCAATGAGTCAACTCTTCGCATGAGGTGGCCAAAGTACTGGAGTTTCAGCTTTAGCATCATTCCTTCCAAATGACAGGGTTTTAATCTGTTGCACCTGTCACTTCCAAGGCAGTTTCCACTGTTTTAGCTTCTTCTGTTTGCTGGTCTCTTCAGTGTCTGATTTCCACCGTGACACAAAGTGGGTGGTGGTGGACACCTTTTTTAGCCTCACTTGTTCAGTCACTCTGTGGAGGGGAGGGACACTGCAAACAAATAACACTGATGTGTGCTCGCAGTGCCTAAGCCACACTGGGCCTGCCCCCGCTCGTGGCGTGTGTACCCTCCCTGCCCACACTGCTCAGGCTCTATGTTGCTCCGCCGGGAACTGTCTGAGGCTGGCCCTGGGCTGCATGCACCTCCCATTCTAAGCTGCTCAGGTTCAGGCACTCATGTTTTCCTCAGAGGCACAGACTTGGTTGGGCCTGCGTTTTGTGCCCTTCCCAGGTCTGAGCAGCTCAGGTGATGAGGTGTTTGACGAGTGTGGTCGCTGTGACTTATCGCCTCCCCCGTCCCTTCCACTCGGTTTTCTGGGTGTACAACTGGCACACCTTCTCAGGCGGATGTTGACTGTCCAGAACCCCAAGAAGTCTTAGTTAGCAAAGAAGCCTGCTTGCAGTTTGGTAGATAATGTCCCTCTGGGGCTGCAATTGCCCCGTTCTGGCTCTGGCTGCCTGTTAATGGAGGGGGATGATCTGCAGCCAGGTAGTTCTGTTCAGTCCTTTGTTCTGTGTGCGGGCCTGGTGGTGTCTTAGGGCTTTTCACGTGGTAGCTATCCCACAGTCTGGTTTGCTAGCCCAAGTTAGTTCTCTCCGATTGCCCTTGGGGCATTCAGGCCAGATCCTTACTCTAAGCAATGCAGCCCGCACCTCCCTCTGCCCAGCCCCTGCTTGCTAGTGGCGGGTGCAGGCATCTGTGCTGCTTCTCTGCTGGGGGAGTTACCGTTGGGCTCATAATCTGTGGGTTTTAATTAATTATTTATTTTTCCTTCCTGTTATGTTGCCCTCTGTGCTTCCAAGGCTTGCCACAGACTCGGCAGTGAGAGTGTTTCCTGGTGTTTGGAAACTTCTCTCTTTTTAAGACTGCCTTCCCAGGACGGAGCTCCATCCCTCCCTTTTTTGTCTCTTTTTCTTGTCTTTTATATTTGTCCCTACCACCTTTCGAAGACAATGGCTGCTTTTCTGGGCACCTGATGTCCTCTGTCAGCATTCAGAAGTTGTTTTGTGGAATTTGCTCAGCGTTTAAATGTTCTTTTGGTGAATTTGTGATGGAGAAAGTGGTCTCCCTGTCCTATCCCTCTGCCATCTTAGGACTGGTCCTGATTTTTTTTTTTTTTTAATAAATAAAATCATCTGACTTTAAAATGCATCTCATTCATCTTTTCTTAACACTGTGTTAGTCAACCAGAAAATCTACAAAAATAATTTGGATCATGGCCCATCACATTTCCAACTCTGCTCAGAACAATCAGATGGTGATAGCAATATAGCATTCTTTGAGGTTTATTCCTGGCACAGATTCTACTCCAGACCATTAGTCCTAGCCACCTGTGGAAATCCCATTTCTCTTGAAACTGCTGCAGCTATCACTACCAGAAGAGGAGACAGCCTTAAACCAAACCCAGCAATCAAGGCCAACTGAGTAGAGAGAGAGAATCTGGAATCTACATGATGTTCATAGGATACTGACTTACCAACTCTGATGCCTTCCCTTTTTTGTTACATATGATACCTTTCTTTACCATTTAAAACATTTTGGATCTGATAAGACAACCTAACTGATACAAAATTATACTGTGGAAGACTCTTTCTCTGTGTTTATCTCTTTGCCCCCAGTACAATTTATTAATCCTCTCTCTCATTTTTTAACCCCACTAAATTATATATCTATGTTTTAACCTATTTACATATTCTATGACTCCCCCAATTGTTTGGGGGTCATATATGATACTCTTGCATGATTTAAAATAAAGTGATGGAGTTGGAGACATAGTAAACATTAAGGAGCCTGCCCCAACCTTCAGTGTGGATCCTGAGTCACTTCTGTAACTCTAGATTTGCTTCTCTTCTATCCCAAGAAAGAATATTGAGCCATATTAAGACAACCAACTTTTTTTGTTGTTATTCAGTCACTCAGTTGTGTCCTATTCTTTGTGACCCCATGGACTGCAGCACGCCAGGCTTCCCTGTCCTTCACCATCTCCTGGAGACTGGTCAAACTCATGTCCATTGAGTCGGTGATGCCATCCGACCATCTCCTTTTTGCTAAACTGGCAATGGCAACCCACTTCAGTACTCTTGCCTGGAAAATACCATGGACGGAGGAGCCTGGTAGGCTGCAGTCCATGGGATCGCTAAGAGTCAGACACGACTGAGTGACTTCACTTTCACTTTTCACTTTCATGCATTGGGAAAGGAAATGGCAACCCACTCCAGTGTTCTTGCCTGGAGAATCCCAGGGACAGGGGAGCCTGGTGGGCTGCCGTCTCTGGGGTCACACAGAGTTGGACTGAAGCGACTTAGCAGCAGCAGCAGCAGCAGCAGACATCTCTACCTGTTTCTGATTGGTTGTTTTTGAACCTTAACTTGTTATTTATTCTTGCCAAAATGATCAGTTTTCTTTGCTTAACCAACTTTCCTCCTTGGAGCTCCCACTTTCCTTACACCATTCTTAGCACTTTATATGTCCTAAGCCACTTTCTCTATCCATCATAATTCCACTGACCCTTCAAGGTCCCCATCTTATATCTTCATGGTGCTCTCCAATTTCTCACATAATAGCCATTTACCCTTATAATAGCCATTTGAGATGTGCAGGTACATATAGTACCTATAGTCCCAGGTACATACAGTCTCATTTTGCAGGTGAGAAAACTGACACAGAAACATGAAATAATCTATTCAATGTTTTAATGACTTGCCTTAAAAGTATCACACATTTCATAACTCTATGGCTTTTACCCTTGCTATTTCCCCTGACCATTCCCATCTGGATGTATCATCTGTTTCTTAAAGAACTCAGCTTAAATATTGTCTCCTCTGCAAAGCCTTCCTTGAACTTTCTGAGAAGAGTTAAGGGCTTCTTTCATTTTGTATCAGGGCTTCTTTCTTAATATCTTCATTTATTCTATTACTCTAATTATTCATGTGCATCTCTCCCAAATGGACAGGATGATTTAAATTTTTTAGCTTTCAACGTACTACTATAATTTTGCATAATATCATTTTCAGTAACATAATTGAGGCTGATTACTGTAATACAAGAGTTTATTAATTGGAAAATAAAATAAATATATTAGGACAAGTAAAAAATCAAAATTTTATTTGAATCTTGAGTAAATTCCTCCTCTATTATACTTCACAAAGAGGAGGATGTTTAATAAAAATTCAAACTGCAAAAGGACTTTATAAACACCCTGTTTTTTAATGACTGCTATTGAGTCCAAGCTCACTCTGCTTGCCATATGACAGACCAATGAATTAGAGACAAGGTATTGTGGCAAGAAATAAGACTTTATTTAGAGCCAGCTGACTGAAAGGAAGGCAGACTAATGTCTCAAAATAACCATCTTATTGGGTCTGGATGCCAGGTTCTTTTATAGATCAGAGATGTGGGGAGGTGAG
Organism: Cephalophus harveyi; assembly: GCA_006410635.1. Classification (NCBI taxonomy): domain Eukaryota; kingdom Metazoa; phylum Chordata; class Mammalia; order Artiodactyla; family Bovidae; genus Cephalophus; species Cephalophus harveyi. Next base: position 370,430 of record SJYT01010010.1, read on the forward strand.
GAAACAAAGTATAAAGGCCATTAATCTTGCAAATATCTCCTAGAATGGCAAGCCCCAGGCAGGGGAATGTGTTAATTTCTTCCTTCCTGCCATCTACAGGTGGACATCATTCTGAACAAAGGCACTTTGATTTTAACAGCCAGGCAGAAGGGCAGGATTCTCTGAGCAGACCATTATGTGTGATTATAATAACAAAAGCAATGGAAAGCAAATCAAAGAAACAGTTCCAACATGGAATTAGACTTGACTTTTCCCTGCAACATGTCTACCTGTGCCAACCATCATGATGGGAGATAAGATTGCAGAGATGAATAAGGCATAGTCTTTTGGTTTAAGGAGGTAGACAAAATACATATATATAAACTCAATTAAAATATCGTATTCTGGATGCTGTGAATATTATTTACATATGTATATTCAGTGGGTAGTGATAATATAAAATAAATTCTTTCAAGGAGATTATGGAATATTCTAGAAAGTATGTGCTATTTATATGAGGTTAACGAGGGCATTCAGTCAAGAATAGAAAAGAGTGAAGTTGAATGGTAGCTTCAGAGCAATCTGTTGTAGTAACAATCTCTAAATATTTCTAGTCTCCTCCTGAGTAGGATTGCATGTCCCTGCTCCCTAGAAGTTGGATGAATCAGGGCAACTTGCTTTGGTTGGAAAAAATGTGATTAGAAGCTTAAAAAGCCAATGCATAATCTTTTACTCTCTCTATCCCTATGGCATTCTGTTAACACTCAAACCTTGTGGCTGCTATCTGTGTCTGAGTTCGGAGAAACAAACAGTCACTTTAAGCTTCTGTGCTTTGGGGGCTGCGCTATCCTAATGGGTTCATCTAATATGAGAGGAAGATAGGAGAGAAAATGCATTGACTCATAGGGAAGCCAGTCCTATTGGCAGCATATATAAAAGTCAGCCTATAAAATGACCATTTACCTAAAAGTGTGTGCACAAAATATTTGAATCAATAAATTCATATAAACATATTTTATGCTTTTTCCATTAAATTCCACTTCTCACTAGGTGTTCTTATTTCCACAACTAACTCTGAAGTTGATATATATAATTTGAATCAAGAAAAAGATGTTTTCATAATCCATCTTAATCTCACAGTTACATAATAAATGATCTACTCCAATTAGTGTTTCAGATAAAGAAAAATGTAACTAGAGGCATTTTCAGCCTTGGTATATATTAGCTTCATTTGGTGTTGAAGACTGAACACTATTACATTTCTACTGCAAGAGGCATGGAACAAAGGACAATGCTTACAATTTTGGAGGAGGACAGGCTTGTCTTAATTCTAGCACAGATGTAGGCCTTCACACAGTACTGTCTTCATGGATTTTACCTCCCAGCTAAAACTGATTCTATTTTAGCAGGAGTTTCTAGAAAAATGTCTTAATCCAAGAGAGTAACTGAAATAGGGAGAACTTGTTACCTCTTGATAGACAAAAACAAGAGGACGTTTGTGTTCATTTGCACTTGAGCTTTGTAACATACTACCTGAAAGAAGGGAGCTAAGAGGATAGTATATATCTTATAGATAAGTTTATGTAAACAGAGGAGAAAATGAGTTCAGAAAAGGTCTAGATGTGAAGGGGTATCCTAGATTGTCAGTATGTAAGGCCAAGGGGCAGTGAATAGGTTGGGATACACATCTTAAGACAACAGAAAAAGAGGAAAACCAAAGGGAGAGGATGGGGAGTAAAAATAACAACTCCGGAGATAAACTTAGTCTCCTTCATGATCATTGCTTTTCCCAAATAGTTTGTGACATAGCCCAAATAAAATTCCTCAAGTGCTTTCACCTGCTAGGAGCTGCCCAAATATTGAAAGGAATATCAAGTCCTTGTACAGTAAGAAATTCAATAAATAAAATTTCCAACTTTGAAGACTAAATTTGTGGTTTATTGACTTAAAAAATAGTCTCAACCTAGAAGTTGAGAGTTATATTTTATTTGGTGAGAATTTTTAGGACTTCAAGCCCAGGAGACAGCATCTCAAGTGCCCCTGAGAGAACTGTTCCGAGGAGGCAGGGGGAGAAGTCAGGTTATATAGAAGTTTGCAACAAGGGACAGATAGTCTGAACATCAGAAAATTATTGCTAATTAAGGAAAACCACATGTCTCAAGGAATTTAGCGCTTTTCTATGTATGGGAGGATGCAAAAGTCTGGGCTTACTGAACATTCCTTTCATAGCCCTCTTAGCTCTCTGACGCTATTATCCTGCATCTTTCCACATTCCCCTGAGCTCAGTGCCCACAGCAGAGAGTGCCAGGAGCTCATGGCTGCCAGTTAGCAGGCATTGTTTTTCCTGGGTGTTCTCTGGGCTCAGAAATTCATGTTTAGAAGGTTGAAATAATTGATGGCTGTGACATCCTTGTTTATTTATATGGCAGGAAATACCCAATTTCACAGATTGTTTATTAAAAAGTTTAGTAATGTATATGGTTCTCTAAAGGCCTTCTGAACTAAGAGGCAACTGGAATTTAGCTCCATCTTGGCCATTGCCTGTTTCACTGGCTGACCTAGGAAGTCCCTTGATCTGTCAGTGCCTCAGTTCCCTCATCTATAAAGTGGAAGCTTAGCCTGGGTGGTGGATGCTCAGTTGCTTCAGTAGTGTCCAACTTTTTGCGACCCCCATGGACTGTAGCCTGCCAGTTTCCTCTGTCCATTCTTCAGGAAAGAATGCTGAAGTGGGTTGCCATGCCCTCCTCCAGCGGATCTTCTCAGCCTAGGGGTAGAACAGGCATCTCCTGCTTCTTCTGCCTTTCAGGAGGATTCTTTACACACTAAGCCAACTGGGAAGCCCCGGAAGCTTAGCCTAAGTGACCTCAAATGTATCACCTGAATCCAAACTGTGATTCTAAGCACTAGTTACTAGCAGTTGTGACTTTTATCTGGAGATTATTGATCACTTACTGATGAAATCCCTTATCTATTTTTTTTGCCAACAAATATTATGGGCATTGCAGGTGACACATTATTAAGCATCAAACAAGGTTAAAGAATGTTTAAAGTCCAGTGACCAGACAAAAGTTATATAAGGAGTGTAGCATATGGCAGTTTTGAAAGAGCAATAAAAGGAGTCTAGCATATGGCAGTTTTAAAAGAGCAATAAAAGGTTCACACATATTTAGGTTAATAATCAAAGATCTTTAAAGGAATGGTGTGGGAAGGGGAAAAGGGATACACAGCTAAGAACCTCAAGGCCTGGGTGGAAAATTGTCCCAGTATGTGGAATAGTGTCTCTGTAACCTGGTGGTACAACTTCAATCTCAGTGGTTTCCCCCTCAGTGGTAGACATAATCAGAACGTAAAGGCAACTATATTCAAGGGCAATTCATGTACTGTGTAGCTATCTGACATTCACACTCAGGGGGCTTGTAGTCACTCAGCATGCACGTGCTCACTGTCATTAGAGGCAGCTGTTGGCTCTGAAGAGCCCTACAGAGCCCTCCAACAGCCTCCACGACAGTATTTTGGTGCAAACCTTAGTATGTGCTTTCAGAGAATCATTAGTGAAAGGAGATAACCACAAGTAAATAGAAAGCAGGTGGACTGGTACAAATGGTGTCACAAAAATATTTTTCAAGTCAATTACTGTAGGTTTTTTTTTTTTTTTTAAGGTGCTGGGATATCTAGGCTTCACTTATCTCTAAATAATAAAACTTTTCACTCCTAGCAACCACTTCCTGGAAAGCAACCTGACAAAAAGATCAAAACAGTGAAAAGAAGTCTTTTGCACATTTGCCCATGATAAGAGAAGTTTTAAGAGCAAAATCCTATAATAGCTTCAATCCACTCTCTCTCAGATGAATAGTCAGGGTCAGGAATATCCTTACTGAAAAAAATAACATGTACTGATATTAATTTTTCCATGATCACTGCATTCTGGATATGACTATCAACTACCTACAGAATTTTATGACAAAACAATAATTGAGATTTTATTGGCTGTACAATAGGCCTGATGAATTAACTTCACAATAGTAAAACAAATTGCACTCATTGCTTCTCTCTGTGCTATGCCAGGCAGTTTATATAACCTCAGAGGGCCTTAGTTTCCTTACTTGTAACTTGAAGATAATAATATTCACTTTGTGGGGCTATTGTGGGAATTAAGTGAGTAACGCATGTGTATTGTTCAGAGACAGGCCCACACAGAAATTCAACAGATGTTGGCTCCTTGTCCCTTGCAATTCATTTCTATCCAGAAGCCAGAGTGATCTCCTTAAGCTATAAATCAGAACATGTTATTCTGCAGCTTAAAACCCTTAATGGCTTCCCATCATACTCAGGATAAAAATTTTTTAAAAATTGCAATCTTCCCTACCAGGCCTCCAAGGAAGCAACAGTTAGAACTGGACATGGAACAACAGACTGGTTCCAAATAGGAAAAGGAGTACGTCAAGTCTGTACGTTGTCACCCTGCTTATTTAATGTATATGCAGAGTACATCGTGAAAAACGCTGGACTGGAAGAAACACAAGCTGGAATCAAGATTGTAGGGAGAAATATCAATAACCTCAGTTATGCAGATGACACTACCCTTATGGCAGAAAGTGAAGAGGAACTAAAAAGCCTCTTGATGAAAGTGAAAGAAGAGAGTGAAAAAGTTGACTTACAGCTCAACGTTCAGAAAACAAAGATCATGGCATTTGGTCCCATCACTTCATGGGAAATAGATGGGGAAACAGTGTCAGACTTTATTTTGGGGGGCTCCAAAATCACTGCAGATGGTGACTGCAGCCATGAAATTAAAAGACACTTACTCCTTGGAAGGAAAGTTATGACCAACCTAGAGCGCATATTCAAAAGCAGAGACATTACTTTGCCAACAAAGGTCTGTCTAGTCAAGGCTATGGTTTTTCCAGTAGTCATGTATGGATATGAGAGTTGGACTGTAAAGAAAGCTGAATGCCGAAGAATTGATGCTTTTGAACTGTGGTGTTGGAGAAGACTCTTGAGAGTCCCTTGGACTGCAAGGAGATCCAACCAGTCCATTGTAAAGAAGATCAGTCCTGGGTGTTCTTTGGCAGGACTGATGCTAAAGCTGAAACTCCAGTACTTTGGCCACCTTACGTGAAGAGTTGACTCATTGGAAAAGACTCTGATGCTGGGAGGGATTGGGGGCAGGAGGAGAAGGGGACGACAGAGGATGAGATGGCTGGATGGCATCACTGATTCGATGGACGTGAGTTTGAGTGAACTCCAGGAGTTGGTGATGGACAGGGAGGCCTGGTGTGCTGCAGTTCATGGGGTCGCAAAGAGTCGGACACAACTGAGCGACTGGACTGAAGTGAACTGCACTGAAATTGTAGCTACATCTTCAGCCAGCCTCCCACTGAGGCTTATGCTCTGGCCACAGTTGCCTTCTTTCAGGTCTCCAAATAGGCAAGACCTATTTCATGGTTCCTGCATGATAGTAGCACAAGGGGAGAGTTGGGGGCTTTATCTTTTAATATGCATCAAGCCCATCTTTTTTTATATATATGCACAATTGATATTTTATAAATAAGTAAAATGCTATGCAAAAACAGCTTATAGCCCACCACTCAAAGTCAAATTGCTGCCTCTGAGGCCCTCTTAAATTGTAGTTTGGAAACTGTCACTGCTTTTGCACATGCTGAGAGTCAAAGTGCTGCCTTTCATACATACTCAAATATGTATGAAATAGTCACATAGGATTATCCATTTGCTTGAAAGAAAAAACAGGTGTGTGAGAGTTCTTAACAAACATATTTGAATAGGTGACATTTAAGTTGAAATCTAAAGAGTAAAATTTCATCAGCAATGAACAGGAAAGGTGAGGCTTTCAGGCAGAGGGAATAGTATGTGCAAAAGCAGTGACAGTTTCCAAACTACAATTTAGGAGGGCCTTAGAGGCAACAGTTTGACTCTGACTGGTGGGCTACAAGCTGTTTCAGGGCTTCCGTGGTGGTTCAGATGGTAAAGAATCTGCCTGCCAGTGCAGGAGACCTGTGTTCAGTCCTTGGGTCAGGAAGATCCCTGGAAAAGAGAATGGCAACCCTCTCCAGTATTCTTGCCTGGAAAACCCCATGAACGGAGGAGCATGGTAGGCTATAGTCCATTGGGTCACACAAAGAGTCGGACACAACTGAGTGACTAACACTTCCACTTCCACGTGACTGTTTCTCCCCTACTGGACTCTAAGGTTCATAAGAGCCAGGATAGCGTGAGTGTTCCCCTCAGGGCCATAGTCTGATGTAGAGAAGGAATGCTTCTTGCTGGAGTTAAAGATTTACTAACTAATAAAGTCCATGCAAAGATACAGTAGAAGATCTGTCCCTGATGTGAAAAACTGAAGCACATTGCTGTAGCCAGCCTGGTGTAAAACTTTGAGGGTTCTTCTTGAGCCAACAGACAGGAGCAAAGGAGAAAGAAAATACCTCCATCAAAAACTGTGCCTTTGTTTTTGTCCTCTTTCTACTTCCTCTTTAACTCAATTCCTTTCTTCTGTCCTGCCCACTGTACTTCAACAAATGGTTCTAGAGAAAAATTAATCTTAATGTGTTGTTGTTATTTAGTCACTAAGTTGTGTCTTACTCTTTGTGATGCCATGGGCTGCAGCACACCAGGCTCCTCTGCCCTTCACTATCTCCCAGAGTTTGCTCAGATTCATGTCCATTGAGTTGGTGATGATATCTAACCATCTCATCCTCTGCCACTCCCTTCTTTTGCCTTCAGTCTTTCTCAGCATCAGAGTCTTTTCAAATAAGTCAGCTCTTTGCATCAGGTGGCCAAAGTATTGGAGCTTCAGCTTCAGCAGCAGTCCTTCTAGTGAATATTCAGGATTTATTTCCTTTAGGATTGACTGGTTTGATCTCCTTGCTGTTCAAGGGACTCTCAAGAGTCTTCTCAATCCCCACAATTCAAAAGCATCAATTCTTCAGCACTCAGCCTTCTTTATGGTCCAGTTCTCAAATCTGTACATGACTACTGGAAAAACTGTAACTTTGACTATACAGACTTCTGTTGGCAAAGTGATGTCTCTGCTTATTAATAATACTGAGTAGGTTTGTCATAGCTTCCCTTCCAAGGACCAAGTGTCTTTTAATTTCACAACTGCCATCACTGTTCGCAGTGATTATGGCACCCAAAAATATAAAGCCTGTCACTGCTTCCACTTTTCCCATCTATTTGCCATGAAGTTATGGGAACCAGATGCCATGATCTTAGTTTTTTGAGTTGAGTTTTTAAGCTAATTTTAAACCATTTTTCCTCTTTCACCCTTATCAAGAGGTGCTTTAGTTTCTCTTCAATTTCTGCCATAAGGGAGGTGTTATCTGCATATCTGAGGTTATTGATATTTCTCCTGGCAGTCTTGATTCCAGCCTGTGCTTCATCCAGCCCAGCATTTCACATGATGTACTCTGTATATAAGTTAAATAAGTAGGGTGACAATATACAGCCTTGTCGTACTCCTTTCCCAGTTTGGGACCAGTCAGTTGTGGAGGTTAAGTGCTAATGTATATTTAAACACAGACATGGAAATCTCTCCAAGAACTTCCCTAGGACCTTCCTTCCACATTGGGAGTTTCCAAACAGTGAGAGTCTAAAGGACAATGTGAGACCAGGCTGGGGAGAGGACCCTTAAAGAAAAAACCAAAGCCAGATAAGAGGGAAGACTCAGAATGGACAAGAAAATTCAGGAGAGACTGTCAATCTAGATAGACTACCAAGACCAGAAAATACAGAAGGGATGGTACCCAGCACAGTGCTTGGCACTTAGGGACATTTCATTAAGGACCATGGAAGGAAGGAAGTAAGAGAAGACAGGGTTTCCTATTACCGGCTTCCTGAGTTGTTGGAAGAGGTGGCAGGAATAAAGTGTGCTGTTGTGACTAAAAGAAAAAAGGGGCCACATCTAGAATCCAAACAGAATGGGATATTAGTACTTCCCTTCAGAGACCTGTGCAAAAGCAGAACTCTAGAAACTAAAACAGGTAGCTTAGCTCATTGGTAAATGATGCAAAGCACATGTGACACAGACTAGATGCCAGGTACAAAGATACACCTGGCAGGGTCTTCTCTGCTGAGGCCTTGGGAGAAATAATATCTTGAAGAAGCACTTGTGGCTTATCTCTTCTCTTCATAGTTGGTTGCCCCAGTACCTCCTCTTTCTCAAATTCCTCTTTCTACAGAATTCAAATTCCTCTTTCTATGGAGTTCAAATTCGAATTCCTCTTTCTACAGAAAGTCACAGAAAGTGCAAGAATGCCCCGCTGTGAAGAGATAAGTCACAAGTACTTCCTCAAGGTGTTAGGGGAAGCACACTGACTGAAACTGCCCACCCTGGCCAGGCCCTTTAGTAACCATTCATATGAGTTGTTCTATGACAGGAGATCCTGGTAAGGAATATGGAACTAATAAGCCACCACCAACCAGAAGAGTTTGGGAAATGTCAAAAGGAGACACCACGTGTTTGTCCACTTCGCAGAAGCCCTCTCACTAGCATACATCTTGGCTGGGTGATGCGTGCGCCACCAGGAAAGACTGAATTAGAATGATTGGCCAAAGACAACCAGGAAACTAATCCCATCACCATAAAATCCGAGACTGCGAGCCACGTGGCAGAGCAGTTCTCCTGGGTTCCCTTACCCTACTGCTCTCCACCCAGGTGCCCTTTCCCAATAAAATCTCTTGCTTTGTCAGCACATGTGTCTCCTCGGACAATTCATTTCCAACTGTTAGACAAGAGCCCAGTTTCTGGCCCTGGAAGAGGTCTGCCTTCCTATGACAAAGGTATTACTTCTCCTAAGGCCTCAACAGAGAAGACCCTGACAGGCTTATCTTTGTACCTAGCGCTAGTCTGTGTGACATGTGTTTTGGATCACTTACCAATCAGCTAAGCTACCTGTTTTAGTTTCTAGAGTTCTACTTTTGCACAGGTCTCTGAAGGGAAGTACTAATATCCCATTCTATCTGGGTTTTAGATTTGGCCCCATTTTGCTTTTGGTCACAACAGCACACTTTATTCCTGCCACCTCTTCCAACAACTCAGGAAGCTGGTAATAGGAAACGCTGTCTTCTCTTCCTTCCATGGTCATTAATGAAATGTCCCTAAGTGCCAAGCACTGTGCTGGGTACCATCCCTTCTGTATTTTCTGGTCTTGGTAGTCTATCTAGATTGACAGTCTCTCCTGAATTTTCTTGTCCATTCTGAGTCTTCCCTCTTATCTGGCTTTGGTTTTTTCTTTAAGGGTCCTCTCCCCAGCCTGGTCTCACATTGTCCTTTAGACTCTCACTGTTTGGAAACTCCCAATGTGGAAGGAAGGTCCTAGGGAAGTTCTTGGAGAGATTTCCATGTTTGTGTTTAAATATATGTTAGCATTTAACCGGCCACAGAACTGGAAAAGGTCAGTTTTCATTCCAATTCCAAAGAAAGGCAATGCAAAAGAATGCTCAGACTATCACACAATTGCACTCATCTCACATGCTAGTAAANTCCAATGTGGAAGGTAGGTCCTAGGGAAGTTCTTGGAGAGATTTCCATGTTTGTGTTTAAATATATGTTAGCATTTAACCGGCCACAGAACTGGAAAAGGTCAGTTTTCATTCCAATTCCAAAGAAAGGCAATGCAAAAGAATGCTCAGACTATCACACAATTGCACTCATCTCACATGCTAGTAAAGTAATACTCAAAATTCTCCAAGCCAGTCTTCAGCAATACGTGAACCGTGAACTCCCTGATGTTCAAGCTGGTTTTAGAAAAGGCAGAGGAACCAGAGATCAAATTACCAACATCCGCTGGATCATGGAAAAAGCAAGAGAGTTCCAGAAAAACATCTATTTCTGCTTTATTGACTATGCCAAAGCCTTTGACTGTGTGGATCACAATAAACTGTGGAAAATTCTGAAAGAGATGAGAATACCATGACTAAGGTCCGTCTAGTCAAGGCTATGGTTTTTCCTGTGGTCATGTATGGATGTGAAAGTTGGACTGTGAAGAAGGCTGAGTGCCGAAGAATTGATGCTTTTGAAGTGTGGTGTTGGAGAAGACTCTTGAGAGTCCCTTGGACTGCAAGGAGATCCAACCAGTCCATTCTGAAGGAGATCAACCCTGGAATTTCTTTGGAAGGAATGATGCTAAAGCTGAAACTCCAGTACTTTGGCCACCTCATGCAAAGAGTTGACTCATTGGAAAAGACCTTGATGCTGGGAGGGATTGGGGGCAGGAGGAGAAGGGGACGACTGAGGATGAGATGGCTGGATGGCATCACCGACTCAATGGACGTGAGTCTGAGTGAAATCCGGGAGATGGTGATGGACAGGGAGGCCTGGCGTGCTGCGATTCATGGGGTCACAAAGAGTCGGACACGACTGAGCGACTGAACTGAACTGAACCATCAGGTCTGAGGTTCCTCTGAGTGAGGATCTGAGACCCTTCCTCTGAAGTATGAGAGCACAGTGGCATCTGTTTTGTCAGGGCCATTTGTAATTTAAGTTTACTCAGAATTTCTATCCTTCCACTTGTTGAGGTGTCCACATTGTTCAGTCCTTGTCTCCAGAGTTCTGCTTTGTGTCTTTCCTATTGAATAAGATAAACAGAATCAGAACAGTCATGGTATAACAGTGATCTATTTTTTTTAATACTCTACTTCATTCGTTTTCTTTTTCTTTTTTTTTGCAAATGTAGTCTTTCCTTTTATTGTAGCTTCTTTTTTTTTTTCTTCCCCGCTCCACTCCAAATTTCTATGGCAGTTTCCCCCTCTCTACATTAAAAATAGCTTTCTGGAAACTTTCATGGAAAGTCTTTGTGTATAACAGTATTAATTTAAGAAATCATCTTTCAGGCAGATATCTTTAAGTTTTATCTTTACAGAGTACAAGGTTTTGGCATTCAGCCGTTTAAACCCCTATAAAGAAATTTCATACGAAAGTGTCTTTGTCTCCTCTTAAAATCACACCACAGAGGATCTGTCTGTTCTACCCATAAGTGAGTGAGTCCTGCCCTGTTCTGATGTTCCAAACCCTCCCCTTTGGATTCTAACACTCACCTCACTTCTCAGGGCACATTCCTTCTCTGCTTCTATTTACAGAAACTACCCACTTCAGTCCTAATCTTGTAAAACCAAGCAAACTGCCCAGAAGATGAGAATGGCGAGAGACCATAGTCCGTGGTTTTATTTAGTTAGCAAAGAATAACTCCAGTAAGGTATCAGTGCTTCTATTCACACATTTCTTATACTTTAGCTCAACCCTTCATCTTGCAGGAGCTTCAGCAGCGAGAAAAAGATGCCAAGAAATCTCTCCATACTGTGGCTAAATACCTTGGATTCAGATGCAGTATATATAATCCCCAAAAGTACAGAATAGTAGAATCATAGAGGTGAGAAGGAAGGGACTTGAGAAATATAGCCCACTCCCCTATCTATTTGTTAATTGTCTCTAACATTCCTCAAAATTGGCCATCCAGCCACAGTTTTATGAAAAAGATTTTTAAAATAATAATGAACCAAATTCTAAAACCCCAATCAGTATTTCTCAAAAAATGCTCTGTGCAGACTGCATCTGAGTCACCTGGGTGCTGTTGAAGGGTTCTTGGGCTCTCCCCTAGTTGGAGAGAATCCTGGACTCTTGGGGGGTGGGTGCGTGGAATGCAGGAGTCTGCACCCCCAGGTGTTTCTTGTGCATGGTAAAGTCTGAGACCCTGTGTTCTAACAGGGATCTCCCAAGGCAAATTTACCAGGACTGCAGAAAGCTTTTTTGTGCCTTGAGTGGAGCAGTCCTTGCCTGCAGGCATTTTCACAAGAATGTGGTAAAACAGCTGCTACAAACCTACCCTCAACATTTTTTTTTTTTCCCCACATCACACTCAGAGTGGCCAAGAGTGTTGTGAAGCTGGCAGATGCATAGGTTTCTATTTCCCAATGAAGGTGAGGAAAAGAAACCATTCTCTGTACCTAGGAGAGGGAGACTGAGCAGGATATTAACACTGCACTTAGTACTGGCGAAATGTTCCAGGCCCTCTGGCAGTATATGGAGGCAACCATAGTAAGGGAAAAGGTTTGAACATTAATGACAATCTGGAGAAACTGTGATTTATAAGGGAGTGTAAGTAAATGAGTCTAGGCCACGTGGAGCATTTCATGGTCAGTTTCTTCAAAAAACCAGAACACAGGAAGTGAAAAGGAAAACCAAAGTAATTTAGATACAATTCAACGTACAGTAAAACAAACTTTAAGAGGTTAACCATTTCAACAAAATGGTTAAACTTTAGAACAAGGAGAGCTGTGCAGCTCTCCCTCCGGAGGAGGCCCGTGTTGAGCATTCCAGAAAACCACAGACCCTCTTAGCTCAGGATACAAGGGTGGGCTGTGTTGAAAATGCAAGAGCCAGAAATGACACATACCAAGCAGATGACCAAAAACTAACCATGAGAGAACAGAGAAATCCATTCTTCTTTCTCCTAAAGAGGAAAAAATATCATACTACCTCTCTCTTAACCTCCTCCCCGTCTCTCCCCAAAGAAAGAGCATTGGACTAGACATCAGAAAACCTAGATTCTAACCCTGGCTCTGCTACCCTATGATTTTAACAACCAAATTTAATAGTCCCAATTCTTCATTTCTTCACCTAGATGTAATTGAGTGTCTTGGCTGAGAATGAAGTTTAAAATTTGTGAACTGTTTTTTTGTGTGTGTTTGTGTTTTTGGTTTTTACGAGTAAAAATATTCATTCATCTTTAATGTAAATGGTCTCTTTGTTTTAGGGGTAAAAAACAGAATTGTTTCTTTTAGTTACACAAATAAAGAGCAAGTACCATTAACCTGAATGGGACATTAAGCACTCTGGTGTGGTAAGGGAAAAGGCTGATTTTGTAAGCTTTGGGCTAGATTTCTATCTCTAACTTACCTATGTGAGTGTGTGTGTACACATTTACTTGTATTTCAGCAGTACGGGAAGAAAACATTTTTCTTAGATGCATATAAACAGAATAGGGAACACACAGAGAATTGCTGCTTATTCTCTCTGTTGAAAAAAGATTTTGCTTGAAGGTGATAAAGAGAAGACGCAATTCTATTTTGAGGGATGCTGAGTGCCAGCAGTGGGGGTCTTGGAGACCAGTTTACTGTAGAAGGGGGCTTCCTCCCCTTCCAATGGCTCTGCAGGGGGTAAAGGTAGGATTAAGAGTGGCATCCCTGACTTGCCCGATGCATGACTGTCTTCAGAGCTGGTGGTGGCAGGTTTCTTAAGGAAACCAGGTTTTTTCATTTGCCATGGTCATTGGCAGGAGGGAACCAAACAGGAGAAGAAAGACGTAACTTGTCTCTCCCGTGAGAGGCACTCCTTTCGGTTACTCTCTGACAGGGAGATTTTCAAGTTGTTGGGAGTAGGGTGTGAAGTAAAGCCATCATGCAAGAGTTGTATTGTGGACATTCGGGGTAAGCTGTGTGTAGGCTCAGCAGCGCTGTTCAATATACACTGGCTGGCCTGCTGACTGAAGAGAACCCGTGCCTGGGGTCAGGAGTGTTGGACACCCAGATACGGTGGTTTTGCTCATTTTACATAACTTGCTTGCCTCTGGGAATCTGGAGAACCAACATATAAATCCTGTGATCCCCCTATCATCATAGGATTGCTGCTGCTGCTGCTAAGTCGCTTCAGTCGTGTCCGACTCTGTGCGACCCCAGAGACGGCAGCCCACCAGGCTCCCCCGTACCTAGAATTCTCCAGGGAAGAACACTGGAGTGGGTTGCCATTTCCTTCTCCAATGCATGAAAGTAAAAAGTGAAAGTGGGATTAAGTCCTTAAATTCTGCTAGTTGCTACCTTGTTACCTCTGTTGCAGCCCTTTAATAGTGAAAGAAATGGCTTGTGGCCCTTTCCCCCACTAGAGGACAGAGGGTTGTCTTATGGAAGTCTCTATCTCCTGGTTTTATGCCTCACTCCTACCAGGCACTCAATAAGTAGACCCAGGTCTTAGAGACCTAGATTTGCTATTCAGTGCCATGATATCCTGAGAAAATTACTGACCTAAGATCCAGCCTCTTTATTTGAAAATGTTGGTAATAGTGCTGGTGCCATGAGATTGATTTAATAATCAAATGAAATAATGGTCATCTTGTACCTGGCACACAATAAATGCATAATGATGCCTTGTTATTAACAATCAGAGTTTATTGAATTGAATATGGTTCAGAGGAAGAATGACCAAGAGCTGTGGCTATCACACTAGAAGAAAGGAGTGAATTTTTTTTCAACTCATCATTCCTTCGAGGGCCTTCTATGTGTTCAGCCTGTGCCCAGTCACTGGAGACAGAGTAATACCAGCATGGTCCAAGCACTCCTGAATTTGAAGCAGGGTCACTCTATTTTCCTAAACTGGCATCTGATCAAAATGTGGACAATTAGGGAAGAAATATAATCAGCTTTCTTATCCACTTAATCAACAATCTCACCACCTATGTCACACCAAATCAGCAACATTATGTCCCAAAAGTCCAGTATTTAAAATGGAGCCACCCTTAATCCTTACTTTGGAAATACTGTTAATATTGTGACAACATGTCCATATTCTCAAAAGCCATGTTCCTACCTTGCTTCCTCTCAAAGCTGCTACAGATATTTTGCTTTAAAAATTTTTTTTCAAAATTTAATTCCGTTGATTTACATGTCAGTTATGTTCTCTGAGAATTATTTAATAAAATAATATTAATGCCATTCATGAGCCTTATACACATTTATCTTATCTAAAGGAAAACAGAAGGACTTTACTCCTTCAGTGAAACTCTTTATGGCCCCTGAAACTTTGATCTACCCACCATAAACTGAAAATGCATTTTGTTATGATGTTATATAGTTATTATCCTTACCCATATCTTTAAACCAGTTAGTCATAAGTTTGGGAAAAATTAATAAAATTGACTTATTATTTTTATTAAGAAATTGACATTAAAATTGTGTCAAGTGAGAATTTTTTTTAATCAATTTTTTAATGGATTACCATGGCATTTGAGACAATGGTACTTCCATTCTCACTTTTCCTTATGTACTGATTCTTTAAAAATGATCCTCTGAATGTGACCAAAGAGGTCTCCAACTGTAGTTAGGTGAAATTCTGAAGCTATGTTATCCCCAAGGGAATAGTTTCTTCCAGGAAACCTGTCACAGTTTTAGAAAGATCAATGTCAAAGCACCCTATGAGTCCTCACTAAGCCCCCATATGAAGAAAACCTTTATTTTCAAAAAATTTTCACAACATTTTAGTCTATATTTCTAACTCATGGTAAGATAATCAACTGGAATTAGTTTGAGGATATTAAAGGGAAACGTTTATGTCAACTTTTGCCCATTCACACACTGTATTCCTGAACAGAGACATGGTCACTGTAGGTCCAAGGCAACTCGACCACTTGGAGGGGCATGATGTGCTGCTCTCCATTAGGGAAGATTCTAACCGACTCTAAAAAGGGTTGCCTAAAAGTTCTCACCAAGGTTGTTCCACACATTTGGAAATGTATGAGAGTCATGTTGGTAGTCACAGTGATGGGGCAGGTAGAATGGCAGGGGAAATGCTATTGGAATTTAGTAGGTTGAGACCTGCTGCTACTGCTATTAAGTTGCTTCAGTCGTGTCCAACTTTGTGCAACCCCATATACGGCAGCCCACCAGGCTCCCCCATCCCTTGGATTCTCCAAACAAGAACACCTGAGTGGGTTGCCATTTCCTTCTCCAGGTTGAGACCAGGGATGCTAAAATATCCTGCCATGAATAATACCATTCTATAAAAAAAAAGAACTGTCCTTCCTCAAATGTCACTGGCATCCCTTTTATGAGAAATAAGTTTTCTTCAAACAGGTACTGTGGGAAACTGAGCTGGGCTTATGGAAACAGAGAATCCTACAAAGGTGAGGAAGAAACCACCTGCTTCTCACAAATTTTGGTAAGCATGCTATTAGGAACTCTTCTAAGCAATGCAAAGACTTAAACCACTTCTTTTCTCCCCAGCCCTTAGGAAAAGGAAACGATATTGGCAGGCCCTCAAAAGATTTATGATGGACACTAGAAGATGAGTCATGCATGTTGAAATCCCGACTGTTAGAGTCATTTATGCGCATTTATGTATTGCCTCTAAAAAAAGAGTAAAATGTAAATATATTACTTGAAAGGATAAAATTAGAACAAGCTTTCAGTTCAGTTCAGTTCAGTCACTCAGTCGTGTCCGACTCTTTGCGACCCCATGAATCGCAGCACGCCAGGCTTCCCTGTCCATCACCAACTCCTGGAGTTCACTCAAACTCATGTCCATCGAGTTGGTGATGCCATCCAGCCATCTCATCCTCTGTTGTCCCCTTCTCCTCCTGCCCCCAATCCCTCCCAGCATCAGTCTTTTCCAATGACTCAAATCTTCGCATGAGGTGGCCAAAGTATTGGAGTTTCAGCTTTACCATCAATCCTTCCAATGAACCCCCAGGACTGATCTCCTTTAGAATGGACTGGTTGGATCTCCTTGCAGTCCAAGGGACTCTCAAGAGTCTTCTCCAGCACCACAGATCAAAAGCATCAATTCTTCGGTGCTCAGCTTTCTTCACAGTTGAACTCTCACATCCATACATGACCACTGGAAAAACCATAGCCTTGACTAGATGGACCTTTGTTGGCAAGGAATGTCTCTGCTTTTTATTATACTATCTAGGTTGGTCATAACTTTCCTTCCAAGGAGTAAGCGTCTTTTAATTTCATGGCTGCAGTCACCATCTGCAGTGATTTTGGAGCCCCCCAAAATAAAGTCTGACACTGTTTCCACTGTTTCCCCATCTATTTCCCATGAAGTGATGGGACCAGATACCATGATCTTTGTTTTCTGAATGTTGAGCTTTAAGCCAACTTTTTCACTCTCTTCTTTCACTTTCCTCAAGAGGCTTTTTAGTTCCTCCTCACTTTCTGCCATAAGGTAAGGGTAAGGTGAAGTCGCTCAGTCGTGTCCGACTCTTTGCGACCCCGTGGACTGTAACCTACTAGGCTTCTCCGTCCATGGGATTCTCCAGGCAAGAATACTGGAGTGGATTGCCATTTCTGCCATAAGGGTGGTGTCATCTGCATATCTGAGGTTATTGATATTTCTCCTGGCAATCTTGATTCCAGCTTGTGCTTCTTCCAGCCCAGCGTTTCTCATGATGTACTCTGCATATAAGTTAAATAACCAGGGTGACAATATACTCCTTTTCCTATTTGGAACCAGTCTGTTGTTCCATATCCAGTTCTAACTATTGCTTCCTGACCTGCATATAGTTTTCTCAAGAGGCAGGTGTGGTCTGGTATTCCCATCTCTTTCAGAATTTTCCACAGTTTATTGTGATCCACACAGTCAAAGGCTTTGGCATAGTCAATAAGGAAGAAATAGATGTTTTTCTGGAACTCTCTTGCTTTTTTGATGATCCAGCAGATGTTGGCAATTTGATCTCTGGTTCCTCTGCCTTTTCTAAAACCAGCTTGAACATCTGGAAGTTCATGGTTCATGTGTTGCTGAAGCCTGGTTTGGAGAATTTTGAGCACTACTTTACTAGCATGTGAGATGAGTGCAACTGTACAGTAGCTTGAGCATTCTTTGACATTGCCTTTCTTTGGGATTGGAATGAAAACTGACCTTTTCCAGTCCTGTGGCCACTGCTGAGTTTTCCAAATTTGCTGGCACATTGGGTGCAGCACTTTCACAGCATCATCTTTCAGGATTTGAAACAGCTCAACTGGAATTCCATCACCTCCACTAGCTTTGTTCGTAGTGATGCTTTCTAAGGCCCACTTGACTTCACATTCCAAGATGTCTGGCTCTAGATTAGTGATCACATCATCATGATTATCTGGGTCACCTTTTTAAAATCCAGCTTGAACATCTGGAATTTCATGGTTCATGTACTGTTGAGGCCTGGCTTAGAGAATTTTGAGTATTACTTTGCTAGTGTGTGAGATGAGTGCAATTGTATCATAGTTTGAACATTTCTTGACATTGCCTTTCTTTGGGATTGGAATGAAAACTGACCTTTTCCAGTCCTGTGGCCACTGCTGAGTTTTCCAAATTTGCTGGCATATTGAGTGCAGCACTTTCACAGCATCATCTTTCAGGATTTGAAATAGCTCCACTGGAATTCCATCACCTCCATTAGCTTTGTTCATAGTGATGCTTTCTAAGGCCCACTTGATTTCACATTCCAGGATGTCTGGCTCTAGGTGAGTGATCACACCATCGTGATTATCTGGGTCATGAAGATCTGTTTTGTACAGTTGTTCTGTGTATTCTTGCCACCTCTTGTTAATATCTTCTGCTTCTGTTAGGTCCATACCATTTCTGTCCTTTATCAAGCCCATCTTTGCATGAAATGTTCAAGGTCAGGGGCTGCGGCCTAGTGGAGCTACCCCATGCCTGAGGTCAGGGGCGGCGGCTGAGAGGAGCAACCCCACATCCAAGGAGCGGTGGCTGCACTGGCGCAGAAGGGCTGAGAGGAGCTACTCCACGTTCAAGGACAGGAGGGGTGGCCATGAGGAGATACCCCTCGTCCAAGGTAAGGAGCAGCGAGCAGCTGTGCTTGGCTGGAGCAGCCGTGAAGAGATACCCCACGTCCAAGGTAAGAGAAACCCAAGTAAGACAGTAGGTGTTGCGAGAAGGCATCAGAGGGCAGACACATTGAAACTATAATCACAGAAAACTAGTCAATCTGATCACATGGACCACAGCCTTGTCTAACTCAATGAAACTAGCCATGCCCTGAGGGGCCACCCAAGATGGGGGCGGGTCATGGTGGAGAGGTCTGACAGAATGTGGACCACTGGAGAAGGGAATGACAAACCACTTCAGTATTCTTGCCTTGAAAACCCCATGAACAGTATGAAAAGGCAAAATGATAGGATACTGAAAGGGGAACTCCCCTGGTTGGTAGGTGCCCAATCTGCTACTGGAGATCAATGGAGAAATAACTCCAGAAAGAATGAAGGGATGGAGCCAAAGCAAAAACAATACCCAGTTGTGGATGTGACTGGTGATAGAAGCAAGGGCCGATGCTGTAAAGAGCAATACTGCATAGGAACATGGAATGTTAGGTCCATGAATCAAGGCAAATTGGAAGTGGTCAAACAGGAGATGGCAAGAGTGAACATCGACATTCTAGGAATCAGTGAACTAAAATGGACTGGAATGGGTGAATTTAACTCAGATGACCATTATATCTACTACTGTGGGCAGGAATCCCTCAGAAGAAATGGAGTAGCCATCATGGTCAACAGAAGAGTCCAAAATGCAGTACTTGGATGCAATTTCAAAAACGACAGAATGATCTCTGTTCATTTCCAAGGCAAACCATTCAATATCACAGTAATCCAAGCCTATGCCCCAACCAGTGATGCTGAAGAAGCTGAAGTTGAATGGTTCTATGAAGACCTACAAGATCTTTTAGAACTAACACCCAAAAAAGATGTCCTTTTCATTATAGGGGACTGGAATGCAAAAGTAGGAAGTCAATAAACACCTGGAGTAACAGGCAGATTTGGCTTTGGAATACGGAATAAAGCAGGGCAAAGGCTAATAGAGTTTTGCCAAGAGAATGCACTGGTCATAGCAAACACCCTCTTCCAACAACACAAGAGAAGACTCTACACATGGACATCACCAGATGGTCAACACTGAAATCAGATTGATTATATTCTTTGCAGCCAAAGTTGGAGAAGCTCTATACAGTCAGCAAAAACAAGACCAGGAGCTGACTGTGGCTCACAAGAAACTTTAGCATGGATTAATTTACCAGATTAACTAGTTGTCATTTTGGCAACTAGTCCCTAAGGAAATAGATTACAAGCAAGTGATTTTGATACAGGCATAATAAAAAAAGGAGTTGGAACAGGGAAAATTTCCAGAGCTGAGCCATGAGACTGCTGAGAGATAAGGCGGAGGCTATTGGGTGCCTCAAAGAGAGAGCAAAACATAGGAAGACAGCTAAACAATTTTGCCCATATCCTACCCATACTGGTACTGCTATGAACTTTCTGAAAATAGATATTTCAATACCAAAATGACCTTATCCCTTTGAAGGCAGAAACCATATTTTTCTTGGCTTAATTTTGCAATGCTTTACAATGAACACTTAATAAAATTTGTCACTCAAGAAATAAAAATTATTATGTCCTAGATTGGCTTACTGGAAAGCTATCAGATTCTAGGTTCAATAAAATATATACCCACACAAAGTTTTGTTTTGTGTTTAGGTTCACAGTATGATTTTTTTGTGAGCACGAGCATACAGACTGCTTTCTTTAAGCATAAAGAATGCTTCCATGTGTTCCAGAGCAATTGAAACTGGATAAAAATGAAGTGGACTTTAAACTTCACATCAGCACTTTAGATTTTAAAAGATTAGGCCACATTCTCTAATTTCATGTGGAGCCACAAATTTTAAAATTTTAAACAATGTAAAGGAAAGTAATCTTGTCAAAAAAATAATGATTGCAGTTTATGCTGGCTGTTGGCATTTTTATTTAGTAATACAATAATAATAAGATGTTATTCTTAAAATTCTTAAAATATATTCTTAAAATTTAATAGCATAATGCAAATATAAGTGAGATATGAGTATTTTGTTTTATTTAAATATGACATCTCAAATGTTCTTCAACTATGCTGTTGAAGTAGATCTTAAGCCACCTGTTAAAAAAAAGTCTATTGCTATAGCTTATTGTAAACCCAAAATATTTACCAGGATATCTAGAAAAATATGCTCTTGAATTCTGTACATGTGAGAAAATTGTAAATAAGGCCCTTGATTGAGTGCAGAGTATTAGCACTACCAACTGTCACTCTTCCTAATGTTTTTAGTTTTAAAGGTGCACATTTGGATCCAGGGACACAGCCTGTGCAGTCTTTCTGCAAATTAAGTAAAGGTGCCTGTTCTTTGGGGCAGATGAAGTCTCCCCACTCCTTAGGGAATAAAGTTTGATAAGTGAAACTGCATTTGGATTTCGGTTCCCTAACTATTTCATCAAGTGTCTATGTGATGTTTGTTAGCTGTCTACACGTTCCTACCTTGTATCCTCTCAAAGCTACCGCAGATTTTATATATCTTACTTTTAAATAAATTGTTTTAAAATTTATTTTATATTTGATTTTCTTGTCAGTGATGACCCTTGATATTAAAACTGTTGTATTTCCCAGCACTTTGGCATGTAGGTGGCATGATGAACTCCATGTTTGATGAATGAATGAACACATATGAGGTTTCTCACTAGTCAAGCAATCCAAGTTCCAATCATTTGATTAGTGGAAAATCCAGTATTAAAACCCTGAAAAGAACTAATTTCTATACCTGTAGAGAATTTCAAATTCCAGATTGGCTCCCCTTGACTCCTCTTCCATACAACCTCCCCCATCAGACTAGTCCTAATACTAACCTGTGAAGAAAATATTATTAATTAAGCCTGCTGGTGACAAGCATTCAACTTAATATTTTTAAACTTAAGAAATTATGCTTGTTTTATCTGCTTGCTGAGGATATCTGGACTGCATTATAGCAATAATGCATTAGTGCCTCACTACTAGTGGCAACAATGAAAGGTTGATTACGAGGTTTCCTCTTCAGTTCTCTGGGTCCAACTGAAAATGTTTTACACATTTAAAGTTAGCTTTCACTCATTTTCAGATATGTCTTACATCTCAAACACATATCAATTTCTTTCCTTTTGACTTTAGTGTTAGTAACCAAATAACTTAAAGTGTCTGTAGACTAGATGGAAAAATGAAAATCACACAATAATATAGATACACTTTTACACTTGTTATACTGATAGAAGAAAAATGACAATTTCAGAATTTTACTTTTATGATTGGTAAATTCCAGAATTCAGGGCTTTGAGCCCCATGTATTGTCTCTGTTTGGGGTTGACTCAAAAGTACATCATGACTTCACTGTTAATACAAATCTGCCTCCATATGCTCTAGTGTCAAGAAGTCGTTGGTTGTGAGTAATGTCAGTTAATAAATATAGAAGAATAATAGAAAATTACCATTTGACAGTCATCACTATAATTATTTAGAGAGGAGTGTGTGTATATGTGTGTGTGTGTGTGTTTGTGTGTGTGTGTGCGGAGAGAGGGAGAGAAAGATTGCAAATGTGGCAAAATGTTAACCATTGTTGAATTTAGGTTAAGAGTATATGGGTACTCTGTATTTTTCGTTCAACTCTTTTGTAGGTTTGAAAACAATAAGTTGAAAGAGAAGGCATTTAATTAGAAATTTCACATGGAGCCTTGTACTGTGACCTAGGGCCCAAAATGCAAAATTTCGTCTATAAAATGCTTTTTTTTTTAACCCCACTAAACCAAGGATGCATTGATTGCTGAAGAAGGCTTTCTTATCTCTTCTTGCTATTCTTTGGAACTCTGCATTCAGGTGCTTATATCTTTCCTTTTCTCCTTTGCTTTTCGCCTCTCTTCTTTTCACAGCTATTTGTAAGGCCTCCCCAGACAGCCATTTTGCTTTTTTGCATTTCTTTTCCATGGGGATGGTCTTGATCCCTGTCTCCCGTACAATGTCACGAACCTCATTCCATAGTTCTTCAGGCACTCTATCTATCAGATCTAGGCCCTTAAATCTATTCCTCACTTCCACTGTATAATCATAAGGGATTTGATTTAGGTCATACCTGAATGGTCTAGTGGTTTTCCCTACTTTCTTCAATTTGAGTCTGAATTTGGCAATAAGGAGTTCATGATCTGAGCCACAGTCAGCTCCCGGCCTTGTTTTTGTTGACTGTATAGAGC
>SJYT01010010.1:393244-448574 GCA_006410635.1 Cephalophus harveyi
GAAAAAGTTGGCTTAAAGCTCAACATTCAGAAAACGAAGATCATGGCATCTGGTCCCATCACTTCATGGGAAATAGATGGGGAAACAGTGGAAACAGTGCCAGACTTTATTTTTTTGGGCTCCAAAATCACTGCTGATGGTGACTGCAGCCATGAAATTAGAAGACGCTTACTCCTTGGAAGAAAAGTTATGTCCAACCTAGATAGCATTTTCAAAAGCAGAGACATTACTTTGCCGACTAAGGTCCGTCTAGTCAAGGCTATGGTTTTTCCTGTGGTCATGTATGGATGTGAGAGTTGGACTGTGAAGAAGGCTGATCGCCGAAGAATTGATGCTTTTGAAGTGTGGTGTTGGAGAAGACTCTTGAGAGTCCCTTGGACTGCAAGGAGATCCAACCAGTCCATTCTGAAGGAAATCAACCCTGGGATTTCTTTGGAAGGAATGATGCTAAAGCTGAAACTCCAGTACTTTGGCCACCTCATGCAAAGAGTTGACTCATTGGAAAAGACTCTGATGCTGGGAGGGATTGGGGGCAGGAGAAGAAGGGGACGACCGAGGATGAGATGGCTGGATGGCATCACTGACTCGATGGATGTGAGTCTGAGTGAACTCCGAGAGATGGTGGTGAACAGGGAGGCCTGGTGTGCTGCGATTCATGGGGTCGCAAAGAGTCGGACACGACTGAGCGACTGAACTGAACTGAACTGAACTGAAGCCTTTCCCTGGAAATTGCAAGTCTTCAAAAGACTTCAGAGTTTCAAAATTGTTACATCAGATTCTGTGAGTACAATTGTCTCCATGAAGAGATATTCCTGGTGCTTCCTACTCTGCCATCTTCCCCAAGGACTCATTAACTGTTGACTAAAAGTCTCTTTCACTCTTTCTTAGACCTTATTCATCTGCTTCCTAATTATTAGATCCTCAGGATTGGAAAAATAGCCATCTTTGGTCAGTTTGTTTCCAAAGTATTTTCTAAACTGTAGTATCTGGTATAATGTCCTATACTTTGTTCTTATCATATGTATTATTTTGATTCTTTACAATAATATGAGGTAAGTATTAAGGGCAAATTTGTTATCATTGGGGTTTCCCTGATAGCTCAGTTGGTAAAGAATCCACCTGCAAAGCAGGAGACCCCTCTTCAATTCCTGGGTTGGGAAGATCCCCTGGAGAAGAGATTAGCTACCCACTCCAGTATTCTTGGGCTTCCCTGATGGCTCAACTGGTAAAGAATCTGCCTGCAATGCAAGAGACCGGTTTGATCCCTGGATTGGGAAGATCCCCTGGGGAAGGGAAAGGCTACTCACTCCAGTATTCTGGCCTGGAGAATTCCATGGATTGTATAGTCCATGGGATTGCAAAGAGTAGGGCATGACTGAGAGAACTTCTCTTTCATTTTCAGTGTTATCACCATCTTATAGTCAAGAAAATTAAGGGTACAAGTAAATAGTAATGAATACTCTGTGAGTGATAGAGTGATAATTCAAGTATTTTTCACTCAAAGCTAGAGCTCTGTCTGCCACCCAAACTACCTCTATAGAGCAACAATAACTTCAGTATGAAATCAGAAATTTTATTCTGGATAGTGAGCACACAAAAAAATATCTTCACTGTATCACTGACCTTAGAAACCATTACTAGCTCTCTCTGCCTGTTTGGATTGTGAGTGACCTCACAGAAGAGTGAGGAGAAGGCAAAATGGAGGAGGGTGATATCTTTCTTATCTCCCCCAGCAGTTTTTTTCCACTTGCTAGAGAGAGAATGAGATAGGGAAGAAGTTAGGAAACTGCATCTAAACAAGTTCTTCATGGCAACTGTATAATGCTTGCATTTACTTGAAACTCAGAGAATGAGCAGATGCCAAATTGCTTTTGAAATATCCAAAGATATAGTCTCTCTAGGAGGGCCTTGATTCCTTCAGGATGTGGATTTAGGATGAATGTCCAAATTTCTGTTTCAGTGAGATGATAAGAATAGTGTTAAAATAAGGTAATATAAAGTACTTAAGTGTTAGTGAAAAACATATAAAATTATACCTAAAATTTGGTCATTTAAAAATATGTTGATTTCTATATTAATGTTCAATTGTTGTATTCTTTGGCGGCACAATGTTGTTTTTAGCAATAGAAGTTATAATTTTTACTCACAGAAGTCTAAAAGTGTTAATGTATATAATTTGTCTTGTAGCCATACTTCCTACCTTAGCCTGATTATTTGGATAAGTTCATACACTAAAATGCTACAGAGGCCAGGCAGGTAAGCTGAAGCAGGCTGAGTGTAAGCACATGTATGTATATTATATGAATGATGGAGTGCTGGAGACAGCCTAGCTATCCAGTGGGGTAGCTGGCGTCAGCTATAGCCAATTGTTATCTTGAAAAAACACAGAGCCAGTAATTGCTAGATATTCTGATTTTTCCAGAAAAACTGAAAAACCGTAAGTTTTATGTGAACACTCCTGATCTTTAAATGTTGACTTACATTTAAAATAAATTAAAACAAGTGAAATTTAAGTTTTACTTAAACAGATGAAATTTAAACAAGCCAGTGAACCACTTGAACCAAAAAAATATGGCTGCTGGCGACTAATTTGCTAACTATGACCATGTGGTAAGAGATGTATTGCCCCCTGGTTGTAGTTTTCTTCAATTCTAGCTTTAATTTTAAAGGATAATGTGACTGCAGATTTCACTGTTTGGCTTGCTTGTGTAAGAGCATGGTCCTGCTGGGTGGGCGAATTGCCTGCTTCCAATATCCATGCCAGTGCTTCCTTACATTGGTACAAATGGCCAAAGTGAAAATTAGCACTGAAATAGTTGGTGATTCGAATAGGGAAAATAAATGTTTATTAACAAAGATATTTGTATGATAATCTGTATAATATAGAGTCATTTTTAAGCCTACATTATCAAATATTCAGGGTATATGTTGGGCATAGCTAAAGCAGGGAGAGTCAGAAACATGGGGTAATTGTCTTGGTCCCTTGTAGCTGCAAGGTTGAGCATCTGGTCCATGATTCACTCAGGCAGTTGGCCAATTCCCGAACTGGTGCTAAAAATGACCTGAAATACAGTTTTCTCGTCTGTAAAATATAGGGATAATAATACCACCTGCCTCACAGGGCTATAAAAACTCAATGTCCTCAGCACTTTATTCAGGTGGAGGTGGTGGTTTTCTTATATATGAATGCAGTGAGCCCAACCTGCTGCCATACCCTTGGTCAGCAAGACAGGCAGGTAAGACTGGCCTATCTTCTCTGCCCAGACTGGGTGCGGCTCCTCTGGGATTTCCTCATTTTCTCCTTTAAGGTTGATTTCTTTTAACCTGATGTTCTCATATAAAAATGTTTAGAGCAGAAATTGTGATTTGGGCTCGTTTCCACTCCCACTTCAAGGTCAACCATGTAGTTAGAGCATATGAAAGATGTGTCTGCTTGAAAGGACCTTGAATACTAATTTGTGATGGAAAATTACAGGAGCTCATCAGAAAAGAATTGTTATACCACCTTTCACAGGGAAGTTGGGAGTGCCTTCATATGCACTTTGCTTACCTTTTTTTTTTTATTAAATTGGGAGACTGAAGCACCAGGAAAGTCCCTAAGATTCCAAATGAATAATTTAAAGCCATGAATTACTAGGCCCAGGAGATTTTTTTCCTTTTTAAAAAAAATATAAGGTAAAAAAATTCCTCTAATTAAAGAAAAACTTATAGACCTTCACTTTTCATGTCTTTCATATTTAAATATCAGAATATATTGAAGGAAAACAAAAACTGCTAAAAACTAAAATCTACCCACTTCTGTTTTGAGAGCTATTAACACTTTCATGTTTCACTTTCATGCATTAGAGAAGGAAATGGCAACCCATTCCAGTGTTATTACCTGGAGAATCCCAGGGACGGGGGAGCCTATGGGGTTGCACAGAGTTGGACACAACTGAAGCGACTTAGCAGCGACATGAAAATTAAAATAAGAGAGTGTCATACTCCAAACAGAAAACAGTATAGCATATTAATACCAAATATAAAGTGAGAGTATAAACAGCGTGAATAATTTGTGGAAAAAAAGTATAGTACTTATATATTTGAAGAATTCAGCAGAAAAGAAGTTATGTGCTTGTTCCCATGCTAAGATTTGTGGCATTCCTTTTCTTCAGTTTTTGTTTACTTTGAAAATTACTCACTTTGGTTTATAGTAATGCTTCACATTGAAATCATTTTAGGTGATTAAATAGAATCATACTAAAAGCGAATATGTCTTTATTACATAAATGTGATAATATTTTGAAGGTGACCTTCATGGGCCAGGAAGCAGGAATAAATAGGAAGTTACACAGGGTTTGAAGGTGTATCAGAGAGGCAAGAAAAACAGATGGAATTTGAGACAATCTAAAACCAATCAGTCAAGGCATTTTAAAAGTTACATAAATATTTACATAGCCATAGAGATGTAATAAAATATTTCTTGATCACAAAATATTTTTTATACCCTAAAATGATACTGTAAGCAATAGAGCAGAGTAATGGACTTAAAAAAAAAAAATGTGGTGTTTTAGAAGGGGGAAATGAGAAAAATACTTCATCTCATGCAGAAACTTCAAAGTCCTGATACAAAAAATATGAAACAATGCAGAGCAAGTTCAACTGTTATTACAGATGGAAGCTTCACCCTGAGACAATCCTGAGCAGAATCCTTGGCACCTTCCTGGAAATTTTTGAGTCTATCCATCTTCTCATTTTTTTCCCAGTGAGAAGTATTTATGAGATGAGTTTGTATAAGACTGGCTGCAGTTCAACTTTTGCAGGAACAAGCTGCTTATCTAATTCCTGTCTGAAGGGCATTTATTTTTATTAGTGGGTATTGTACCAGCTATCCAGTGCCTCACTTTCTCAATGAGGAGGAAAAGATCTTGAGACTCTCCAGAAGACTTTTATATACCTCAAGTAATTACATATTTGTATTATCAATGCACACATGCACAATAGGGAGAAAATGCGTGGAGAAAGAGGTACATACATTTTTATAAAAACAAAAAGGAAAATTTATTAGCATATTTATAATAAAGACCTTTTAAATGATTCTATGTGAAGAAACATAAATTTAGGTTTGAAGAACCTATCTCAATTATAAGTATATAGGGACATACTGACTGAAGGTAAAATCCTGAAGTCTGAAATTTGGTTTTGAAATTCAAACACCTGTCCTTCACTGAAAAGAAGAATGATTTGAATAAAGAACTTTAGTTCAAATATGCAAAAGACTCTGATAACATAAGAACTATAAAGAGGAACTTTATTTCACATGTAGATTTATATCTTTCTGAAGCCCATTCTTCCACAGGGTCATAGCTGATACCCTAGAGACCATTACTCTGACAATGATGGTTGGATTTTGTCCTAACAGGATCTTCTGTCTTACCCTTGATCATTCATCTGCCACTTCTCTGCCCACTCACCCAGCCTACATTTTTCTACAGTTTATCCTATTGACTTGGCATTTTACTAATCGAAAGTTTCATGTCATATGCCACTTTGGAGATTTCACGCATATGCTCACCTCTGAATCATTTACCAGGTTGTTTTCGTAAGAATGTCTCAGAGCCAATCCCTGATGTACCCTCCTGTTTAAGTCTCTTCATCCAGGTGAAATGGAATGTTAAACTGAAGTTTCAGCTGAGATTGTAAGGTATCAGGTAACTAAGGAAATTGCTAATTGTGAATTTTAGATTTATAACACTCACATCAAGAGCATACATAAAATGGTGGTTTTGCTGGGAATTTGTTGAAGTAATTTATTTGAGAGAGAGTTGTGAAATACTGTGTGCTGTTGTTAGTTGTTCAGTCACGTCCGATTCTCTGTGGCCCCATGGACTGTAGCCTGCGAGGCTCCTCTGTCCATGGAATTTTCCAGGCAAGAATACTGGAGCGGGTTGCCATTTCCTTCTATAGGGGATTTTTCCGACCTAGGGATCAAACCTGAGTCTCTTGTGTCTCCTGCATTGGCAGTCTGATTCTTTACCACTAGCACCACCTACAGTTCAGTTCAGTTCAGTCGCTCATTTCAGTTCAGTTCAGTCGCTCAGTCGTGTCTGACTCTGCGACCCCATGAATCACAGCATGCCAGGCCTCCCTGTCCATCACCAACTCCCGGAGTTCACTCAGACTCACGTCCATCGAGTCGGTGATGCCATCCAGCCATCTCATCCTCTGTCATCCCCTTCTCCTCCTGCACCCAATCCCACCCAGCATCAGAGTCTTTTCCAATGAGTCAACTCTTTGCCTGAGGTGGCCAAAGTACTGGAGTTTCAGCTTCAGCATCAGTCCTTCCAGTGAACACCCAGGACTGATCTCCTTTAGGATGGACTGGTTGGATCTCCTTGCAGTCCAAGGGACTCTCAAGAGTCTTCTCCAACACCACAGTTCAAAAGCATCAATTCTTTGGTGCTCAGCCTTCTTCACAGTCCAACTCTCACATCCATACATGACCACTGAAAAAACCATAGCCTTGACGAAACGGACCTTTGTTGGCAAAGTAATATCTCTGCTTTTCAATATGCTATCTAGGTTGGTCATAACTTTCCTTCCAAGGAGTAAGCGTCTTTTAATTTAATGGCTGAAATCACCATCTGCAGTGATTTTGGAACCCCCAAAATAAAGTCTGACACTGTTTCCACTGTTTCCCCATCTATTTTCCGTGAAGTGATGGGACCAGATGCCATGATCTTCGTTTTCTGAATGTTGAGCTTTAAGCCAACTTTTTCACTCTCCTCTTTTCACTTTTCTCAAGAGGCTTTTAAGTTCCTCTTCAGTTTCTGCCATAAGGGTGGTGTCTACCTCCCTCTAAATCTCAAGTCAAGAATGAATCTTAAAGTGAGCCGTCATAGTGAACTTTTTATGTGAGAATAAGAAGAAAAGCCAAGTTTTAATGAGAAGCAAGGGAAGGACCAGACCCACTGAATAAATGTAAGTGGGTAATTGAAGAGAAAAGGTTAAATTGTTTTACTAAGTACATTCCACAAGTTGGTGCTTGTTCAAGTTCCCATTTATCCTTATCTTTTGTTTAGTCCTTTTAGAGTAGTTCTTTACCCACAAAATATTTTCCATGATGATTCTTTTTTAAAGTATTTTTAGTATAGGATCAAAGTCTACTAAACATTTACAACTTTGATGTAAACATCAAAGTCTACAATAAACATTTATTGCTGTGGTCTCATCTTAAGATATTCAATTTTGCTTTCAAAGGAGTATAACACATTATTTAGATTGATTTCTCCTTAATGAAATAAAATATATTTTCTATCAATATATGAAGTTTGTGCAAGTTTTCAATGACCTTACACTTAGTAGTAAATGACATCATTAAAGCTTTAGATAAGGATGAGAATGTGCTGTTCTTCTTGCCTTTTAAAAATCAATAAAAGACAGAATAATAAGCTTAGAAAGAGAAGTCAGAGAGGTAGAGGTCTCTGAGAAGCCAGTGGCAGAAAAATTTAAAGAAAGTCGATAGAGTCAAATGATGCAGAGACATCAAGAAGGATAAAAACAGAAACTATCATGACTTAGGGAGTCAGGACTGACCTTTTATGAATAGAGTGGTTAAGATGAGATACAACAGTGAGAAGGCTGAGGGACAAATGAGGGGTGAAGAAGTGAGGGTAAAGATGCACGTATAGTGCTTTTTCCAAAAGTTTGGCATTGGAGAACAGGGTAAAGAAAAGGTTTAGTGTGTTTTTTCTTAAGTCAGAAGACTAGAACCTATGGACAGCTGAGGAAAACAAGCTGCAGAGAGCACAGGAGTAATGGTGTGAGCATGTACATGGGCATAACTGGGTCTTGGAAGGGAAGAGGAGGAAGTGCCCAGGAGGCCGGAGCAAAAGAGCCTGTCTTGTAGACACAGGGAATGGACAAAGGCCGAGTGAGAGCTGAGGTGGGGAAGATGGGAGATGAAGGAGTCACCACTCTTGGGCCTAATTTTCTGTGGCAAAATTTGGTGATAATTTCATCCACTGAATGGGTGAATGAGTGGATTAAGGTTGTACTCTTTACTGGTTAGAGTGGAAGCCGAAATTCCCGAGGGGATGCCTTTTTCTGATTCTTACAAAGGTACCATAAGGACTAACCACAGTCTTTGGTAATAGTCTTAGTAAGAGTGGTGAAACGTTGGAAAGATATGCTTCTAAGGAGTTTTCTTTTAAATGGTTGGCCAATTAGTTGTACAAGATGTAAGTAAAGATTATCACAATTTGATCTAATCACTCTAATTTGGTTGTTCAGAAGAAAATTTGGACTGGGAAATCCTCTGATGCCTCCTAAAGTAAGACATTAGTTAAATATGTATTTGTTATATTTTTATTAGACTCTGTCATTTAGGAATTTAAAGAGTTTCCTAGTATTGTTATTTTAGTCCCTCAAGACACTTGAATTTCTCTTGAGTTCTTTTTTGATGTCTAGATTTTAGCTGATACATGTAACACCTGTACTTCTGTGATATTTTGTGAAGGCAAATGTTCCACTTTTTGAAAGTGGAACATTTGCTTTCCTCCTATGACAGTCTCTTCTATATTGTCAGTTGGTCATTTAGTTTGTTTTTTTTTTATCTCTGAAGTACCTGGTCCTTATATCCTTGGTTTAATTTTTTCTTGTGCTTTAGAATTCTTTCTTTCAAAGGTCCATTGTTTTCATTTTTTAAAATCATAAATGATGCTCATATACTGAGTTATTTTTTTTTTTCTTGAAATGAATTACTCTGTTTGGAACAGAGTAATTTTTCTTTTTAAATTTTTCTTTTTCTACCAGGATGTTGAATCATTCAAAATTTGTCTGATAGCTGGCGACATCCAGTAGGGGAGTCATAGTGTTGGGCACTTTTCTAAGAGCTCACTTCTGATCTTATCCCATCTCACAAAAGGTGTAACGGATACTTCATAGAAGACAAGGAGAAAACAGGCTAAAAGTATAAAAGTAAAGAGAACTTTAGGCTGATCCCTTACCTCTACATCTTGGGTTACTCTGACAGCTCTGCTCATCATCCTTACTTTAATGGTAAACTTTTATTAATTTGTTTTTTAAAGGTAAGTCCTTTTTTTTTTTTTTTTTTTTGTGCTGAGGACCTGTGGAGAAGAGAGATGGGATGGAAAAGAGTTACTGATCATCTGAACTTCTGATCCAGTTCAGAGTATGTGTATGTTGTTATATATACAGTGTTTGAAAGGATTACAGAGGGTATGTTAATTCAGGTCTCTTGGGAAGCTGACAAGAAGACACTGGATGAAAAATTAAAAAAAAAAAAAGTCCTATAAAGGGGAACAGCAAGATGGGGGTGGCCAAGAGAAACATCAGACCATGATGCAGGTGTGCTTCTAGATAAACGAGAAAGAGAAGGAAAGGAGTGAGGTAGAAGCATCTTTAACTGCAGTGCAGTTCCAAGAAAGTTATGTGAAGCTGTCAGGAGTCCTTAGCCAAAGTCACCCTGTGGGGAGTCCTGTGCCCTTGTGAGGATGACCTGCTTCACTCAGTCATTGCCCAGGAGCAGCCTGAGAGAAGTTTGGACTCAGTGCAAATGCACTGATATTCAGAGCACAGCCGCTAGGGCTGTCAGTCAATCATTCTTCCCAAGGTGAGATGCTTGAAAGTCAAATTTTCATGGCTTTTACTATCCACTTCATCCACCAAACAGATCCACTTTTCCACATAGGTTCAGGGAGCAGTAGCTTAATGGTTATCATAGACCCATATTCCTAAGAGGAACCAAAGAAGAGTAAGGTTAGTGAGATGAACTACAGGCTCTTTTACTGCAACAGATCTTGGAAAGGTACTTATCTTCTCAGTTCTCTAGATAGTAGTGCCAACTGAGGTGCTGTGAGCAGGAAAGGTAGACCCTAACTTACACTGGTATCTAGGCCCTTGTGCTTGAGCCAAAGCCCCTACATAGTTAACAGGGCTTCCCTTGTGGCTCAGCTAGTAAAGAATCAGCCTGCAATGTGGAAGACCTGGGTTTGATCCCTGGGTTGTGAAGATCCCCTGGAGAAGGGAAAGGCTACCCACTCCAGTATTCTGGCCTGGAGAATTCCATGGACTGTATAGTCCATGCGATTGCAAAGAGTCAGACATGACTGAGCAACTTTCACACACACGCTAGTGGCCAGCTGGTTTCCTTGAGAAACAAACCGTACCCTACTGATGGCTCAGCATTGGTTTCTGTTGCTAATAGGCTGGTCATTCACAGATAGCAGTTACTAAATCAGCCCCCAAATGTGATAGGCTATGCTTTTGGGCCAATATAGAGCCTCCATATCTGCCACATGGCTACTTCATTTATGTACCTATTATGACAATTGTGGAATGATCAGTGACAAAGTCTGACTAGTCATTTAATTAGCTAGTTGTTTTGTTTACTTAGTAGTTGAGTACTTCTTCATGATATTAACAGATGCTTTTTGGTTAGTGTTAATGTACAATACACTTCATGTCCCTTCCCATATGTTTGCTCACATACCTCTAGCCCATATCCCCTTATCTCTAATCTTCCAATGCTTTTCTTTCCAGAACCCTGATCAGATGGCCAGGCCATTGGCTACTACTCAGTAACTTGTAAATATTTTCACCTTTGACATAAAGTAGATGCCACGTATACTGCCCACTTCCACTGTATAATTGTAAGGGATTTGATTTAGGTCATACCTGAATGTTCTGGTGGTTTTCCCTACTTTCTTAAATTGAAGTCTGAATTTGGCAATAAGGAGTTCATGATCTGAGCCACAGTCAGCTCCTGGTCTTGTTTTTGCTGACTGTATAAAGCTTCTCCTTCTTTGGCTGCAAAGAATATAATCAGTCTGATTTTGGTGTTGACCATCCGGTGATGTCCGTGTGTAGAGTCTTCTCTTGTGTTGTTCGAAGAGAATGTTTACTATGACCAGTGCATTCTCCTGGCAAAACTCTGTTACCTTTGACCTGCTTCATTTTGTACTCCAAGGCCAAATTTGCCTGTTATCCCAGGCATCTCTTGACTTCCTACTTTTGCATTCCAGTCCCCTATAATGAAAAGGACATCTTTTTTGGGTGTTAGTTCTAAAAGGTTTGTGACATTGTACAGTAGGCAGTGATCAAGACCATCCCCAAGAAAAAGAAATGCAAAAAGGCAAAATGGTTGTATGAAGAGGCCTTACAAATAGTTGAGAAAACAAGAGAAGCTAAAGGCAAAGGAGAAAAGGAAAGATATACCCATGTGAATGCAGAGTTCCAAAGAATAGCAAGGACAGGTAAGAAGGCCTTCCTCAGTGATCAATGCAAAGAAATAGAGGAAAATAATAGAATGGGAACGACTAGACATTTTTTCAATAAAATTAGATATACCAAGGAAACATTTCTTGCAAAGATGGGCACAATGAAGGACAAAAATGGTCTGGACCTAACAGAAGCAGAAGATATTAAGAAGAGGTGGCAAGAATACACAGAAGAACTATACAAAAAAGATGTTCATGACACAGATAACCACGATGGTGTGATCACTCACCTAGAGCCAGACATCCTGGGATGCAAAGTCAAGTGGCCCCTAGGAAGCATCGCTACAAACAAGGCTAGTAGAGGTGAATGAATTCTGGCTGAGCTATTTCAAATTCTAAAAGATGATGCTGTGAAAGCGCTGCACTCAATATGCCAGCAAATTTGGAAAACTCAGTAGTGGCTACATGACTGGAAAATGTCAGTTTTCATTCCAATCCCAAACAAAGGCAATGCCAAAGAATGTTCAAGCTACCACACAATTGCGGTCATCTCACATGCTAGCAAAGTAATGCTCAAAATTCTCCAAGCCAGGCTTCAACAGTATATGAAGTGTGAACTTCTAGATGTTCAGGTTGGATTAGAAAAAGCAGAAGAACCAGAGATCAAATTGAAAACATCCGTTGGATCATCAAAAAAGCATGAGAGTTCCAGAAAAACATCAACTTCTGCTTTATTGATTATGCCAAAGCTTTTGACTGTATGGATCACAATAAATTGTGGAAAATTCTGAAAGAGATGGGAATACCAGACCACCTGACCTGCCTCCTGAGAAATCTGTATGCAAGTTAAGAAGCAACAGTTAGAACTGTACATGGAACAACAGATTGGTTCCAAATAGGGAAAGGATTATGTCAAGGCTGTATATTGTCACCCTGCTTATTTAACTTACATGCAGAGTACATTATGCAAAATGCTGGGCTGAATGAAGCACAAGCTGGAATCAAGATCCCTGGGAGAAATATCAATAACCTCAGATATGCAGATGACACTCCCCTTATGGCAGAAAGCAAAGAGGAACTAAAGATCCTCTTGATGAAAGTGAAAGAGGAGAGTGGAAAAAGTTGGTTTAAAGTTCAACATTCAGAAAACTAAGATCATGGCATCTGGTCCCATCACTTCATGACACATAGATGGGGAAACAATGGAAATAGTGACAGACTTTATTTTTTTTTTACTCCAAAATCACTGCAGATGGTGACTGCAGCCATGAAATTAAAAGATGCTTGTTCCTTGGAATAAAAGGTATGACCAACCTAGACAGCATATTAAAAAGCAGAGACATTATTTTGCCAACACAGATCCATCTAGTCAAGGCTATGGTTTTTCCAGTAGTCATGTACAGATGTGAGAGTTGGACAATAAAGAAAAAGCTGAGCGCTGAAGAACTGATGCTTTTGAACCATGGTGTTGGAGAAGACTCTTGAGATTCTCTTGGACTGCAAGAAGATCCAACCAGTCCATCCTAATTGAAATCATTTCTGAATATTCACTGGAAGGACTGATGCTGATGCTGAAACTCCAATACTTTGGCTACCTCATGTGAAGAACAGACTTCTTGGAAAAGACCCTGATGCTGGGAAAGATTGAAGGTGGGAGGAGAAGGGGATGACAGAGGATAAGATGGTTGAATGGCATCACCGACTTGGTGCACTTGAGTTTGAGTAAACTCCAGGAGTTGGTGATGGAGGGGGAAGCCTGGCATGCTGCAGTGCATGGGGTCACAAAGAGTTGGACAAGCCTGAGTGACTGGGCTGAACTGATACTGCCCCCAGCTTGCCCACTGGAAAGATTTTCCCTTTCCACTGTCCTTCATGGCCACCCCCAATATGGCTGAAATGCAGTCTGTTTCTGGCTCACTTTCATGTATCAAGCCAGTCTTAACCAAGCTCAGACTTCTTCTTTCACTTTCATTTCATTGAATAGACTCCTTCTTAATGCTAGGAGCTGAAGTAGGGGTATGGTACAACTGTGCTGGATACAGAAAAGTCTGGGCTACAAAATCATGTCCTTGTTCTAATCTCAGGATCCCACATTGTGAAACTCCCATGGAGGTCTGTCATAAACACCATCCTGCCTATTTTCTCACCACTGTGAGTTTTGCCAGATCATATGGCTTAAGCAGCAGAGCCACTTTCATCACAGCCTAGACTTGAATCAGAGCTCTTTTATCTCTGGGCTCTACTTAAAGCTGATAACCTTTCATATCACCATGTCACTATTCCTGGGTGGTTAATGTGTTGCCTACAGAAGACAAACAGGCCTATCAGGTACGGTGCTTTCCTCTTTGTGGTAGAGTATGCAAGATTCAGCGATCTATCTTTTGCTTTGAAAGGAATTTCCCAGCATGTCCCTGACCACTGGACCCCTAGCAATTTCAATGAAGTGGCAGGTCCTGAGTCTTCAGATGGTTTATCTTTCACCCTCTGGAGCACATGTCTTACCAAGGCTTTCAATGTACTAGTCATCTCTTCTTCTCTTGTCCAATCATTATGATGTCATTGATGTAGTGAATGAATGTGACGTTCTGTGGGACATGAAGGTGATTCAGATCTTTTCGAGCAAAATTATGACAAAGGGTAAGAGTACTAAAATAACCCTGAGAGAAAGTTGAAAATTTTAATGTTGTTTATCTCACATAAATGTGGATCATTTTCATCTTTTTTAGGTGGGCTGAAAAAGAACACATTGTACAGATCAATGGCTGCATGCCATGAACCTGAAGTCTTATTAATTCCCTTAGCACAATACCATGTTTGGCATATGATTACATTTACTGCCTGATTAAATCTGTAATAGTCCATAGTCATTCTCCAGGATCCATCTGTTTTCTGCAGGAGCCACACTGGTGAGTTAAACA
This sequence comes from Cephalophus harveyi, assembly GCA_006410635.1. Taxonomy (NCBI): domain Eukaryota; kingdom Metazoa; phylum Chordata; class Mammalia; order Artiodactyla; family Bovidae; genus Cephalophus; species Cephalophus harveyi. The sequence continues at coordinate 407,382 of SJYT01010010.1, forward strand.
GAAATAGAGAGCTCACCACTTCTGCATCATTTAAGTTTTTAATGGTAGCAACACTTTCCACTATATTTATCAGATATGAAACTGTATTTTTACTATTTTTGTTGGGGGTAGAGATAGTTTCAGAGGTTCCCACTTAGGTTTTTTCACTATGATAGCTTTTACCAAAGCTCAAGGATCCAGTATAGGGGTTAGTCCACCTGTCAATCTAATTTTAGTAATACTTTCAGGAACTGGCTAAATGACCAGTAAGTGGGTCCTTGGATCCAATGAACCAACTATGAGCCAAACTTTAGTGTACTTATTTATTCAGTTCAGTTCAGTTGCTCAGTCGTGGACTGACTCTTTGCGACCCCATGAATTGCAGCACACCAGGCCTCCCTGTCCATCACCAACTCCCGGAGTTCACTCAAACTCACGTCCATCGAGTCGGTGATGCCATCCAGCCATCTCATCCTCTGTCGTCCCCTTTTCCTCCTGCCCCCAATCCCTCCCAGCATCAGAGTCTTTTCCAATGATTTATTTATTTATTACCTGGCTCCTAAAACCTCACACTAGCAGGGAGCCATGATAATACTTTGGATATCTGGCTATCAGTGTCAACTATTTCTTTGTGTAATAGTTCTAAAAATGTTTGGTTATTTGTAGGCATCTTTCCTTCCCACTTTCTGCTGACATAAATTTCACATGTCTGCACCATTGTATTTGCCACAGAATTTCCCTTCACCAGGATAATCTCCCAGGCCACCAAGAGTGAAATCTTTAGAAATCTTGAGCCACTATTACCTTGTGGCAGGGACAGTCCATGTGCCACCTGCCAGAGAGGGTGATATACCCTTCATTCCCCAAGTGACTAATAAACTAGTCCCAGACTCCCATTTCCTCATCTACTTTCGCAGTTCATTCTCAGTACCTCTTGTGTTAATTTGGGTCATCCAAGAGTCAGATTCCAAGATGAGATTAGAATAGCAAGAGATTTATTAGAAGCAATGCCTGTAAGGGAAAAGTAAGGCAGGGAAGGGGTAGGGAATGAAGGTAAGGAGAGTCATTAGATTTCAACACAGGTCTGATTGTGGGTCAATATAAGAAAAAAATAAGGAAAGTTGGGGAAAGCATCTTAGACCGCATTTTAGTTCTAAGAAAGTTTGGCAAGGTCATTGGGAAATCCAGTATCAAAGTTGGCCATTGGAAGAGTCCTGTGCCTCTTAGGAACAGGCCTGCCTTAGTTTCCCCACCTTGATCTGTCATTAACTGGAAGGTTACTCAGTGATAAAGAATCTGCCTGCAATGAGGAGGTACAGGAGGTGTGGGTTTGATTCCTGGGTCAAGAAGATCCCTTGGAGAAGGAAATGGAAACCCACTCCAGTATTCTTACCTAGGGAATCCCATCGACAGAGAAGCCTGTTGGGCTACAGTCTGTGGAATCACAAAGAGTTGGACATGACTGAAGTGACTGAGTGAGCAATCCAACCCATAGAAAGGCCTTCCCACGTGGTGCTAGCAGTGAAGAATTCTCCTGCCAGTGCAGTGAGAGACACAGGTTCGATCCCTAGGTTGGGAAGATCACCTGGAGGAGGAAATGACACCCTACTTCAGTATTCTTGCTGGGAGAATCCCATGGAGAGAGGAACCTGGTGGGCTACAGTCCATGGGTCACAGAGTTAGACACAATGGAGCATCTGAGCACATTATATTACATTACATTATGGGCCATAGAAAGCAAAGCACATGGCTCAGATGCAATGATGGATTTCAGAGCATGTAAATGACGATGCCTACAGTCAGGATCTGGAAGACACATTTTCATGGCCACCTCAAAGTAGAACAGCTGGAGAATAGTGGGGAAGAATGATCATTCTCTACACAGGTAAAAGAAAAGAGATAATGGATGGAGAATAATAAAAAATGATGATCTCTAGTAAAACAAATTATGTTCTCCTGTAGTTGACCTCTCAGAAGTTAATTAATATGGAACTATTGATTGAAAGCTGGTAAATCAGCAAATGTTTACCACATATAGGGATTTCCAGAAAGTAGAAAATACAGATATTTGTACCAGTCCCCAAAAGGAAAGAATGTGGAAGCAGAGAGCTGCTCTACTGATTCAGATTAGAGGAGACTGTCAATCTATCAACAGGGTTTGGTTTACGGTCTAGAATCTGAGCAGTGAGTGAGCAATGTATTCCAGTAAGTGGGTGCTCTGCTGAAATTGAGCTCTGAAATATTTCTGGAAACTTTGATGTCCATGAAGAGGAAAAACTCCCCATTAAAAAGTGATTAGAAGTGGAGAACAACTTTGGCAAAAAGGATTTGGAGATATACATTTACCTTCTGCTAAAGAAGAGACCCTAAAGAGGAGTGAGCTGGCCTTGCAGATTCCCATATTAGAATAGCGTTGTTCTGAAATAACTAAACTCTGGTTGTTGTTGTTCAGTTGCTCAGTTGTATCCAGCTGTTTGTGACCTATGGACTGCTGCATGCCAGGCTTCCCTGTCCTTCACTATCTCTGGAGTTTGCTCAGACTCATGTCCATTAAGTCGATGATGCCATCCACCATCTCATTCTCTTCAGCATCAGTCCTTCCAATGAATATTCAGGTTCAATTTCATTTAGGACTGATTGGTTTGATCTCCTTGGTATCCAAGGGACTCTTAAGAGTCTTCTCCAGTACCACAGTTCAGGAGTATTAATTCTTTGGCACTCAGCCTTCTTTATGATCCAACTATCATGTTCGTACATGACTACTGGAAAAACCATAGCTTTGACTATATGAACCTTTGGAAATGTACTCACTACTGAATCTTGACTAATTTTTTTTAGAAAAGCAAGCCACTTAATTCAATTATCCAATTATTATTGAAGGCCTGCTATGTCAAGGTATTGTCTCAGTTACTTGGGATATGTCAGTGAAAAAACAAACTTTTTTTCACTGGGACCTCTGAAACTTAGGTCTTTTCTCTTGGATATCCTCTCACTGGAGAAGAAGAAAGAGTTTTCTTTCTCTTGGCTTTGGGCATGAGAGCCTCAGATCTGAGAGAGAACAGGGTCCTCAATAAAACTTTCAGTGGGGGAATAAGTGAGCCATGTAACATGTGGGCAGGTCAGAAGCTAAAGTGAGAGATGTCCAATAGGAAATTCCTATGGAAGCTCCTTGGCTTGTAGATACTGAGAATTACTACATCTGACATAGGGTTTTAAACTATTAGGGAAGTTCCCCTCTATTACTCTCTAAGCCTCTATGCAAGTCTTGTTAAGGATTACATCCTGGTCTTAGATACCACTGTGTGGATTTGAATGAAAGGACTGGGGTCTCCATGGTGATAAAGTTGTACAAGAGGAAGTTTCACTGGCTGACAGTAGTGAACCTTGACCTGAAGAGGAATAGAGGAGTAGGCCAGAATCAGTTGATGGGCTGGGGTGCCAAGTCATGGTGGAATTTTGGAATGAGAAAGCCCTTCCTGGGAATTTTTAGGGATACTTGGGAAGCAGAAGCTGGTAATAATTGGAATTCCTGCAGTCAAGCAGGATTAGAGGCTTGAACTACTATTGATACCCTAAAAGAAGAGTGACTTCTAGGCAGGAAAGCATTGGGACTTCTGTGTTCCAATGGGCTTTAGGGCTTCAGTGCCCCTGAGGGCTTCAGGGAACACTAAAGATGGTGTTTGTGTGAGAGCTCTAAGGAAGGTTAGAAGTCAGATCATATAGCATAGTGAATTCAGGGCACTTCAGAGTTCTCTGTCTGACTGTATCTGCACGTTTTAATTAATAACCGATCTAATTAATAACTGATCTAATAAGGGCTTCCCAGGTAATGCTAGTGGTAAAGAACCTGCCTGCCAATGCAGGAGACATAAGGTTTGATCACTGGGTTGGGAAGATCCCTTGGAGGAGCAGCTCACTCCAGTCTTCTTGCTTGAAGAATCCTGTAGACAGAGGAGCCTGGCAGACTATAGTCCACGGGATTGCAAAGAGTCGGACACAACTGAAGTGACTTAACATAGCAGTACAGCTCTCATGTGTTACTTGATATTTCTATTAGTTGTCTTCTTATTGTAGCCAACATTTCAGATAATCTTAAGAGAAATATGGGGTAGAATACATTCCATAGAAACAGTCTATGTAACTAATTTCCCTGAAGAAATGTTTCTACTTTGAGATTTCCAAGATGCAGACAGTAGGGAATGCTAAGTTATGTAGTGTCCAATCCTCATTCATTCTTTCTTTCCTCTCAGATATTTGTGAAAATACTGATATAGCTATACACGTATTATCATAGATACAAATGCACCAAACACAATCACAATTGCTTTACAAACTATATCACCCCAGTGATAGGAGTAGGAAACTCAGAGACTACCTAAGGTATGTTATTACTTAGCATTTTCTGTTCACATCATTCAAGTTTGGTACTTCCACAATGTAGCATGTAAAATGTAAGGGACTACACTGGGGCTGTATAGATTAATAAGCTCTGATAATCTGCTAAAGGTGATTCACGTATAAAACTGTTTCACGTGAAGTTTATAATGCTAGAATCTTATACGCTCTAGAGCCTAAAATCCTGCAGCACAGGGGCATGGACCCTAAACCTCAGGGCTGTTTTCATTATAAGAGGCCTTCATTATAAGGCCTCTTGTTATAATTCAGATGTCTGGTTTTGGATGTAAGAATCTTTCATTAAGATCACATACAACTCTGTTACTGGATCAGGCCAACTGAACAACATTATAATAGTCACGAGAATAGTGAGATTTGACCAAAGTTTGGAAAAGAAGAATGGAATACAGAGGAGCAATCTTCTTTCTCCCTTCCTCTTTGTTAGTTAATTGCAAAAATATTGGGAAATACAGTGAGCAACAATACTCTGCAACTCCTACATCAATAGGTAGAGTCTATTTCCCCATCCTCAAGATGAGGTGGGCAGCTCTTGTAACTGGCCGACAATGTAATGGAAATGATATTTTGTGAGTTTTGAACCTAGGCCTTGAGAGACCTCAGCTTCCTCTTTCCTACTCTTGGGACTCTGCCTATGATAGCCTGATCATCCTAAGAGACCATGTGGAGCAAGAGACTATTCTAGTTGAACTGTCTTAGACCAACCAGTCTTTGGTGACCTGCCAATGACCATAGACACATGAGCAAGCCCAGCTGAAAAATTGGCTGAACCTGCTCAAAGCTGTGACCCTCAAGTCAAGCCCTGTCCACATTGCCAAATTGCAACCTGTTTTAAGTGACAACATTTTGGGGAAGTTTTTGTTTTTAATTTTATTTACTTATTTTTGGCTATGTTGAGTTTTTCTTGCTGCACGCAGGCTTTCTCTAGTTGCTGCGAGCAAATGCTACTCGCTAGTGTGTGTGGGCTTCTCATTGTGGTGGCTTCTCTTGTGGAGCACAGGCTCTAGAGCACATAGGCTTCAGTAGTTTTGGTGTATGGGCTCAGGAGTTGCAACTTGTGGACTCTAGAGTGCAGGCTCAGAAGCTGTGGCACACATCTTTAGTTGCTCCGTGGCACATGGGATCTTCCTGGATCAGAACTCAAACCCATGTTCCCTGCGTTGGCTGGTGGACTCTTAACCCCTGAGGTGATGTCCTTGGGGGATATTCCAAGGGATGTCCTTGAGGAAGTTTTTCAAATAGAAAAAGCTAACTGATAGCTTTACATATCTCTATGAGTCACACAGCTTAGAAATATTTTATAGTAAATACTCTCCTCACGGCTCAATGGTAAAGAATCTACCTGCAATGCAGGAGCCACGGGAGACACAGCTTCGATCTCTGGGTCAGGAAGATGCCGTGGAAGAGGGCATGGCAACCCACTCCAGTATTCTTGCCTGGAGAATCCCCATGGACAGAGGAGCCTGATGGGCTACAGTCCATAGGGTCACAAAGAGTTGGACATGACTGAAGTGACTTAGCATGCACACATGCCTTCTCCTCAAAGTTGGTTAAATTTTTATTGTCGGTTAAGTGAGAGTCATTAAAAATGCTGATCCACAGAGAAATAAAGAGCTTGCCTCAGAATGTTAATCTATACACTGCTCCCTTCATCAAGAAAGTCTTGATGCAAAAAGAACATCAGCTTAATTCAATAGTGTGCCTATGACATAGTTGGTTTCTATTTATAGTTCATACAGGCTCCTCATATAACTGCAAATTGGTAACAAATAGTATATAGACCAGTCATAGTCTGTAAACCACACTCTTAATAGCAATGACCTAAGGCTTAGGAGTAAACAAAAATTTCTTTTTGTGTGAAAAACCAGATAGTAAAAATTTTAGGGTCATACAATCTTTGTAAACTTCATCATTATAGCAAAGAAGAAGCCATAGACGATATGTAATGAGTGGGCATGGCTGTATTCCAATAAAACTATTTTAAAAACAGGCAGGAGGCTAGATTTGTTTTGTGGGCCATAGTATGCTGACACCTGAATCCTAAGCTATTTCTGAGGCTCATCCTAATCAAAGTTCATTATTGTGTCTGTTTTTTATTATCAAAAGAATATCTATGTGTGTGTATGTTAGTTGCTCAGTCATGTGCAACTCTTTGCGATCCCATGGACTGTAACCCACCAGGCTCCTCTGTCCATGGAGTTTTCCAGGCAAGAATACTGAAGTGGGTAGCCATTCCCTTCTCTAGGTGATCTTCCTGACGCAGGGACTGAACCCAGTTCTTTAACGTCTGAGCCATCAGGGGCCCTCAAAAGAATATAGGCAAAGGCAAAAAGAGAATTGGAGATTGCCTTCATGGAGAGAAGAACAAAAAATGTTAAAATAGTTATTTTAGATGTCCCAACACAGAGCCGGAGAAGGAGATGGCACCCCACTCCAGTACTCTTGCCTGGAAAATCCCATGGACAGAGGAGTCTGGTAGGCTGCAGTCCCTAGGGTCGCTAAGTCGGACACGACTGAGCGACTTCACTTTCACTTTTCACTTTCATGCATTGGAGAAGGAAATGGCAACCCACTCCGGTGTTCTTGCCTGGAGAATCCCAGGGATAGGGGAGCCTAGTGGGCTGCCGTCTATGGGGTCGCACAGAGTCGGACACGACTGAGGCGACTTAGCAGCAGCAGCAACACAGAGCCACCCAGAGGGATAAAATAAAGTATGGAAATATGTAAATAATAATTTTTAAATATATGGGGGGAAACAGTGAGTAGATACTGCCAATAAAAGCCCTTGGCTAAATCTTGGGGGAAAAAAATAAATATTCCATGAAACTTCCTTTTCAAAATGTTGANACACAGAGCCACCCAGAGGGATAAAATAAAGTATGGAAATATGTAAATAATAATTTTTAAATATATGGGGGGAAACAGTGAGTAGATACTGCCAATAAAAGCCCTTGGCTAAATCTTGGGGGAAAAAAATAAATATTCCATGAAACTTCCTTTTCAAAATGTTGATATCTCAAAGATACACAACTGCTTAATGGTAGGAAGCTGAAGTATTCCTTCCCTCATTTTTCTTCCCTTGCCTCTCTTCTTATTTGCTTCCTTTTTTTAATTTTTTTTTCTTTTGCTCTTAACACAGAGGAAAGAATTTCTAGGCTCCCTTAAGAGCAACCAGTATTACATTCTTGAAGAGCAGGTTCATAAGAGCAGCTATTAATAATTTATGGCTGCCTTATTTGATTCTCCTTTAGTGTAGTTCAGGGAGAGTACATTTCTGTGTCACTATGGTATTAGACAACAATCTGTCTTTAGATTTACCCTGCAAATGGGCAGGTTATACCCCTGTGAGGGAGTTTCAGGAAGCTGCTGCTGCTGTTGCTAAGTCGCGTCAGTTGTGTCTGACTCTGTGTGACCCCATAGATGGCAGCCCACCAGGCTCCCCCATCCCTGGAATTCTCCAGGCAAGAACACTGGTGTGGGTTGCCATTTCCTTCTCCAATGCATGAAAGTGAAAAGTGAAAACAAAGTCACTCAGTCATGTCTGACTCTTNTGTCTGACTCTGTGTGACCCCATAGATGGCAGCCCACCAGGCTCCCCCATCCCTGGAATTCTCCAGGCAAGAACACTGGTGTGGGTTGCCATTTCCTTCTCCAATGCATGAAAGTGAAAAGTGAAAACAAAGTCACTCAGTCATGTCTGACTCTTCCCGACCCCATGGACTGGCCAGGCTCCTCTATCCAGGGGATTTTCCAGGCAAGAGTACTGGAGTGGGGTACCATTGCCTTCTCCAAGTTTCAGGAAGAGGCACAATAAAAAGAGTTGTCAACCATAGCCATCATTTCTCAAAAAGCATACTGGGCAGATTTCCAAATTCCGTTACATTCTGTTTTTAAAAAAATATAAGATGATTAGCTGCTTTGACAAATATAGGCCTCCCCAATTAACAACAGCTGCTATCCAAATCATTAGAGTGAAAGAAAAATATCTAAAGTACCCTGTGTTCTGTTTACTGAGATATGAAATGCTAAACTATTTCTTAAGGAGCTCAGGCTCCTTAGCCCAAAGTGTGAAGTAGCTTTGCAAATGGTTTTCTTTATTTAATATTCACTCCAATTTTTGATTAAGCCACTGAAATGCTCTCAGTTCAGTCCAGCAGAATGCATAGACAGAAAAAATTACACATTAAAAAAAAGCCCTTGTCAGTTATTAACAATTTGATTCAGTTCTTCCTTTTTATGACCATCAGTGAAGCACCGGTAGCCAAAATGAAGTTCAATCCTGTTGTGATTTCTAACTGAAGCAAGAACCAGAAAAAGCATGACAATGCACCCTCCCACATTCATAGGAAGATTATGTCTCCCTCTTTTTCCGAAGAGCTGACACAAAATTGCACTATAGAATAATAAATGCAAGATGGAAATATGTATACAAAGTATTGTTTCATTCAATGGAAGTAGTGAAGGACTCTGTTAGGCTGAGCAAGAGAAGACTTCCCTGAGAAGGAGAGTTTGAGCTGAGTGATGAAAAATGATAGAATTCACAACAAAGGGAGAAGCAGGAGCAATCACTCTAGTAAAGTATGCTGTGAACGTGGAGTTCATGTAGAGGGCTGTTAGGAGATTTTAGCCCTAGTGGCTGTAGAACTAAAAATAGGAATGGATAAATATGAGAGGTTTTGAGGAAATGGAAAGACAGGTAAAGTTTAATGATATAGGAGCAGGTGAAGATGACTTCCAAGTCTCTTAAGTGTGGAAAGAATCTTCAGTTCAATTCAGTCACTCAGTCGTGTCTGACTCTTTGCGACCCCATGAATCACAGCACGCCAGGCCTCCCTGTCCATCACCAACTCCCTGAGTTCACTCAAACTCATGTCCATCGAGTCAGTGATGCCATCCAGCCATCTCATCCTCTGTCGTCCCCTTCTCCTCCTGCCCCCAATCCCTCCCAGCATCAGGGTCTTTTTCAATGAGTCAACTCTTCACATGAGGTGGCCAAAGTATTGGAGTTTAAGCTTTAGCATCCGTCCTTCCAATGAACACCCAGGACTGATCTCCTTTAGGATGGACTGGTTGGACCTCCTTGCAGTGCAAGGAACTCTCAAGAGTCTTCTCCAACACCACAGTTCAAAAGCATCAATTCTTCAGTGCTCAGCTTTCTTCACAGTCCAACTCTCACATCCATACATGACCACTGGAAAAACCATAGCCTTGACTAGATAGACCTTTGTTGGCAAAGTAATATCTCTGCTTTTTAATATACTATCTAGGTTGGCCATAACTTGGAAATAATCTTAGGTCTTATTTATTCCATTCCTGACCCAGCACATGAGTCTAAAGCCACAGAATTCCCAAATGTTAGCCCAGTAACCTCTGTTGAGACCCTTCCAAGAGGAGATTCCCTCTGTCTCACAAGGCAACAGTCTGCTTCATTCTGAACAGCTTGGATTTTAGAGAGAGCTTATTTGCATTGACCTGAAATCTGGCTGCCCTTAAATTCTACCCATTGGTCTTAATTTTTTATTCAGCAAAGAATAGGGCTATTTTCTTAGTTCTAAGTCTGAGTCCTCTATATTCTTATAAGTAACTATTTAGTCTCTTTTTAGTCTTGTCTAGTTTTCTTCTCTCAAAACATTCCCAAGGATTCAGGAAAATTCTGACAAATCTCTGTTAGTCACAATGCTGAAATATATAAAAGGCAGCTTTTCACGTTTCTCCAGAGGTTGCATTTGGTGTTAGAAACATTTAGTGCCATCGTCTTAAAACGTGAAGCTTTCTGACTGAAGCTCTTAGCCTATCAGCCTCTTCAGAAGCCACAATGGAAAAAATAAGAGGATGAAACAAATGTTGGAGAAATAATAGCATGCATTCTTAAAATATCATTCATCAAGGGGTTATGCCCTTTCTGCCTTAGTCATTTGAAGTAACAGTCTTTTTATTACAGCAGGAGAAAACAAGATATGGGTAGATTCAAATAAAGTCAACATTAGACTAAGAGAATAAATTAATGTCACAGCTGAAAGTTAAGATGATCTTGTCTAGTCCCTTCATTTTATAGACTAGGCAACAGATGACTACATGATGATGACAAATAGTAAAACTATTTGCTAAAACCACTTTGAGAATAGTTGATGGGTTACTAGACATTCCTATCATGCCACACAGATTATTTTCTAGTCACAAAGGAAAATGTCAGTGTATAAGGGAGGGATATGGTAGTTACACTAAAATGAGTAGTTAAGTTTCTCCTCTCTAATAACAGTTCACCCAGAAATTATCTTCTGATGGGAATATAGAGTACCTAACATCATCTATGATGTAATCTAGGCAAAAATATCTAATTGGAATACATGAAGTCCAACAAATGTTGCTGAGACAACCAGATATCCACATGTGAAAGAATGAGTTTGGATCCCTTTCCTCATACCACATACAAAAATTAACTCAAAGTGGATCAAAGACCTAAATATAAGCACTTAAAACTGTAAAGCTTTTAGAATGAAGCAGAGATATAAATCTTTGTGATGTTAGATTAGGCAATGGTTTCTTAACTATGACAGCAAAAGCACAAGAAGCTCAAGCAAAAAAGAAAAAAAGTTCATCAGAATAAAATCTTTTTGTATTAAAAATCATTATCAAGAAAGTAAAAAACATAACCTACAGAGCAAGGGAAAATTTTGCAAATCATATATCTGATAAGGGTATGGTATCCAGAACATACAAAGAAACAACCTGATTTTAAAATGAGCGAAGGATTCTAATAGACATTTCTGTAAAGAAGATATACAAATGGCCAATAAGCACCTGAAAATATACTCAACATCATTAGTTATTAGGAAAATGCAAATCAAAATCACAGCGAGGTACTTCACACTTTCCCTGGTGGCTCAGACGCTAAAGCCTCTGCCTACAATACGGGAGACCCGGGTTCGATCCCTGGGTCGGGAAGATCCCGCATAGAAGGAAATGGCAACCTACTCCAATACTCTTGCCTGGGAAATCCCATGGATGGAGGAGTGTAGTAGGCTACAGTTCATGGGGTTGCAAAGAGCCAGACATGACTTAGAGTCTTCACTTTCACTTCACACCCACTAGGGTGAATATGCGGAGAAGGCAATGGCACCCCACTCCAGTAAAAATGGCAACCTACTCCAATACTCTTGCCTGGGAAATCCCATGGATGGAGGAGTGTAGTAGGCTACAGTTCATGGGGTTGCAAAGAGCCAGACATGACTTAGAGTCTTCACTTTCACTTCACACCCACTAGGGTGAATATGCGGAGAAGGCAATGGCACCCCACTCCAGTACTCTTGCCTGGAAAATCCCATGGACAGAGGAGCCTGGTGGGCTGCAGTCCATGGGGTCGCTAAAAGTCGGACACGACTGAGCGACTTCCTTTTCACTTTTCCCTTTCTTGCATTGGAGAAGGAAATGGCAACCCACTCCAGTGTTCTTGCCTGGAGAATCCCAGGGACAGGGGAGCCTGGTGGGCTGCTGTCTATGGGGTCACACAGAGTCGGACACGACTGAAGTGACTTAGCAGCAGCAGCAGCAGCAGGGTGAATATGATTTTTATAAAAATGGAAAATAGGTGTCCGTGACGATGTAGAGAAATTGGAACGCTGTACATTGCTGTTGTTGTTATTTAGTCACTCAGTCCTGTCCAGCCACATCTTCTGCATTGCTGGCAGTTTCTTTACCATTAAGCCACTGGAGAAGCCATATATTGCGGAGGGGAATGTAAAATAGTGCAGCTACTGTGGAAAACTTTTTGACAGTTCCTCAAAATTAATGATAGAGCTACTGTATGATGCAGCAATTCCATTCCTAAGTATGTAACCAAAAGACTTGAAAAATCTATGTTCACATAAAAATATGTATGCTGCTGCTGCTGCTAAGTCACTTTAGTCGTGTCTGACTCTGTGCGACCCCAGAGACGGCAGCCCACCAGGCTCCCCCGTCCCTGGGATTCTCCAGGCAAGAACACTGAAGTGGGTTGCCATTTCCTTCTCCAATGCATGAAAGTGAAAAATGAAAGGGAAGTCGCTCAGTCTTGTCTCCTAGCGACTCCATGGACTGCAGCATACCAGGCTGCTCCATCCATGGGATTTTCCAGGCAAGAGTACTGGAGTGGGGTGCCTTCTCCAAAATATGTATAGGAATTGTCATATCAGCCTTATTCATAATAGCCAGAAAGTAAATGTCAAATGTCCATCAGCTGAAGAATGGATAAGCACAGTTTGGTACCATGGAATATTATTCAACCACAAAAAGTAATAATGTACTTATTGTGCTTGCTTAGTCACTATTGTGTCCGACTCTTTGTGACCCTATAGACTGTAGTCCACCAGGCTCCTTGCTGCTGCTGCTGCTAAGTCGCTTCAGTCGTGTCCGACTCTGTGCGACCCCATAGACAGGAGCCCAACAGGCTCCCCTGTCCCTGGGATTCTCCAGGCAAGAACACTGGAGTGGGTTGCCATTTCCTTCTCCATTGTGTGAAAGCGAAAAGTGAAAGTGAAGTCGCTCAGTCGCATCTGACTTCTAGCGACCCCATGGACTGCAGCCTACCAGGCTCCTCCATCCATGGGATTTTCTAGGCAAGAGTACTGGAGTGGCTTGCTATTGCCTTCTCCGACCAGGCTCCTTGGCTCATGGCATTTTCCAGGCAAGAATAGTGGAGTGGGTTGCTATTTCTTCCTACAGGGGATCTTTCTGACCTAGGGATTGAACCTGAGTCTCTTGTGTTTCCTGCATTGGCAGGCAGATTTTTTACCACTGAGCCACCTGGGAAGCAATTTACTGATACATGTGACAACAAAACTGAACCTTGAATACATTAGGCTATGTGAAAGAAGACAGATACAAAAAACAGGAAAGACCTGGAGATCCAACCAGTCCATTCTGAAGGAGATCAGCCCTGAGATTTCTTTGGAAGGAATGATGCTAAAGCTGAAACTCCAGTACTTTGGCCACCTCATGAGAAGAGTTGACTCATTGGAAAAGACTCTGATGCTGGGAGGGACTGGGTGCAGGAGGAGAAGAGGATGACCGAGGATGAGATGGCTGGATGGGATCACCGACTCGCTGGACATGAGTCTGAGTGAACTCCAGGAGTTGGTGATGGACAGGGAGGCCTGGCGTGCTGCGATTCATGGAGTTGCAAAGAGTCGGACATGACTGAGTGACTGAACTGAACTGATTTATGTGAAATGTCCAGAACAAGCAAATTAACAGAAAGAGAAATTAGATTAGTTTTACCAAAGGATTAGGAAGATATTGAGAGAGATGTGGTTTGTTTGGGGGATGGTGGAAGTATCCTGTAATTAGTGGTGATAATTGTGCAACACTGTGAATACACTAAAACCCACTAAACTGTATACTTAAAAAATTATTTTATTTTATTTTTGACTCTGCTTGGTCTTTGTTGTTGCATGCAGGCTTTCTCTAGTTGCAGCAAGTGGGGGCTATTCTATAGTTGCAGTGCACAGGCTTCTCGTTGCAAAGGCTTCTCTTGTTTCAGAGCATAGGTTCTAGTGTTTGTGGGTTTCAGCAGTTGCAGCTGCCGGGTTCTAGAGCACAGGCTCAGTAGTTGTGGCTCATGGGCTTAGTTGCTCCCCATCATGTGAGATCTTCCCAAATCAGGGAACAAACATGTGCACCTGAACTGGCAGGCAGATTCTTTACTACTGAGCCACCAGGGAAGCCCCTGCTTATTATTTTTTGTGTGGTCATGTAGGATTCTATTGTTGAATGTACCATACCTTATTTAGCCAGATCCCTTTTAATGGACTTACATGTTGTTTGTAGTTACCTGACTATAAGAAGTGCTGTTGTAAATAAAGTTTTGATGGATATAGGAGAGAATGATTTCTACAGATTTTGTATCAGTTGGAGGAGAGGTTAAAGGGTCTGTGACCTTCTGTCAGCTGTAAATAAGCTAGCTATTTTCTCTCATCTTCACTAAATGGTACCCATATTACCAATCTTTTTCATCTTTGCCAGTCAGTCTGAGAGACTTAAACAAATTATTGTGCCTTTTTGTTTTAATCTGAAAATTTTTAAAATTTTAATGAACATTCCATATTGTTAATTCTTCTGTAATTTGCCTGTCCATGTAATCTGGAATTTACATTGTGGTCTTCATTTTTAGTTTATTTTTAAGGGATTTTATACATCAAATAATAACATATATATGTCAATATTTAATATCTAAACTTTCCCCCATAATTTCCTTGAGGGTAAGCTTTCTCCATGAAGCTCTTACTCCCACTGAACAAACTTCTCTCTCAACTGTCCTCACCAATTTAAAAGGCATGCACAACGTATGCCTGAACTTCTGCTGGGATCCCCGCTGGATATCTATAAATAGATATGTCAGGAAAATGTGTAGTTACTAAAGACACATTTATTCAAAATGAAAATATGGTGTTAGATATTACAGATTAATTATTAATGGAAAGACGTTCAAGATAAGGAGTATGCAGTGTAAGTAACAAGTAGCATAATCAATTTAGGAGACCAGCTCATGTGTACAGAAATTTATTAATCTAAGACTAGAAGTTTGGAGGAGAACCCATGCCAGACACCATGATATTAGTTTTCTGAATGTTGAGTTTTGAGCCAGCTTTTTCACTCTCCTCTTTCACTTTCATCAAGAGGCTCTTTAGTTCTTCACTTTCTGCCATAAGGGGGGTGTCATCTGTATATCTGAGGTTATTGATATTTCTCCTGGCAATCTTGATTCCAGCTTGTGCTTCCTCCAGCCCAGTGTTTCTCATGATGTACTCTGCATAGAAGTTAAATAAGCAGGGTGACAATATACAGCCTTGACGTACTCCCTTTCCTATTTGGAACCAGTCTGTTGTTCCATGTCCAGTTCTAACTGTAGTTTCCTGACCTGCATATAGGTTTCTCAAGAGGCAGGTCAGGTGGTCTGGTATTCCCATCACTTTCAGAATTTTTCACAGTTTATTGTGATTCACACAGTCAAAGGCTTTGACATAGTCAATAAGAAGAAATAGATGTTCTTCTGGAACTCTCGTGCTTTTTCGATGATCCAGCAGATGTTGGCAATTTGATCTCTGGTTCCTCTGCCTTTTCTAAAACCAGCTTGAACATCCATTAAAGGAGTTAAAACATTACATTGTAAAAATATCCACTTATACAAAAGAAGACAGTAAGAATTAAGAAACAGAAAAGCATGAGAAATACAGAAAATAAAAAGCAAAATGGCAAATTTAAGTTTAAACATATCAGACATAAAATATAAGCATACAGATATGAATGTGAGTGAATCTATAGAACATTCCATCCAACAAGAGCAGAATATTGTTTTCCTCAAGTGCACATGGAAAATTTTTCAGGGTAGACTATATGCTAGGTCATTAAACAAGGCTAATAAGTTTCAAAGGATTGAAATTATAGAAAATATGGTCTCCAACCATAATGAAATTAGAGATCAATAACAAGGAAATTTGGAAAGTTCACAAATATGTAGAAAGTAAACAACGCTATTCTAAATAATCAGCAGGTCAAAGAAGAAAGAGTAGTTAGAAAGAAGAAAAGAGAGTAGTTAGAAAATACTTTGAGTAGAATGAAAATAAAAACTATTAAAAAGTGTATGCCAACAAAATAGATAACTTAGATGTAATGGGCAATTTCCTAGAAAGATACAGATTACTGAAACTGACTCAAATAAAAAGTGAAGATCTGAATAGATCTATAACAATAAATTTCATTAATTATCAAAAAAATTCTCACAAAGTCTAGAACTAGATAGATTCTCTGGTGAATTCTATCAAACATTTAAAGAAAAATTAATGGTAATGCCTCATGACTCTTCCCCAAAAAAAGACGACGAAGGAGCTTTTCTTCTATGAGGCCAGTATTAAGCTGATACCAAACCCAGATGAAGATATTTCGCAAAAGAAAGCTACATATCAATATGCCTTATGAATATAAATACAAAAATCCTCAACAAAATACCAGCAAATTTATAAAAAGGATTTCACTCCATGACCAAGTGAGATTTATTCCAGGAATGGTTGGCTTCAGTTCAGTTCAGTCGCTCAGTCATGTCTGACTCTTTGTGACCCCGTGGACTGTAACCTACTAGGCTTCTCCATCCGTGGGATTCTCCAGGCAAGAATACTGGAGTGGATTGCCATTTCCTTCTCCAGGGGATCTTCCCGACCCAGGGATCAAACCCGGGTCTCCCGCATTAGAGGCAGACGCTTTAACCTCAGAGCCACCAGGGAAGCCCAATGGTTGGCTTAACATTTGCATATTAGTTAGCATAATGTAATAGCAATAGAGCAAAGGGCAAAAATCAAACAGTCACCTCATGCTGAAAAAGCATTTGACAAAATCAACATCTTTTAATGATAAAACATTCAATAAATTTGTCTTAGAAGGGAACTTCCTCAACCTAATAAAAGGCATCTACGGCTGTACTAAACTTAGGAAAAAGACAAGGTTGTCTTCTCCTGCCACTTGCATTCATCACTGTACTGGAGGTTCTAGACAAAGCAATTAGGCAAGAAAGAGAAAAGACATCCACATTTGAAAAGAAGTAAAACTATATTTGCATATCACATGATTTTAGATTTAAAAAATCCTATGGAATCTATTAAGAGACTGTTAGCATTAACAAGCTTAATAGGTATATTCTTTCAACAATAATTTCCTGATATAAACTGAGTGTCCAGCAATTAAATTCAATTCTGACACTTACCACCCTGATCCGAGAAGTTAATAGTTCACTCCCATGAGACTGCTCCCGCTTTAGATACTAGATTCAAGTGGGGTCCCCTGACTAGTCACACCTCTGCCCAGCTGACTAAAATTTTGGGGGTTACCATGGCCTCCTTCAGATTTGGTAACTTGCTAGAACAACTCACATAACTCAGAAAACACTATACTTACAATCATATTTTTTAAAATAAAGTTTTAGATAAACTCAGGAACAGATACATGGAAAAGATGCATAGGATGAAGTATGGAAGTGGAGATGCAGAGCTTCCATGCTCTCCCCAGGAGCACACCATGCCCAGCACATCATGTGTTCATGAATCCAAACGTTCTCCAAATCTTGTTCAAGAGTTTTTATCAAGGTCTCATAATGTAGGCATAGCTGCTTAAATCACTGGTCACATGATTGAACTCAATCTCTAGCCTCCCCTTCCCCTCCCCAGAGGTTAGGAGGTATGGCTGCAAGTTCTAGCCCTCTGATCATTGTGTGGTCAGCTCCTTCCTTGAAAATATCCAAGGAACTGCCACTAGTCACCTTATTATGATAGACTCAGTTATGGTTATAAAAAGAAAATAACTCTATCACTCAGGAAATTCCAAGCATTTTTGAACTCTAGGCCAGCAATTAGGGACAAGGACTATATATAATCCTTCCCCCCTGCCCCCACCCAATTATACTACAGGCAAGGAATCCACTAAAAGAATGTTAGACTTAATAGACAAGTTTAGTAGAGTTGAAGGATACCAGATTAATATTAAAAAATCAATTGTATGTTATATGGTAGCAATAAACAATCAGAAATGAAATTAAGAAAACAATTCATGTACAACAACATCCATAACAATAAAATAGGTAAAAATTTAACTAAATTAAGTGCTTGTACATTGAAAACTACAAAACATTGTTGAAAGAAATTAAAGAATATCTAAATAAACATACACATCTCATTTTCATGGTTTATAAAATTTATTATTATTAAAATTACACTACTCTCCAAACTATCTACAGATTCAATGCAACCCCTATCAAAACTCCAACTAGGTTTTGTGTAGAAATTCACAGGTTGACTCTAAAATTCTTTTGGAAATTCAAGAGACCCATAATAATTGAAGAAATTTTGAGAAGGAAGGGCAGAGTTAAGAGGACATTATACAAAGCTGAAGTAATCAAGACAGTGTGGCATTAAGTTAGAAATACAGATCATTGGAATACAAGTGAGAATCCAGAAATTAAATCTTTAATTATGGTCACTTTATCTTTGACAAGCATGTCAAGACAATTTAACATGGAAAGAATAATCTTTTCAACAAATGGTATTGGGACAATTGGATATCCACAAATAAAAGAAAGAAGTTGGTCTCCTATGTCAAATTATATAAAAATTAACTCAAAATGGACCAGTAAACTAAAATTAAGTGCTAAAACTATAAAACTCTTAGAAAAAACACAGGAGTAAACTTTAGTGACTTTGAATTTGGCAATGATTTCTTAAATATGACTCCAAAAGCACAAGCAACAAAACATAAAATAGATAAGGTGCATCTCATCAAAACTAAAATCCTTTGTATATGAAAAGATACTATCAACTAAGTGAAAAGATAGCACACAGAATGGGAGAAGATATTTACAAATCATATACTTGATAAAGATTGTATCTAGAATATATAAAGTTTTGAAACTCAATAAGACAGATAATCTAATTTAAAAAAGAACAAAGGACTTGAATAGACATTTTTGCTGTGAAGATATACAAATGGTCAATAAGCTCATGAAAACATGCTCAATATTATTAGTCATAGGAAATGCAAATCAAAACCACAATGAAATACCCTTTAGGCACACTAGTATGGTGTCATAGGTTGAATTGTATCTCCCCAAATTCATATGTTAAAGTCCTAACTCCAGACTGTGACCTTATTTGGAAATTGTCATGGTAGATGTAATTAGTTAAGATAAGGTCATCCTAGAATAAGGTGGGCCCCCTAATCCAATATAATTTCCTTACAAAAAGGAGAAGTTTGGACACAGACTGCACACAGGGAGAACACCATGTGAAGACTGGAGTTTTGCTGTCATAAGCCAAGGAATTTTCAGAAGCTAAAGAAATACTCTAGGATCTTGAAAGGGAACATGGTCCTGCACACACCTTGATCTTGGCCTTCTAACTTCCAGAATGGTGAAACAATAAATTCCTATTGTTTAAACCACTCAGTTTATGGCACTTTGTTATAGCAGCCCTAGCAAAACAGTACAGATGGATATAATAAAGAAGATGGACAATAATAACTGTTGGTGAAAATGCAGAGCGACTGAAACCCTCATACTTTGCTGATGGCAATGTGAAGTGCAATCCTTTAGAAAATGGATTGGTAGTTCCTCTATATGTTAAGCATACAGTTGCCATATGACTTGGCAGTTATACATTTAGTTATCTTGCCTGGAGAATCCCAGGGATGGCAGAGCCGAGTGGGCTGCCGTCTATGGGGTCACACAGAGTCAGACACGACTGAAGCGACTTAGCAGCAGCAGCAGCATATAGCCCAGAGTATTGAAAACAGGTATTTAAATAAATGCTTGTATTTGAATGTTTATAGAAGCATTATTTGAAATCACCCAAAGGTGCAAACAGAGAGGGCAATGGCACCCCACTCCAGTATTCTTGCCTGGAAAATCCTATGGACGGAGGAGCCTGGTAGGCTGCAGTCCATGGAGTTGCTAAGAGTCGGATACGACTGAGCGACTTCCCTTTCACTTTTCACTTTCCTGCATTGGAGAAGGAAATGGCAACCCACTCCAGTGTTCTTGCCTGGAGAATCCCAGGGACGGGGGAGCCTGGTGGGCTGCCATCTATGGGGTCTCACAGAGTCGGACACTACTGAAGTGACTTAGCAGCAGCAAAGGTGGAAACAACCCAAATGTTTATCAAATGGTCAAATAAACAAAATGTGGTATATTCCTACAATGAAATATATTCAGCAATAGAAATGAATTATTGATACATGCTACAACACTTATAAACCTTAAAAACATTTCATTCAATGAAAGGAGCCAGTAACAATAGACCACTTATTGTATGATTTTATTTATATGTGTAGTATAGTGTTAGTTGCTCAGTCATGTCTGACTGTTTGCGACTCCATGGACTGTAGCCTGCCAGGCTCCTCTGTCCATGGGATTCTCCAGGCAAGAATGCTGGAGTGGGCTGCCATTTCCTTCTCCATTGGTTTATTTAACATGCCCCAAATAAGCAAACCTATAGAAACAAGAAGTAGATTTGTGTCTTCCTAGAACACAGTAGTGCATGGTAGGTAGGGTTGAGGGTGTAGGAAAGGTTGGGAAGAATGGGCTGTGACTCAATAGATACAGAGTTCCCTTTTGAGACAATGAAAATATTGTCAACTTAGAGTGTAGTGATTCTTGCACAGCTTTGTTGATACACTAAAAACTATTGAATTGTACACTTTAAATGAATGAATTTTATGATGTGTGAATAAAGACATTTTTTAAAAAACAGGCCTTGATCCTAAACTACCCACCTGCGCTCTTCCTGAGATGTAAGAAACCAAGAGAAAGAATAAAATAATGTTGATTTTAAAGGAGAAAAGAAAGCTAATTGGAAAACTCCCACAATATACTAGTTATAGGAGTTCTGAATTGTGTAGATGTATATGTAGCAATGGTAGTCTTTTAAGACAGAACATTATTATTGTCTTGCCTTGATATTTTTAGAAATACTGTGTGTGTTAGCAAAACAAATAATTTGCAGTCTAAATACATTTTGTGGGTGAGCAATTCCTTAGCTCTTAGAACACCTCAGAAGTGCTAACGTAACTGAGCAACCCTGGGCCAGTCCTTCTAGGAACCTCCTTGTCCTGTGTTTGAAGGGGAAACATCCTAGATAATCTCTAGGATCACCTCTTATCCCAAATATCTGCAGCCAATACCTTGTGTCCCATACATTACTCTGAGAAATGAGCTGGCAAAAGAGCTGGGGGCCTTAGAATCACCTGGGGTGAACATGTTAGAAACAGAGATGCTAGGTCCACTCCCAGAATCCCATTTGCTTGGGTGATCGACACCCAGTGCTTAGGAATCGGCATTTTATAGATGCATGCCAAGCAATTCAGAAACACTGGCAGGAATCTCTGGAAACTAGTTGCCCCACTCCTCAAATCAGAGGCCCTCTTTATCTCCTGTGCTTAATGAAAAAAGAGAGACACCTCGATTGCCATGTGTTACCTCTATTTCCAACTCTTGGACTAAATCTCTTTCTTTTATTTAATCTTTTTGAAGTTAGTTAATATCACCATTAATTTGCTTCTCTTTAGGCCTGGTGTGCTGTGATTTATGGGGTCACAAAGAGTCAGACATGACTGAGTAACTGAACTGAACTGAACTTATATGCTGAACACATGCAGTGAGTGATTAAAAGATCCTGCTCACTTCACTTAGGCTATGTTGGTATTACTGATTGAGAAATAGCTACTATTTTACTTATAACCTGTGAATGGGAATCACAGGACATCAGGGAGGCGATATGTTATATGAAATTAGAGCCAGTTATGTGATGCTGTGTTTTGGCTCCCTCTGAAATTTGACTCTGAGGCGAACAGAGCTGAACATAGATGGCACAGAAAGAAGGAAGTTGGGAGAGATACCAACTATTCCACTGGCTGAAATAACTTTCAAGCTTTAGGGGTAGATTTGTTCAGATGTCATGTATGGATGTGAGAGTTGGACCATAAAGAAAGCTGAGTGCTGAAGAATTGATGCTTTTGAACTGTGGTGTTGGAGAAGACTCTTGAGAGTCCCTTGGGTTGCAAGGAGATCCAACAAATGAATCCTAAAGGAAATCAGTCCTGAATATTCACTGGAAGGACTGATGCTGAGGCTGAAGCTCCAGTACTTTGGCCACTGACTCAAAAGAGCCAACTCATTGCAAAGAGCCGACTCATTGGAAAAGACTCTGATACTGAGAAACATTGAAGGCAGGAGGAGAAGGGGATGCCAGAGGATGAGATGGTTGGATGGCATCATTGATTCAATGGACATGAGTTTGAGCAAGCTCCAGGAGTTGAGGATGGACAGGGAAGCCTGACATGTTGCGGTCCGTGGGGTCGCAAAGAGTCAGATACGACTGAGCAACTGAACTGAGCTGAACTGAATTTGTTCAAATGTCAGGAAAAAAGGAGCCACTTACCTTAAAATGAGATTCATTTTCATTTGAATCATTCTTTAGATTCAAAGTGAAGGGATTCAAGTCCTTACTGTCTATTCTTATACCCTTAACAATAACTCACCTAGGGTTTTCTATGTTCAAGGCATTGTTCCAAGAGTTTTAGCTATATAAACTCACTTAATCCTCACCACAGGTCAACTGGCAATTATTATCTCTGTTTTAAACATGAGGAAATTGAGACAGAGAGGCTAACTAGATTACAAATATTACAAAAGGAGAAGACCAGAGAGCAGGATGTGAATCCAGGCAACAAGGCACCAGAGTTCATGAAGCATAAACACTAAATTTCAGTGTTATTCACCAGAGTTAACTATGCAACAGAATACAGTGTGCTTCTTATTGCTGGATTAGCTAAATCCTTAACCACAGCAGGATAATATTGTGTAGATTTGTCTTTAATGAAAGGGGCTTAAGGTTTAGCTGGTGAAGCATAATACTAAGTTTGATCCATTAACTGAAACATTATTCTCTGTGAAATGAAGGGATAACTCATATTCTGTTAGGAGTGAGTGCCTTTACAGACCTTCCAATTGAACATTATTCTCATCTTGTCTCAAGAAACAACCCTTAGTAAATATGGATTTTTAGCAGAATGCATTTAACACTAACCTGAACACTCCCAGTTTTAATGATATACCTTTCCTTCCCTGTTCAGGAGCTCAGAGATTCAGAATTGACCTGATTCCAGAAAGTGAATTCAAAGTGCTAGAAATTTGTTGACACTGAAATCACTACACACACATTGTAAGAATTCTTTCTCACCTGGTACTTTTCATTCACAGACTCTTAGAAATGAGCCAAGTTTTTGGACTGAAGATGTAGTCTATCAAAAAAAAAAAAAAAAGTGTTGCTTTTCTGTATTTGTACTGTGCTTTCCTGGTGCTTCAGATGGTAAAGAATCTGCCTGTAATGCAGGAGACCCAGGTTCGATCCCTGGGTCAGGAAGATCCACTGGAAAAGGAAATGGCAATCTACTCCATACTCTTGCCTTGAAAATTCCATGGATGGAGGAGCCTGGTGGGCTACAGTCCATGGGGTCACAAAAAACTGGAGATGACTGAGCAACTTCACTTTCTTACCTTTCTTTCTGTATTTAGCTTTTGGATGTATGCAGCCATTTAGCAAGTGTATTTAAAACACCTACTATGCAGAAAGCAATATGATAGGTATTATGAGGATGAATCTTGTCCCCCAAAGTGATTGTTGTCTTGTATGGGAGATGAGATTAAAAATTGTAAAACAAGACACAGAGTAGGTGTGATGGTTTATGAATAATATAACTAGTGACTCTGGTCATTCAGAGGAAGAGGACTCAGGTGGTAAAGGGAAGCCTCTGGCTGATAGTTTCATTTGAGAGAACAGTGAAGGCAGGGTAGGATCTAGACACATGGGACTAGGGAGAAAGATTGAACTCTTTTAACTGAATCCTCAGACTGGATTAGAAGCTCTAGAAATAAGTGATTATAAAGCAGGAACTTTGTCTGTTACATGATCATGGATCCCTAGGCCAGACACAGACTAAAATGAGAAAGGAAGCATGGAAAGAAGGAAGAAGCTAGTCAGTCTGATCTCTAGGAAAGGAGAACATAGGCATCAACTGACTTGATGGAGCACTCTGGTCCTTCAAGCTCTCAAGCTTTGTACTTCATTTAGGATGAAATATGGCCACATCTTATGAATGCCAAAAGAATGCAAGTGATCAGCAATCACCTTTCCCTTGCGAATTGACAACATTCTCAACTAATGGCAGTATCAAATGTACATAGATATTAAATTAAACTATAAGATTGTTGAAATGACAAAGGTATTATCTGAAAACATCAATTTGTTAAATAACGTTCAAATGATGAAATGTTTGAATGATTGAAACAGAAGAATATTTAGATTATCAAGTAAATATAGCAATGGTTTCTCAAAATATCTCTTTCTCTGCTCTTCTTAGAAGACTATAACACGTTATGTCTAAAGATTTGTCCTGGGAAGCCATAAAATCCAATGTCTGAATTCAGTATGGCCGTCCAGAAGAACAGGAGTTGCCTCTTATTCACTCCTACAGCAAAAAGGGCAATCACTCTTCATTGAAAGGACTGAGATGTACTCAAAACTCATCTTTCCTCTTCAACGAGGAACATTGATTTTCAAAACTTTTTATTGCACATGGTGAGTACTTTCTCTGAATTTGGATGTCAGTTCTCACTAATGATTTTTTAAACTATAGAAATCAGTCACTGATACACACACACACACTTACGTACACACACACATATATAGCAGTCATTATATAATATATATATAACATAAATTTACTGTTGTTGCTTATTTCTATGAAATGCTTTCCCTTGGCCAGTGTGACAAATGTGTCCCCAGTCCTCTGTGCAGATATTTTTCAGCTCTCTGCAAGCTGAGACAAGATCAGTCCTTTGACTTAACCCCTCCCTTGGTAAATAGAACCAGAAAAGCATCTTTACACATGCCATTCTGGTCTCAGCATTTCTAGTGTTAGCACGGAAGCAAACAAGGTCAGAGGTAGACTACTGACAATATGAATTTTTTGGATGGTTTACCACAAAGGTTAGTCACCTTTACACACTGAGTTCTACCATGGAGTGAATCAGACATTTGTCTGTTGACTTGTACATTGATTTGCACCTTTTTCTGAAAGAGAAGTAGTTTGTTTGCCAGCATGGATGCTTCAGGCAAAATGAATGGCCCTTCAGCTGGTGTGATTTGAGAAACAATGAGATATTTCTTCCACATAATATTATTTTCCTTGCCTTCCTTCCCCATATACTGCCTGAAATTACATCCTTAAAGGCACATTCCTATGAACTAATAAGCATCTGGGCCAACCCCTTTATGACACATCGTGATGGTGTCAGTCAGCACTCTTTGGCTTGACTTTAGCTGATCAGATGTTAGTTCTTCCTGCTAACTCACTGAGGTGCAGGCACTTTTGCAGGCACTTTTGCACCAACAAAAGCAGAGTTTTGTTGGGTAGGTACTTGAGACACTGCCCATGACTGCAAGTTTCTAGGTGAGGCACCATACAAGGGCCCTTGGTGACTAGGAAAAGGGGAAGAGAGCCTATAGGTTGTACTAGTTTCCTAGGCTTGCCATAACAAAATATCTACAAACTGGACGTCTTAGAATAACAGAAATTTGTCTCATAGATCTCAAGGCTAGAATCCAAAATCAAGGACCATACATCCTCAAAGGTGCTAGGAAAGCATCTGTTCCCAGCCTCTCTTCCATCTTTAGATAGCCTCAGGTGTTCCTTGGCTTATAGATGTCTATCTTCTCCCTATGTCCCTTTACACTGTCTTTCCTCTGTGTGTATCCCTGTGTCCAAATTTCAAATCGTTGTAAGGACATGAATTATATTGAATTAGGGGCTCCCTTAAGCATAATTATTTCTGTAAACACCTATCTCCAAATAATGTCACAGGTACTGAACGTTTAGACTATAGTACATTAATTTTGGAGGAGACACAATTCAATCTGTAACAGAAGTATGTGGCTGAGTTAGGCAGGGTCTGAGCGAGAAATTTGTGAAGATACTTAAATACTGAACTTACCTAATGCCTTCAGTTGGCCCTGCCTATTCAGTGACCTTGTGCATTAAGAAGTCTTAGCTAGTTCAGGTGTGACTCATCAAATCAAGAAAGCCATCTGATCAGGAGGATCAGGTGAATGTCAGATCTAAGACAGTCAGGCCACAGTCATGTTCAGAGTGGGCCGGAGGTCAGAAATCCAAAAGAAAGAGCTTTTAGAGGCCACGACAAGGCAAGAGATAAGATATCTAAAGAAGCATTTTTTTCTCAGCTTTTATTATGAAAATTGTTCAGACATATTAAAAAAAAAAACTTGAAAGAATTGCACAGGGAAAATCCATACACCCAACACCTGAGATGTTATTTGTCTTTATAACTTGGACATTCTGATGCATGTGTAAATGGTATCTTCTGGTTTTAATTGCATTAATTTCTCTAATGACTATTTTTTTAGATGTTGAGCATTTTTTAGGTGTTCTTATTTTCTATTTGAATATGTTTTTGGTATGAAATATGCCCATTTCTTTTTCTATTTTTAAATTTGGCTGTTTGCCTTATTAAGCTGTAAGTGTTCTTTGTATTTCCTATGTAAAAGCCCTTTACCAAGTATATGTTTTACAAAATTTTTTCCCAGTAAAGAAACAATTCTCCAGTAGGAAATATCTGAGTTCAGGGGAGACAAAGAATCCCAAATCCAGGCATTTGAGTTGCAGTACTAATATCCTTTTCTGTTAGGATTCTGGATTTGGCATATTTTTCTTTTAGTCACAACATCTCACTCTATTCCTGATACCCCTTCCAGCAACTCAGGAAGCTTGTATTAGGAAAACCTGTCTTCCCTTCCTTCCTTCCATGGTCCTTAATGAAATGTCTCTAAGTGCCAAGCCCTGTGGTGGGTACCACCCTTTCTTCATTCTCTGGTCTTGTTAGTCTATATGGATTGACAGTCTCTCCTGCATTTTCTTGTCCATTTTGGGTCTTCCCTCTTAATGTGGCTCTGATTTTTCTTTAAGCATCCTCTCCACAGCCTGGTCTCACATCAGCCTTTAGACTCTCCCTATCTGGAAACTGCCAGTGAGGAAGGTAGGTCCTAGGGAAGTTCTCAGAGAGATTTCCATGTCTGTGTTTAAATATATATTAGCACTTAAGCACCACAACTGACTGATTCAAAATTGGGAAAGGAGTATGACAAGGCTGTATATTGTCACCCTACTTATTTAACTTATATGCAGAGTACATCATGTGAAATTCTGGGCTGAATGAAGTAAAACTCTCACTGTTTGCAGATGACATGATCCTCTACATAGAAAATCCTAAAGACTCCACCAGAAAATTATTAGAGCTAATCAATGAATATAGTAAAGTTGCAGGATATAAAATCAACACACAGAAATCCCTTGCATTCCTATACACTAATAATGAGAAAGTAGAAAAAGAAATTAAGGAAACAATTCCATTCACCATTGCAATGAAAAGAATAAAATACTTAGGTATATATCTACCTAAAGAAACTAAAGACCTATATATGGAAAACTATAAAACACTGATGAAAGAAATCAAAGAGGACACTAATAGATGGAGAAATATACCATGCTCATGGATTGGAAGAATCAATATAGTGAAAATGAGTATACTACCCAAAGCAATCTACAGATTCAATGCAATCCCTATCAAGCTACCAGCGGTATTTTTCACAGAACTAGAACAAATAATTTCAAGATTTGTATGGAAATACAAAAAACCTCGAATAGCCAAAGCAATCTTGAGAAAGAAGAATGGAACTGGAGGAATCAACCTGCCTGACTTCAGGCTCTACTACAAAGCCACAGTCATCAAGACAGTATGGTACTGGCACAAAGACAGAAATATAGATCAATGGAACAAAATAGAAAGCCCAGAGATAAATCCACACACCTATGGACACCTTATCTTCGACAAAGGAGGCAAGAATATACAATGGAGTAAAGACAATCTCTTTAACAAGTGGTGCTGGGAAAACTGGTCAACCACTTGTAGAAGAATGAAACTAGATCACTTTCTAACACCACACACAAAAATAAACTCAAAATGGATTAAAGATCTAAACGTAAGACCAGAAACTATAAAACTCCTAGAGGAGAACATAGGCAAAACACTTTCCGACATAAATCACAGCAGGATCCTCTATGATCCACCTCCCAGAATACTGGAAATAAAAGCAAAAATAAACAAATGGGATCTAATTAAAATTAAAAGCTTCTGCACAACAAAGGAAACTATAAGCAAGGTAAAAAGACAGCCTTCTGAATGGGAGAAAACAATAGCAAATGAAGCAACTGACAAACAACTAATCTCAAAAATATACAAGCAACTTATGCAGCTCAACTCCAGAAAAATAAATGACCCAATCAAAAAATGGGCCAAAGAACTAAACAGACATTTCTCCAAAGAAGACATACGGATGGCTAACAAACACATGAAAAGATGCTCAACATCACTCATTATCAGAGAAATGCAAATCAAGACCACAATGAGGTACCATTTCACACCAGTCAGAATGGCTGCGATCCAAAAGTCTACAAGCAATAAATGCTGGAGAGGGTGTGGAGAAAAGGGAACCCTCTTACACTGCTGGTGGGAATGCAAACTAGTACAGCCACTATGGAGAACAGTGTGGAGATTCCTTAAAAAACTGCAAATAGAACTGCCTTATGACCCAGCAATCCCACTGCTGGGCATACACACTGAGGAAACCAGAATTGAAAGAGACACATGTACCCCAGTGTTCATTGCAGCACTGTTTATAATAGCCAGGACATGGAAACAACCTAGATGTCCATCAGCAGATGAATGGATAAGAAAGCTGTGATACATATACACAATGGAGTATTACTCAGCCATCAAAAAGAATTCATTTGAATCAGTTCTAATGAGATGGATGAAACTGGAGCCAATTATACAGAGTGAAGTAAGCCAGAAAGAAAAACACCAATGCAGTATACTGACACATATATATGGAATTTAGAAAGATGGCAATGATGACCCTGTATATGAAACAGCAAAGGAGACACAGATGTATAGAATGGACTTTTGGACTCTGTGGGAGAGGGAGAGGGTGGGATGATTTGGGAGAATGGCATTGAAGTGTGTATACTATCATGTAAGAACGAAGCACAAGCCTATATTCGATATAGGATACAGGATGCTTGGGGCTGGTGCACGGGGATGATCCAGGGAGATGATATGGGGTGGGAGGTGGGAGGGGGGATTCAGGCTTGGGAGCTAATATACACCCATGGTGGATTCATGTCAATGTATGGCAAAACCAATACGGTACTGTAAAGTAAAATAAAGTAAAAAGAAAAAAAAAATATATATATATTAGCACTTAAGCACCACAACTGACTGATTCAAAATTGGGAAAGGAGTATGACAAGGCTGTATATTGTCACCCTACTTATTTAACTTACATGCAGAGTACATCATGTGAAATTCTGGGCTGGATGAATCACCAGCTGGAATCAAGATTGCTGGGAGAAATATCAACTTCAGATATGCTGATGACACTCTAATGGCAGAAAGTGAATAGGAACTAAAGAGCTTCTTGATGAAGGTGAAAGAGGAAAGCGAAAAAGCTGGCTTAAAACTCAGCATTCAAAAAACTAAGAAATATCATGGCATCTGGTCCTATCACTTCATGGTAAATAGAATAGGAAAAAGTTGAAGCAGTATCAGATTTTATTTTCCTGGGCTGCAAAGTCACTGTGGATGGTGACTGAAGCCATGAAATTAAATGGTGCTTGCTCCATGGAAGGAAAGCTATGACAAACCTAGACAGCAAATTAAAAAGCAAAGGCATCACTTTGCCAAGAAAGATCGGTATAGTCAAAGGTATGGTTTTTCCAGTAGTCATGTATGGATGTGAGAGTTGGACCATCCAAATAAAGAAGGCTGAGTATCAAAAAATTGATAAGACTCTTGAGGGTCCCTTGGAATGCAAGAAGATCAAACCAGTCAATCTGAAAGGAAATCAACCCTGAATATGCATTGGAAGGACTGCTGCTGAAGCTGAAACTCCAATACTTTGGCCACCTAATGCAAAGAGCCCACTCATTGGAAAAGACCCTTGTGCTGAGAAAGATTGAAGGCAAAAGGAGAAGAGGGTGGCAGAGGATGAGATGGTTAGATAGCATCACCAGCTTAGTGGACATGAATTTGAGCAAACTAAGGGAGATAGTGAAGGACAGGGAAGGCTGGCATGCTATGGTTCTTGGGGTCAAAAAGAGTCGGATGTGACAGCAACTGAACAACAACATCACTTATATGTGAAATCTAAAATATGAGACAAATGAACCTATGTACCAAACAGAATTTCTTTTCCATGGGGATGGTCTTGATCCCTGTCTCCTGTACAATGTCACAAACCTCAGTCCATAGTTCATCAGGCACTCTTATCTATCAGATCTAGTCCCTTAAATCTATTTCTCACTTCCACTGTATAATCATAAGGGATTCTGTTTAGATCATACCTGAATGGTCTAGCGGTTTTCCCTACTTTCTTCAATTTAAGTCTGAATTTGGCAATAAGGAGCACATGAACTGAGCAACAGTTAGCTCCTGGTCTTGTTTTTGTTGACTGTATAGAGCTTCTCCATTTTTGGCTGCAAAGAATATAATCAGTCTGATTTTGGTGTTGACCATCTGGTGACGTCCATGTGCAGAGTCTTCTCTTGTGTTGTTGGAAGAGGGTGTTTGCTATGACCAGTGCACTTTCTTGGCAAAACTTGATTAGTCTTTGCCCTGCTTCATTCCACATTCCAAGGCCAAATTTACCTGTTATTCCAGGTGTTTCTTAACTTCCTACTTTTGCATTCCAGTCCCCTATAATGAAAAGGTCATCTTTTTTGGGTGTTCTAAAAGGTCTTGTAGGTCTTCATAGAACCGTTCAACTTCAGCTTCTTCAGCGTTACTGGTTGGGACATAGACTTGGATTACTGTGATACTGAATGGTTTGCCTTGGAAACGAACAGAGATCATTCTGTCATTTTTGAGACTGCATCCAAGTACTGCATTTCAGACTCTTTTGTTGACCATGATGGCTACTCCATTTCTTCTAAAGGATTCCTGTCTGCCATAGTAGATATAATGGTCATCTGAGTTAAATTCACCCATTCCAGTACATTTTAGTTCGCTGATTCCTAGAATGTCGACATTCACCCTTGCCATCTCTTGTTTGACCACTTCCAAAAATGGCTATCTGGGGAGGCCTTACAAATAGCTGTGAAAAGAAGAGAAGCGAAAAGCAAAAGAGAAAAGGAAAGATATAAGCATCTGAGTGCAGAGTTCCAAAGAATAGCAAGAAGAGATAAGAAAGCCTTCCTCAGTGATCAATGCAAAGAAATAGAGGAAAACAACAGAATGGAAAAGACTAGAGATCTCTTCAAGAAAATTAGAGATACCAAGGGAACATTTCATGCAAAGATGGGCTCGATAAAGGACATAAATGGTACGGGCCTAACAGATGCAGAAAATATTAAGAAGAGATGGCAAGAACTGTATAAAAAAGATCTTCAAGACCAAGATAATCATGATGGTGTGATCCCTCACCTAGAGCCAGACATCCTGGAATATGAAGTCAAGAGGGTCTTAGAAAGCATCACTACGGACAAGGCTAATGGAAGTGATGGAATTCCAGTGGAGCTGTTTCAAATCCTGAAAGATGATGCTTGAAAGTGCTGCACTCAATATGCCAGCAAATTTGGAAAACTCAGCAGTGGCCACATGACTGGAAAAGGTCAGTTTTCAATCCAATCCCAAAGAAAGGCAATGCCAAAGAATGCTCAAACTACCACACAATTGCACTCATCTCACACACTAGTAAAGTAATGCTCAGAATTCTCCAAGCCAGGCTTCAGCAATAGGTGAACCGTGAACTCCCAGATGTTCAAGCTGGCTTTAGAAAAGGCAGAGGAACCAGAGATCAAACTGTCAACATCCTCTGGATCATGGAAAAAGCAAGAGAGTTCCAGAAAAACATCTATTTCTGCCTTATTGACTATGCCAAAGCCTTTGACTGTGTGGATCACAATAAACTGTGGAAAATTCTTCAAGAGATGGGAATACCAGACCACCTGACCTGCCTCTNCTGGGAGGGATTGGGGGCAGGAGGAGAAGGGGATGACAGAGGATGAGATGGCTGGATGGCATCACTGACTCGATGGATGTGAGTCTGAGTGAACTCCGTGAGTTGGTGATGGACAGGGAGGCTTGGCGTGCTGTGATTCATGGGGTTGCAAAGAGTTGGACACAACTGAGCGACTGAACTGACTGACGACCAAACAGAAACACACAGACCTAGAGAACAGACTTGTGGTTCCAAGTGGAAGAGGGTTAGGGAAGGGATGGAGTGGGAATTTAGGGTTAGCAGATGCAAACACTTATGTATGAAATGTAGAGGCAACAAGATCGTATAGTATAGCACAGGGAACTCTATTCAATGTCCTGTGATGAATCACAGTGGAAAAGAATATAAAAAAGAATATATATATTTATTGCTAAATCACTTTGCTGCATAGCAGAATATTAACTAAAAAGTAAATAAATAAAAAAGAAGGCAATGTCAGTTCTGGCCATCAGCAGGGAGTAGAATCCCCATTTATGGCATTTGCTGCAGGGCATTTGGGGAGCAAGGCAAAAGAGGAAGTAAATCAGAAGAAAGAGGGGATTGGTAGCAAAGGAACAGGAACTTGAGGGAAATGGGAATGGTGGCCACAGTATCTATGGAGAAGATTAGCTTTCAGAAAGCAAGTCCTAATAAGAGAAAAGCAAATTCAGATCCATTCTGGGCAAAGATTGGTAGTCCAAATAAAGGCTAAGTCCAAGGTTAATGGGATTGTCAGATGAAGGAACACATTATCAGAAGCCTAGAGGAGAGAAGGAAGAAGAATCAAGGAAAATGGTATTTCTAGGAAATCTGTAGGGAAACAACAGGCAGGGAGAAGAGGAAGACAGCTTCAAGGCACTAAAACACTGGTAAAAATATGAAATGGAAGAAGTGCCAGTCAGGTGACTCAGAAGAGAAAAGGGCCCCTCTTCAGGTACCTGTGACCTTGAGAAATATGGAGAAACCCCTGGCAGACCTTAAAGGTATCTTTACCTTCCCACAGAGGCATTAGGGTAGGTGGGCAATCCTGCTTCTCAGTTATGTCACTGACTAGTGTGACTATTTCCAAACCCCACTGCTTTGTGGGATTAAAGGGGACTAACAATGTGCAAATTTACTGACTTTTTATTTTAATTTCAGGAGAAGGGCTGCAACAGGCTAACTATTTGGTGTTAGAAATGCCAGGAATGAGGCCAGGGTCTGGGGTTAAAAACTGAATGTTTTGTTGGGACAGGGAGCAAATCCATGATGGTGTGCTGGCCAACCTAGTCTTCTATTATGGTGACAAGGAAGGATGGGCCTGAGGGGTCATAACTCTGTGACTAGCATATTCACATATTACTTGTATGTTTTGATTTATCTTCCAGAAATGTTTTAATAGAAAACTTAGTGAGTTTTGTAGACAGAGCTTTAGCCAACATACCACTCTGCAGTGTCTTAGGGTTAACTTTGTACACATGGAAGTCAGCCAGATCTCATAGGTGGATCATTAAACTAGCATTCTTTTCTTGTCACTCTGGTACCTTAATGTGTGACCTTGACCTAAGGCAAGCCATCCCCACTTAAAAGACTATTCTTTAAGAAAGAGGCAATAGAATCCCTTCTGATATCTGTTTAAAGAAAATCTTATGAGGATTCTAAAGATAATATCTGTGGAGGACTTTGAACTCCTTCAATAAAAATGTTTAAACATAACTGCAGGAATTGTGGTAGACAAATACTGCAATATTGTATATCAGCTTTGTGTCTATAATCAAATTTTTTTTGACTTGGTTTGTGGCCAGAGGTCTGCACAGGTATCAGTTCAGTTTGGTCACTCAGTCATGTCCGACTCTTTGTGACCCATGAACCACAGCACACCAGGCCTCCCTGTCCATCACCAACTCCCGGAGTCCACCCAAATCCATGTCCATTGAGTCAGTGATGCCATCCAGCCATCTCATCCTCGGTCGTCCCCTTCTCCTCCTGCCCTCAATCTTTCTCAGCATCAGGGTCTTTTCAAATGAGTCAGCTCTTCGCATCAGGTTGCTAAAGTATTGGGGTTTCAGCTTCAACATCAGTCCTTCCAATGAACACTCAGGACTGATCTCCTTTAGAATGGACTGGTCGGATCTCCTTGCAGTCCAAGGGACTCTCAAGAGTCTTCTCCAGCACCACAGATCAAAAGCATCAATTCTTCGGCATTCAGCTTTCTTCACAGTCGAACTCTCACATCCATACATGACCACTGGAAAAACCATAGACTTGACTAGATGGGCCTTTGCTGGCAAAGTAATGTCTCTGCTTTTGAATATGCTGTCTAGGTTGGTCACAAATTTCCTTCCAAAGGAGTAAGCATCTTTTAATTTCATGGCTGCAATCACCACCTGCAGTGATTTTGGAGCCCAGAAAAATAAAGTCAGACACTGTTTCTACTGTTTTCCCCTCTATACATTCTTTGGCATTGCCTTTCTTTAGGATTGGATTGAAAACTGACCTTTTCCAGTCCTGTGGCCACTGCTGAGTTTTCCAAATTTGCTGGCATATTGAGTGCAGCACTTTCACAGCATCATTTTTCAGGATTTGAAATAGATAGCAAATATTCCATACCGCATATTTAACTCAATCCCATCCTTTAAAACAATGACATGTAATAGATTTTCATCAAAGCTCAGGGACCAGAACTGTAGGTTTCCCTCACAGTGAGAAGTAAAGGTAAGTGTAGGTGATTCCCCTGTGAGAAATCTAATGAGAACTTTGTATGTAATTTGAATTTTTATGATACATATTTCAGTGAAATGATTGTCAGTCAATATTGTTTCAAGTGTTATTTCCATATTACTTAAATTCTATCAGTTTTATATAATTATAAAGGGCTTGGAATTTTTATGAAACATTCCATGATGTGATTTTGATTCTAACAGTTTATCCTTGATATTAGTAGTTAACTCAGAGAAGGATATCAAGACACTAAAAAGGGATGCCCAAGAACTTTGAAGGAGAAAAGATCATTGGGATTGTGTGTGTGTTTCTTTTAAAGTTTAAACATGAGATGGTTATATAAGGGGATTTCTAAAAGAAGAAAGGATGAAAATGGGCTGAACATTTCAAAGTTCAATGTGAAATCAGTAGTACGTTCAGAGATACTAAGAGGGAACAAAGCTGTGGAGGAGAAAGGAGAGCAAAAGAATCGGGAAGCAGTAAAAATGATTGGGGTCAGGTGGTAACAATAAAATCAAGAAAAGAATTTGATGGAGAAAACCATGGGTAGCTATAAAAGCGGCATTTGAAATAGGAAGTGATGTGAGAGAAGAAGATAATTTTAGTATCGTTAAATAAAGTAGCAGCTATGGGTGTGAAGAGAAAGGATTAATTTTAAATGTGTCTCAGAAGTAAGAGAAAAAAAAGATTTTGAGGGCTGGATTGATGAGAAAAACTGGTTGAGTGTTGTATGGTTATGTCAAGCAAAAGTTTTCCTCGAGTGTTATGTCCATTTTTGGACACTGTGCTCTCATAGAAGTACTGATGAGCCCGAGGTTATTCAAGACACCAGTGTGGTAAGTAATGTGTCAGTGGGGCCTCTGCCCAGGGAGTTAGGATGGGCAGCTGTCCTCAGATATTTGTATGTCTGCCAATGGAAGAAAGACCACACTTTGGCCTCTGTAATGCTCAAGAGAAACAAACAGATCCATGGAAAGTTAGAGGGAAGCAAATCTTGCTTAATGTAAATGGTCTAACAATTAGATCTGTTCCTGTAACAGAATGGGCTTCCCTGATGGCTCAGTGGGTAAAGAATCCACTTGCAATACAGGAAACATAGGTGACACGGGTTTGATTCCTGGGTTGGGAAGATTCCCTGGAGAAGGAAATGGCAACCCACTCCACTATTCTTGCCTGGAAAATCCCAAGGACAGAGGAGCCTTGTGGGCTACAATCCAGAGGGTTGCAAAGAGTCAGACATGACTGATGACTAATACAGCACATTTATCTTTATGAATCAATAGATTAAATACTTGAGAACTTAGAAAAAGAAATGTCTGTGGAAATGTAGTTATTTAGTAAAATGTGAAAAAAATAGAAGTGTCAAGGATCATAATAGAATGGACAATTGTGAGGATTCTCATCTTTGCAAGTATTCAAGCAGAGAATATTCAATAACCCAACTAACTAATAGAGTGGTTTCTTTATCTTAAAAATTCCTTTCTGACTGGAGGAACATGTGATTTGTGGGCAGTGAATTCAGGTCCTCACAGCCTTGATGTTGCACTCTGACCTTCTACCTGGGGACTACTTTCCCAGCACCTCCACCTCTGCTGGGAGGAAAGGAAGACAGACATGCCTGTTAAGACCATCCTTTTGTCACAGTCCATTGGCTGGTGTGTTCAGTGTCAGCCATTGCTTTCTACTTCTCCTTTCCTATTATCAATTCTGGGCCCCCCAAGCAAAAGTTTTTGATAGCCTTTTCTCCTCCTTGTTAATTATAATATAAAATCAGTCAGGGTTCAAACAGAAAACAGACAAATAGTTGAACTGGGTCATAGACTGTAGCCTGCCAGGCTCCTCTGTCCATGGAATTCTCCAGGCAAGAATACTGGAGCGAGTAGCCCTTCCCTTCTCCAGGGGATCTTCCCTGCATTGCAGGCAGATTTACCATCTGAGCCACCAGAGAAGCCCAGGTAATTAGAGGAGAGTTTAATAAAGGAGCTGTTTAGAAGGTGTAGGCAGGGTTTACAGAAACCAACAAGAGATGGTGCAGTCCCCCAGGACTTATGTTATGGGGACCTTTACCATACACAAGATTGGGTCTGAATTTCAGACCCTGTAGAGGGTGGTTATAAGGAGAGGACTGCCTGCAAGGAGTTTGCAGCCGACACATAGCAAAAGAGCCAGGAGATGAAAAAGCTCAACCTCATTCTTCTGCTGGTGCTTCCCACAGCCAAACCTGACAAGTAAGCTAGGAAGGAGGGAAGTGGGCTGGTAAATATAAGGGTCAGCCTCCTGGGGCACAGAGCAGGGTGCAGCTGAGGAGAGTGAGTCTGGAGGGGCTGATGGAAGAAATCACAGAAAGCAAATTCTTTTTTAAGATATGGCTGGTGCTTAAACCATATCTGTATTGTTAGGAATGTGGCAGTGAGTCTTGAAAGATCTCAGGGCCTCAGCTCTCTGCTAGCCCTATGAGCCCATGCCTGCCAGAGTTATAGCTCTCTGCAGTTTTTTCCTGATGGTCGGTGTTTAGTGTCCTTCACCTTCAAGGAAAGAGCACATAGCAATTTTATAGAAAGAAGGACATGTAGAAGTTCTTCATTTTGCTTAAGCATTAGAGTTTCCCACCTTGGAGCAGAGTGGAAGTGCTTAGACAGAAAGGTAGATTTACTATGAAGAAATTGAAGCCAAAGCTTGGGGCCCCTTTCTTTCTTGGGTCTCTGACCATTAAGTGTTGAGAATGTTCTAAGTGGAGAGAGAAGTCAGATTGCATTTCTATTTAAGCATTTCTGGTAAATTGCCTAGAGAAGTCAGAAAAGGGGGATCTGGACTTCCAGGGCTCCTGTAATTTGTCAAGAACCCTTTTCTTATCCAATAAATATTCAATTTTGTACGTAATTTTCTATTTGTAATTTTATCTTTTTTTCTTAAAAAGGATCAACCAAATAATATGAACTTAAGCTTCCACAAGACTGGGATCCACTTCACCTGTATGGAATTTTAATTATACTCAAACTAGGTCAGAAGTCAGTTTATAATGTAGGGATGTGGATTACTTCAAAGTCCCTTCCAAACAAAGGGACTTTGTTAGGGAAGCAGGTGGTAAGTATATGTACCAGCGAGAAGGAGCATATGTGCAGGTGGTACCTATGGATAAAAAAATGGCTCCCGTCAAGGAATTGGAGTTTATCCTTCACCGCCTTCTTCCTACAGCTCCATCTCTGTCTTTCACATTAGTGTTCCTTGAACACACATTTTATATGAGACACATTCATCTCTTAAGTGCATCTAGAGCTTTCAGTCTCTTTAATCAACTTTGTTTCACTTCCCCTAGCACCACTTCCATCCCTTGATGCTGCCATTCTAAACTAGACAGGGTGAGTGAATTTCCCAAAGGAATAGATTGGTAATCTCAGCAGTTTTTGAACTCAGGTTCAAACTGATCTAGGAATCCATACTCTTAACCACTGTGCCAGTGCTTCTCAGAGCATGTGCCATTGGCCAACTGCATCAGGGTCACCTAGGGTGCTTGTCAAAGTGTAGATTCCTGGATCACAATTCATATCTGCTTAAATGATGAGAGGCGATCTGTTTTATGAAGATCTAGTGAAGGAATACTCCAAGCAGAGAGAAGAGCAACTTCTGAGATAGAAATAAGCAAATAAGCAAGGACCAGAATGAAGGCTAGTGAGGCTGGAATGCAGGGAGACCAGAGAGTTAGAGAGGGCCAGATCATGAGGATCCAGAGGCTTTGGATATTTCATTTAGTTAGACAGGGAGCTCTAGATCAGTTATAAGAAGATGAATAATAATCCCTGCCTTACAGTTTAACAGATGGCAGCTGCCTACTTAAGAACTATGGAGTTGTGCCCAGCCAGAGCATTTCTCTGCATCAAGAGAGGCCAGGGATGAATTCTTGTCATTGGAATGGGAGCAGGAGTGATTTGTGAGTCACTCCTTAGATACTCCAAAAGTATCAAAGGAGCAGATGTGCCTGCTTCACTCTCTCTTCTCCCTTCTACCAGCTTGTTTTTGTTAAGTCACTAACTTCTGTCTGACTCTTTTGCGACCCCATGTACTGTAGTCTGCCAGGCTCCTCTGTCCATGGGATTTTCCAGGCAAGAATACTGCAGTAGGTTGCCATTTCCTTCTCGAGGGGATCTTCTCAACCCAGGGATCAAACTGTTGTCGCCTGCATGAGCAGGTGGATTCTTTACCACTGAGCCACTTGGGGATTTAATTTATTATTAATTAATTAATTATTTATTTCCTTTAAATAATTTTATTTATTTATTTTTGGCTGTGCTGGGTCTTTGTTGCTTGATGGACTTTCCTCTAGTTGCACTGAGTGGGGGCTATTTTCGAGTTGTGGTGCATGGGCTTCTCACTGTGGTAATTTCTCTTCAGGAGCATGGGCTCTAGGGCCTGTGGGCCTCAGTAGCTGCAGCACATGGGCTCAGTAGTTGTGATTCTCAGCCTCTAGAGCACAGGCTCAGTAGTTGTGGCACAGGGCTTAGTTGCTCTGCGGCATGTGGGATCTTCCTGGACCAGGGATGGAACCCATGTCCCCTCAATTGACAGGTGGATTATTTTCCACTGAGAAACCAGGGAAGCCTGCCACCTGGGAATGTTAACTTCACTTATTGACAATAACTGGGCTTTGCCCTGTCTCCTCGTGGCACTGTTAAGGCACTCTTATATGGGACTATTAGGTGAGCAAGAAATAAAATTCATGTTACTCAGATTTGGGGGCTTCCTTGTTTTCATAGCTACTGTTACCTTAAACAATGCAAGTCACAGGACTTATGCTTTGCTAAGGTCACACTGGCTGCTGTATGGAGAATAGCTTGGAAACAGTAGGGGTGGCAGCGAAGGTAGAGCAGGGAGACCAGTTAGGTAGTCTTAATGGGACTAATGGTGACTTAGATTTGGTTGGTGGCATTGGAGTACTGTAAAGTGGAGCTACTAGATACATTTTGAAAGAATTGTCTCTGAAACCAGCTAGATATATGGATGGATTGGATGGTGGGTATGCCCGCAGAGAGAAACCAAGGATTGTAATGTTAGCAGCTTGAACTCACTGAAAAAAAGAAAAGAGATTCCATTTTTCTGAGATGGAGACCATAACTCTCAAAACCCTCCTCTGCTTACAGTTCTCCTAGTCAGCTCAGCCTGCCCTGAACAATCCAGCTGTGGCCCTTGACCATGCTATTTGGCACCTGTGGCTTCATCCGTACTCCAAAGAGCCTGCATGTATTTCACATAATGACACTAAAAGGAAAACTTGACATAAACATTTTTCAGCCTGGACAACTGACAACTTAATAAAATAAAACTGGTAAACATGACAAATGGCAATTTTAACCTCAAATGGGTTTGACTTACTTTTCTCACTCTTATTAGGGTGGAGGACAGATACAGAAGGATTGTGTCTTTCATGTCTGCAGTTGGGAAATAAGGTGATGGTGCTAATCATAAGGTTTCTGTTAGTTCTGGGCTGACCTTGACTTGGAGTATGATTACAACACACTTTATGACCATAACAGCTCTGGCAGGATTTATGTTTATTGCTTCCTTTCCTTGTGTCCTCTGAATGTGAGTCTATTCAGAGTCACGGTGTCTCAGGGCAGGATCCCATCTGTTTACCTTCTTTTGCACTGGGCTTCACTTCCCATGGTGCCACTGATAGAACTGAGTAACTAGGACCTTTGAAAAATAATGCTCTGTGAAAGAGGGACAGGAAACAGGGACGAGAGATAGTATGAACGAAAGAGAGATGTGAAAGAAAGAGGGTAAATATATGATAGTTGGTCATTTATTTTTCAGTTAATCAAAGAGATTATATATTTGGGTTTTACTTTTAAGACCTTTGCTTCACTGTTCTACAAGCTCAAGAGGGAAGCATTAGATATGGTCGTTAACCTTAGGGGGTTTGAAGTCCAATCAAGGATATCCGATGCAGATGGAACAGTGATTCTCTAACAGGATTAGACTAGTAATGCTGTAGGGCTTGGAGACAAAGCTGCTCTGTCAGGCCCCAAGAGGGTGGCTATTTCATTTGGAACATGGTCATGGGAGGAGCCCTGAGTCTACCTGGGGACAGTAAAAGAGAACCCCTAGAAAGGTCAGATACCTGGAACTGGTCCCCCCAAAACAAACTTGCATGTGAATACATATTATGTTTTAGGAGGAGTCCTGTAGTTTTTTTTGCTGTCACTATTAGCACTTGAGTCTTTATTGCAGCAATGAAATTAAAAGACGCTTACTCCTTGGAAGAAAAGTTATGACCAACCTAGATAGCATATTAAAAAGCAGAGACATTACTTTGCCAACAAAGGTCTGTCTAGTGAAGGCTATGGTTTTTCCAGTGGTCATGTATGGATGTGAGAGTTGGACTGTGAAGAAAGCTGAGTGCCAAAGGATTGATGCTTTGAACTGT
>SJYT01010011.1:2287-61542 GCA_006410635.1 Cephalophus harveyi
GACTGAGGAGACTGGTGGACTGCCATCTATGGGGTCACAGAGTCGGACACAACTGAAGTGACTTAGCAGCAGCAGTTTGCCTTGACTCATGGAACTAACATTCCAGGTTCCTATGCAATATTGCTCTTTATAGCATCGGACTTTACTTCCATCACCAGTCACATTCACAACTGGGTGTTGTTTTTCCTTTGGTTCCGTCAATTCATTCTTTCTGGAGTTATTTCTCCACTGATCTCCAGGAGCATATTGAGCACCTACTGACCTGGGGAGTTCGTCATTCAGTGTCTTATCTTTTTTGCCTTTTCATACTGTTCATGGGGTTCTCAAGGCAAGAATACTGAAGTGGCTTGTCATTCCCTTCTCCAGTGGACCATCAAGTGGGCCTTAGGAAGCATCACTAGGAACAAAGCTAGTGGAGGTGATGGAATTCCAGTTGAGCTATTTCAAATCCTAAAAGAAGATGCTGTGAAAGTGCTGCACTCAATATGTAAGCAAATTTGGAAAACTCAGAAGTGGCCCCAGAACTAGAAAAGTTCAGTTTTCATTCCAATCCCAAAGAAAGGCAATGCCAAGGAATGCTCAAACTACCGCACAATTGCACTCATCTCACACGCTAGTAAAGTAATGCTCAAAATTCTCTAAGCCAGGCTTCAACAGTACGTGAACTGTGAACTTTCAGATGTTCAAATTGGTTTTAGAAAAGACAGAGGAACCAGAGATCAAATTGCCAACATCCATTGGATCATCAAAAAGCAAGAGAGTTCCAGAAAAACATCTATTTCTGCTTTGTTGACTATGCCAAAGCCTTTGACTGTGTGGATCACAATAAACTGTGGAAAATTCTGAAAGAGATGGGAATACCAGACCACCTCACCTGCTTCTTAAGAAATCTGTATGCAGGTCAAGAAGAAACAGTTAGAACCAGACATGGAACAACAGATTGGTTCCAAATAGGAAAAGGAGTGCGTCAAGGCTGTGTACTGTCACCCTGCTTATTTAACTTATATGCAGAGAGCATCATGAGAAACGCTGGGCTGGAGGAAGCATAAGCTGGAATCAA
The DNA here is from genome assembly GCA_006410635.1 of Cephalophus harveyi. Taxonomy (NCBI): domain Eukaryota; kingdom Metazoa; phylum Chordata; class Mammalia; order Artiodactyla; family Bovidae; genus Cephalophus; species Cephalophus harveyi. Next base: position 3,348 of record SJYT01010011.1, read on the forward strand.
GATTGCCAGGAGAAATATCAGTAACCTCAGGTATGCAGATGACATGACCCTTATGGCAGAAAACAAAGAACTAAAGAGCCTCTTGATGAAAGTGAAAAAGAAGAGTGAAAAAGTTAGTTTAAAACTCAGCATCCAGAAAGGTAAGATTATGGTATCTGATCCCATCACTTCATGGCAAATAGATGGGGAAAAAGTGAGAGACTTTATTTTGGGAAGCCCCAAAATCAGTGCAGATGGTGACTGCAGCCATGAAATTAAAAGATGCTTGCTCCTTGGAAGAAAAGTTATGACCAACCTTGACAGCATATTAAAAAGCAGAGATGTTACTTTGCCAACAAAGGTCAATCTAGTCAAAGTTATGGTTTTTCTAGTAGTCATGTATGGGTATGAGAGTTGGACTATAAAGAAAGCTGAGTACCAAAGAACTGATGCTTTTGAACTGTCGTATTGGAGAAGACTCTTGAGAGTTCCTTGGACTGCAAGGAAATCCAACCAGTCCATCCTAAAGAAAATCAGTCCTGAATATTCATTGGAAGGACTGATGCTGAAGCTGAAACTCCAATACTTTGGGTACCTTATTCGAAGAATGACTCATTGGAAAAGACCCTGATGCTGGGAAAGACTGAAGGCGGGAAGAGAAGGGGACAACAGAGGATGAGATGGTTGGATGGCATCACCTACTCAAAGGACATGAGTTTGAGTAAATTCCAGGAGTTGGTGATGGACACGGAAGCCTGGTGTGCTGCAGTCCATGCGGTTGCAAAGAGTCAGACATGACTGAGTGACTGAACTGAACTGATAAGTGAACCACTTTTTTGTACACCTGAAACTAATACAACCTTGTAAATTAACCATACTTCATTTTTTTTTAAAAGAAGGATCTTATAAAAGCATCTGATTTTTCTCTTGTCTTTTAAAAATGGTGTAGAGAAGCATAAACCTGCAAGGAAAGATAGATAAATGGCTGAATTTCAACATGTGAAACTTTTTATCATGCAAAAATGCATGCATTAAGATGAGTCACCGAAGGAAGATTCAGGCATTAATGTCTTCATGTGCCTATGCATTTCAACTGAGATCTGAAAGGGGTCCTGAGCTGATAGAGTCTGCTCTGATCTTCTACCAGGCAATCACTCTTCACTGTTTGGCTCTCCGGACGAACTCTCGCTGAGCCCTCGCAAGTAAAGGGCACTGGGGCAGATGCTTCTACAGGTTATGTCCTGCACTAGTAACGCAGCAGCTGCAGAGGTGGCGATGTCTCTGCCTAGCTCTATCACTCCCTGCTGGATCCAGATAGAGATTCGAGAGCGGCATGTCCATCCATATCCAGTCTGAACTCGCTGATTCCAGGAGACGGCGCTGCGCCCCGTTTTTATCTGTTGGGCAGATAAAAACAGATGTCGGTCCTACTCCTGAGACTTCAGTTCTGGCCCTGTTCCAACTTTCATTTTCGCGAAGAAGGAAATCGAAACTTAACCCTCAGCTGAGCGTTAGTCAAGAAAGGTGTGTCCCTCCTCCCATGTGACAGGGTGCCAGGCATGTATAAAAGCCAGCCTGCAGTTGCAACGCAGCCTCAGGACACCTGCCACCATGTGGACGCTGGTACCCATTGCGTTCGCTCTCAAGCTGCTGAGCATCTTCCTGCAGCCCCTGGGCTCCGTGTGGAGCAGTTTGGGGCCCCTGTTCCTCCAGCTCCGGGCAGCATCTTGGCTGGCAGGGGGCGAGAGGAGCCGGCCGCTCCCGGGCAAGAGGGAAGCGGAGGAGCCCAGCAGGGCGGAGGGAGAGGGCGGCGACGACCTGCCCACCACCCCCACCAGCGTCAATTACCACTTCACGCGCCAGTGCAACTACAAGTGTGGCTTCTGCTTCCACACAGCCAAAACGTCCTTCGTGCTGCCGCTGGAGGAGGCCAAGAGAGGTCTGCTGATGCTGAAAGAAGCAGGTGAGTCCCCAGACCCAGGAAAGCCCTCAGGTGCTCAGCCACTTCGAGAAGGGCAAAGAGGCTGGGGCGGGGGGCAGTCCTGGCCAGAGAGGTTCCCCAGGAACTTAGTCCTTCCCAGGACACAGCGGGGATGCACTGCGGCCAGAGGAGCTGGGGGCGAGCTGTGGATGGATGCCAAGATCTTCCCAACCTGCAGAGTGGGCTGGCATGGGGGAGCAAAGCATCACTGCTTCTTCTAAGTGAGCAGCGTGGGGAAGGATGCAGGTTGGGAAGTTGTACCGCTCTCTGAGTTCATGGACTGAGTTCCCCAGAAACAGCTGATGAGAGCTGCCAACAAATACAAAAACTTTTGACTTAAGAAATGCAATGTTTGGGTTTGTTGTTTGGGATTATTTACGTGCTCTGTTTGGGTGTGTTGTTTGGGATTATTTACGTGCTCTTATCATGAATATTTAGAAAAGCTGTGCACCATTCAAGTAAGGCAGTGCTTTTGCTCTGGAGACTTGCTCACTGAGTGTCACCGCATCAATAGCAGGCAGGCATCTCAGAGAGAGCCCGGCCAGTCCAGGTCTAAGGTGGCCTGTCCTCCTCCTCTCCCATCTGCCTGTCTTCCCTAGAGCACCTCCTAAGCCAGCAACCTCAGCCACATCACCAGCTCCTTTCTCAACTTGCTTAACTCTGCTGCAGACATATAACACGTATTTGCCCTGGCTTGCACACATACTGAACATCACAGTGACCACATCCTGATAAAGAGCAGGCAAATCTGCACGGGGTGCCCATACCTCCTGCCGCCTTCAGCCCCTGCCCTTCCTGCCCAGGGTAACCACTAGCTCCTATTCTGACGCCAGCCTTGCCAGATTTGGTACTTTATATGCTGAGAACGTGCAGTGACTTTTACTGGATCTGATGTATTTCACTGCCCGTATGTCTGCCCGGGCATCCGCAGCTCATCCAGCGCCTGACCCACGTCACCGCTGTTCCCAGTGGCGTCTAGTTCAGCATCTTGGTATTTCTCACCAGGACTGTTGCAGTTCATCTCATTGTCCCTGTGTCCCCATGGAAAGCACGTGATCATACCGAAATATATGTCGGCTGCATAACTCCCCCTACTGAACTTCCTTGCCTGGCTTCCAAACCCAAACTTGTGAGCACAGGCTTCCAGCACCGTGTTGCCATCCTCACCCCATTTCCCGAAGGACCCCATGTTATGAGCACATCACGTGACACATTTATCCCCCAACACCTTCCTCGTGGACCCTGATCGCACTGTTCTCTCTTTCTGGTATGCCAGTCACCCCAGGTTCTGTTAGTGAACTTTCAAAGCTCTTTAGAATTATTCCTGGTCCTCTTCATGCAAGATACCTTCCCAGGTGGCACTAGTGGTAAAGAACCCCCCTGCCACTTCAGGAAACTCAAGAGGCTGGGGTTCGATCCCTGGGTCAGGAAGATCCCTTGGAGAAGGGAATGGCAACCCACTCCAGTATTCATGCCTGGAGAATCCCATGGACAGAGGAGCCTGGCAGGCCAGAATCCATGAGGTTGCAGAGTCAGACATGACTGAGCAACTAAGCGCATAGCACAGTGTCCTCCAAACCCACCCATGAGGCTGCATATGGCAACATTTTCATTCTTCTTTACTGCTGAGTAGTATTCCATTGGGTTTATATATACCACATCTTCTTTATCCATTCAACCTCTGATAGACACTTTTAAAAAATGGAAAAGCTTTTGGCACAGCAAAGGAAACCATTGACAGAAGGAAAAGACAACATGAATGAGAAAAGATACTTGCAAATGAGATGACTGATAAGGAATTAAGAGCCAACATATATAAACAGCTCAGACAACTGAACATCAAAAAACAAACAACCCAGGTAAAAAATGGGCAGAAGAACTAAATGGACATTTTCCAAAGAGGAAATGCAGATAGCCAACTGCCTGTGTCCATGAAAGAATGCTCAACACCACGAATTATCAGGGAAATGCAAATCAGAACCACAACAAGGTATCATATCACCTCATGCCAGTCAGAATGGCCACCATTGAAGAGACCACAGATAACAAATACTGGAGAGCATGTGGAGACAAGGGAACCCTGGTACACTGTGGGTAGGAATGTAAATTTGGGCAGACACTGTTTAGAGCCGTATGGTGGTTCCTTAAAAAACTAAAAACAGAATTACCATGAAAAAAAAAGTGAACATGTTAGTCACTCGGACATGTCCAACTTTCCTTGACCCTATAAACTGTAGCCCGCCAGGCTCCTCTAGGCTCCTCTTTCCAGGGGATTCTCCAGGCAAGAATACTGGAGTGGATTGTCATTCCTTTCTCCAGGGGATCTTCCCACCCAGGGATAGAACTCAGGTCTCCTGTATTGCAGGTGGATTCTTTACCATCTGAGTCACCAGGGAAGCCCGGTGACACAACAATATCATTTCTGTGAATATACTGGAAAGAAGTAAAAACACTAATTAAAAGGAAACATGCGCCCCAATGTTCATAGCACACTACTTAAATTGCCAAGGTATGCAAGCAACCTAACTGCCTGTTACAGCATGCTTAAAATCGTGCTCTTTTGTTTTACTGTTTTGTTTTTAATACGTGGGTCCCCAAAGAGTTTGAGTTCTAAGACTGAACCTTGAGATTCTGTTTATCTTTTTGTCTAGCAAAATATCTAGCAGGTAATAGGAATCTAATGAATTTTTTGAATAGATGATTTAACGCATGAATGAACAAATGAGAGGGCTGAGGTGGTGGAAAGAACTTAGACTCTTGATTCATAAGGCCAGTATTTGAGTTCCTGCTCCAGCACTCATTAGATGTGCCAAGAAATTTGACTTTCTGACTATCAGTTTAATATTCTTTAAAATATAGAGCAAAATGATAGCTCATATGTCAATCTTACAAAGCTTCTACAAGACACAAATAAATGAAGGCTCTTGTTTTTTTAATAGAGCATAAACTATTATAGTTATAGTTATAATTAATATATATTGCGACCTCTCAGTTTTAAGCAAATAAAACCAAAGTTAGTTAAGGTGGTTAAGGTATAGTATGGGTGGCATGTCCTGTAAGTGAAATTTCTGGTAAATGAAGGAAAATCTATTTTGGGGACTATTAAAATTTAAATTTACTTTTAAATTTAAATTAAGAAAATAAAAGTAAATATACATTACATTTAAAATTTAAATTGCTACTCTGGATGAAGAGGCTTCTCTTGTAGCTCAGTTGGTAAAGAATCTGCCTGCAACGCAGGAGACCTGGGTTTGACTCCTGGGTCAGGAAGGAATTCCCTGGAGAAGGAAACGACAATCCACTCCAGCATTCTTCTTAGAGAATCCCATGGATGGAGGAGCCTGGCAGGCTACAGTCCATGAGGTCACAAGAGTGGGACATGACTGAAGCAATAAAACCACCACCACTCTGGATGAAGATGCTTCCAAAGTATCTTATCTACTCCTCTGACTTTTACACAGCAGATTGAATAGAACGCAGCCATTATGAGCATCGTCACAGCTCTTGACCTGAGCTGTGACAGGATGGATTGGGTGTTGCCACCACTGTGAATGAATGGCTCTTCTAAGCTCTTAGCTGCATCTCTGCATCCCATTCCTTCAGTCTTTTTGTTCATTCATCCCCTCTGGCCTGCTCCTCAAACTTATCATGGGCTACACCACTGGCCAACACCCTCTTTCACTTTCCACAGTTATCTGTCCCTGTTTAATCACACTTTTAGGGAACAATATTTTATTGAATAATAATGCTCATCACACAAGCTGCCTCCTAGCTTGTTAGCTTATGAAGTGTGAGATGATATAATTTATCCCCTGTCCCACTGCAGAAGCATTTGAGAGCAAAACAGGGTGCTGGGAAAAGCAACTGATGAGATGTGGTCTCCATCAACCAGGACTGTCCTGGGAAAGCCAGGATGGAGGGCCAACTCACTTTAGAAAGGTCAAAGGCTTTGGAGCTTGGACCTATGTCCTAGCTCCATTTCTCTCTGTTCAGTTCAGTTCAGTCGCTCAGTCATGTCTGACTTTTTGTGACTCCATGGACTGCAGCACACCAGGCCTCCCTGTCCATCACCAACTCCCGGAGTTTACACAAACTCGTGTCCATTGAGTCGGTGATACCATCCAACCATCTCACCCTCTGTTGTCCCCTTCTCCTCCTGCCCTCAATCTTTCCCAGCATCAGGGTCTTTTCAAATAAGTCAGTCCTTTGCATCAGGTGGCCAAAGTATTGGAGTTTCAGCTTCAGCATCAGTCCTTCCAATGAATATTCAGGACTGATTTCCTTTAGAATGGACTGGTTGAATCTCCTTGCAGTCCAAGGGACTCTCTAGAGTTTTCTCCAACACCACAGTTCAAAAGCATCGATTCTTTGGTGCTCAGCTTTCTTTATAGTCCAATTCTCACATTCATACATGACTACTGGAAAAGCCATAGCCTTGACTAGACGGACCTTTGTTGGCAAAGTAATGTCTCTGCTTTTTAACATGCTGTCTAGGTTGGTCATAGTTTTTCTTCGAAGGAGCAAGCGTCTTTTAATTTCATGGCTGCAGTCACCATCTGCAGTGATTTTGGAGCCCCTCAACATAAAGTCTGTCACTGTTTCCCTATCTATTTGCCATTTCTCTCCAGTCTCATTCTATTACCTTGAGAAAACACTACTTTTGCCATTAAAATGATAATGGATGTTGATGAAGTGCTAAAATAGAAGGAAAATCCATGTGCCTTCTGTCCCAGGCATGGAGAAGATCAACTTCTCAGGCGGGGAGCCGTTCCTCCCGGACCGGGGCGAGTACCTGGGCAGGCTGGTGAAGTTCTGTAAGCAGGAGCTGCAGCTGCCCAGCGTCAGCATCGTCAGCAACGGGAGCCTGATCCGCGAGAGCTGGTTCCAGAAGTACGGTGAGCAGCCCCCACAGCATGTGCCTCTGGCCTCTGTCACTGTCACTCACTGTATTTCCTTCCGTCCTGAGCCTCTGGCCTGGCCTGCTGGGGATCCGAAGGGAGGGAAAAAGCAAGTATGCTTGCTGTAATCTCTCTTCAGGCTGCACGCCAAGTTTCGGTAGGGCTCTCATAAACAAGTATGGCAAAGCAGATAGCAAGACCCACCAGCAGATGCTCCCATCCATTATCAAAGTAGCTTTAGTTCAGGGGGAAGATGACCACAGAGGACAGTTTTGCAAGCCCTGACCTTATTGTTTCCTATTCATGTTTAATATTTAGAGTGTTTATGGAAATGACTCTATTTTAGTAGTCTCCTGTATAAATTGAGGGATTGAACTAAAACATTCTCCCCTCTGGCTATGTATTTGGCTACTGAGGAACTTTAAATAAGACATCTCCACTGGAACTGGCCTCCAGACTATTTATTTCAGAGCCTTGTGGTGTGTGGACATTCCAACTTGGGGTGATCCAAAGGGATTCCACTCTGCAATCAGGGTTACGAACCCCTGGTCTTAAGACGGTTGATATTTTGTCACTGAGTCGTGTCCTACTCTTTTGTGACCTCATGGATAGTAACCTGCCAGGCTCCTCTGTCCATGGGATTCTCCAGGCAAAAATACTGGAGTGGATTGCCATTTCCTTCTCCAGGGGCTCTTTCTGACTCAGGTATCAAACCTGTGTCTCCTGCATTGGCAGGTGGATTCTTTACCACTAAGCCACCAGAGAAGCCTAGGACGGTGGAGGTCCCTTAAAGCTAATTTTTGCATAGATATTAATATTCTTGGAGAAGGAAATGGCAACCCACTCCAGTATCCTTGCCTAGAAAATCTCGTGGACACAGGAGCCTGGTGGGCTGCAGGCCATAGGGTTGCAAAGAGTCGGGCATGACTGAGCGACTAACGCTTATTAATATTCTTAGAGCAGTACCTAGAATTTAGGAAGCATTTGAAAAATGTTAGCTATTGTTACATTTAATTTATTTATTTAGTCTATTCTATTTATTTTGTTTTTTAACAGTTTTTTAAAAAATAAATTCTTATTGGAGTATAGCTGCTTTACAATATTGTGTCAGTTTCTGCTGTACAGCAGAGTGGATCAGCTGTTTGTTTACATGTATCCCCTCTTTTTTTGGATTTCCACCCCATTTAGGTCAGCACAGAACACTACTATCATTTTAGTAAACAGTTCTGATTGGACTCTTTGGGTAAAATGTTCTGTGTTTGCTTTCTGTGAGTTGTTTGAGTCTTGAAATCACTCAAAGGGTAGTTGCATGTACGATTTGTTGAGGATGCTCACGGGGATCTCTGATGAAACCCTCTTTCCTAAACGATGAAGAAATATGGAAGATGTGTATAAGAGACAGATTTGGTTCCTTAGGATGTTCACCCTTAGAACCCAGGTACCACGTTGTGAGGAATTTCAGTCCTCAAGAAGAGGTCATTTATAGGTGTTCTGCCTGTTAGCTGAAGCTAAGGTCTGAGTTTACATCCACCATCAGCCACTCCAAAAGTGAGTAAATGAAAACACCCGTGAAGGGAGTCACTCAATCAAAGTTGAGCATCAGAAATTCAAAAGTAAGCTCTGGGAACTGGATTTAGAGAGATAAGACGGGATTAGGGAGCCATGAACTGAGGGAGCCATGTAATCAGAGAAGACTGAGTTGGGTTTGCTGGCTGTGTCCTGGGCAGTGTGTTCCCTCCAAGACGTGTGGTGTGAGGAGTAAGGACCACGAGCAGTGTTTCACCTTAGGGCAAAAGCTCAGAAGCTGGTCTGGAGAGGCAGTGCAAAGTAGCAAATTTGGAAGTGGCTAAGAATGGCACCCCACTCTGGTACTCCTGCCTGGAAAATCCCACGGGTGGAAGAGCCTGGTAGGCTGCAGTCCATGGGTCGCAAAGAGTCAGATACAACTGAGCGACTTCACTTTCACTTTTCACTTTCATGAGTTGGAGACGGAAATGGCAACCCACTCCAGTGTTCTTGCCTGGAGAATGCCAGGTGCGGCGGAGCCTGGTGGGCTGCCGTCTATGGGGTAGCACAGAGTCGGACACGAATGAAGTGACTTAGCAGCAACAGCAAGAAAAAGGATGAAGCTGAAGCTCCAATACTTTGACCACCTGATGTGAAGACTCTACTCATTGGAAAAGACCCTGATGCTGGGAAAGACTGAAGGGAGGAGAAGTGGGAGGCAGAGGATGAGATGGTTAGATAGCATCACCAACTCAATGGACATAAATTTGACCAAACTCCTGGAGTTAGTGGAGGACAGGAGAGCCTGGCATGCTGCTGTCCATGGGGTCACAAAGAGTCAGACATGAATGACTTAGTGACGGAAAAACAGCAAAGCAAAAAGATCACTGGGGTAGGGAGAAAACAAGAAAGTGCAAGGACTATTCACAGCAGACACTTTGACAGCCAATTGTGAACAACCATTGATTTTTATCCTATTCAGAGATCAGGATTAGTGTTGCCATATGCTCAGACTATTAAAGATATATCCTAAATCTACACTCTCTTTTTTTACACCTTTTATTTTGTATTCGAGTATGTTCCATGTGCTCAGTCGCTCAGTCGTGTCAGACTCTGCAACCCCATGGACCATATAGCCGGCCAAGCCCCTCGGTCCATGGAATTTCCCAGGCAAGAATACTGGAGTGGGTTGCCATTTCCTCCTCCAATTTAGTTATACATAAATCTATCCTTTCTCAAATTTTTTTCCCATTTAGGTTATTAAAGAGCATTGAGCAGAGTTCCCTGTGCTGCATAGTAGGTCCTTGTTGGAACCTTTTATTTTGTATTCGAGTATGTTCCATGTGCTCAGTCGCTCAGTCGTGTCAGACTCTGCAACCCCATGGACCATATAGCCGGCCAAGCCCCTCTGTCCATGGAATTTCCCAGGCAAGAATACTGGAGTGGGTTGCCATTTCCTCCTCCAATTTAGTTATACATAAATCTATCCTTTCTCAAATTTTTTTCCCATTTAGGTTATTAAAGAGCATTGAGCAGAGTTCCCTGTGCTGCATAGTAGGTCCTTGTTGGTTGTCTTGTTTTAAACATAGCAGTGTGTCCAGGTCAGTCCCAAGTGCTTTCACTTTGTCAATCGCAGACCCGAGGCTGTTACTGCCCTGCTCCCTCCTGGTGATCATGCATTCATTCTCTAAGTCAGTGAGTCTGTTTCCATATTGTAAATAAGTTCATGTGTATCATTTTTAAGACTCTGCAATACAAGCCCTATCATTCCATGTTTCTCTTTTTCTGCCCGACTTCACTCAGTATCACAATTGCTAGGCCCATCCATGTTGCTGCGGTGGCATTATTTCATTCTTTTTAATGACTATGTTCAATCTCCCAAATAAAAATATTTAAAAACGGCGTGAAATATTTTTGTTACCAAGTCCAAGCTCGCCCTGCTCACACACGACAGGCTTTAAAATCGGGAGAGGAAGTGTTGAGACAAGAAATAAGGATTTGACTCCAAAAGCTGGCAGAAGGACCAGATTGCAGATTGTCTCAAAATAACCTTCTCATTGGGGTCTGGAGGAGATGAGGAATAAAGTAAAAAGGCCCCAGGTTTTGCAATTATTCCTGCAAGGGCACTCAGGAAGGGGGTGTATATGTTTCTTTTCTCTTGCAGGTGGACAAATTTAGGGTGTTTCTCTGAAGAAAAGCAATTTGGTTTAACATTCAGCCAGAGGGGCAGGGCTCTCCAAGGCGGGCCATTGTGTATGGACAGTATTCTTTTAGTGAACAATAGCAAAGGGAAGCAAAGGTTAAAGTGAAAGACCTAGAGCTGATACGTAGTCAGATTTAGCTCTTGAACATTTTTAAATGTCTGGAGGAACAAACAAGACGTTTTTGCCTACTTCTGTGGTCCCTAAGGCTCCAGTTCACCACCTCTGGCTTGAAAGCTTATGCTCTCTTTTTTATATATATAATTTTCTTTCTTTGTTTTTGGCTGTGCTGACTTCCCTGCTGTGCGGGCTTTTCTCTAGTTTTGGGCACCAGAGGCTACTCTTCCTCGTAGTGCCCAGGCTTCTCATCACCGCGGCTTCTCGTGCTGCGAAGCACAGGCTCAGGGGCGCGTAGGCTTCTGCTGCTGCGGCTTCTGGGCTTGGAGCCCAAGCTCAGTAGTGGTACTCGGGCTTGGTTGCTCTGAGGCATGTGGGCATCTTCCTAGATCAGGGAGTGAACTCATGTCTCCTGCGTTGGCAGGCGGATTCTTTCCCACTCAGCCACCAGGAAAGCCCAAAATCCTATGGTTTCATCCTTGGATGGAAAAGCTTAACATAAGTTTTCATCCTTGGACAGAAAAGCCTAACAGTGATCATTTTCCCTCAGGTGAATATTTGGACATTCTCGCCATCTCCTGTGACAGCTTTGACGAGCAGGTCAATGTCCTTATTGGCCGTGGTCAAGGAAAGAAGAACCACGTGGAAAATCTTCAGAAACTGAGGACATGGTGCAAGGAATACAGAGTGGCCTTCAAGATAAACTCAGTCATCAATCGATTCAACGTGGACGAGGATATGAAGGAACAGATAAACGCGCTGAACCCCGTCCGCTGGAAGGTACCAACCGCATTGCTTTTGTGGTTGTAATGAAGTGAACGTTCAGGAGAGATTTGCTTCAGGGACACCCAAAATGATAAGGATACAGAAAACTCTGGACTCAGAGAGCCAGTTGGGTTTGGTCCTTCTTTCTGCTAGACTTAGAATCTGCTTCTGGGGACTCATCCCATACACACTGTCCTGAAATAGATTAGCAGGAGGACTTGTGTGAATGTGTCAGGTATTTTTTTTTGGGGGGGAGGCTGCTCCCTAGGTGCGGTGCGTGAGCTTCTCATTACGGTGGCTTCTCTTGCTGCAAAGCACAGGCTTTAGACTTCAGTAGTGAGCAGCACGTGGACTCGGGATTCGCAGCTCCTGGGCTCAGTAGTTCTGGTGCATGGGCTCAGTGGCTCCGAGGCATGTGGGATCTTCCCGGTTCAGGGATTGAACTTGTGTCCTTTGCATTGCAGGCAGGTTTCTTAATCCCTGGCCCACCAAGGAAGCCCCTGAATATGTGTTCTTAACAATCTGCCCTGGTCATTGTCATGCAGGAATCCATGAAAGTCTGTGACTGGACCCCAGACTAATGCAACTGAAGATGGGATGTAGAATTCAATTCTAGCAAGGAAAAGAGAGGAAGAAAACTCATGTAATATGAAGCTATGTCTGCTGGGATCAAGTGGGAAGGTGAAATGGAAAAGGTTTAATTCTGCCAAAAAAATAGGAAGACTTCATGTAGGAGGCGGTATTTGACTCCTTCTCTAGCAGATGAGTCTTCCTTGACTCAGATGGTAAAAAATCCACCTGCAGGGCAGGCCACCTGGATTTAATCCCTAGGTCTGGCAGATCCTCTGGAGGAGGAATGACAACCCACTCCAGTATTCTTGCCTGGAGAATCCCATGGACAGGGGAGCCTGGCGGGCTATGGTTCATGGGGTCTCAAAGAGTCGGACATGGCTGAAGCGACTTAGCAGGCATGCATGCACATAATGGCTTAAAGCCTAAAGGGAAAACCCCAAAATTAAAGTGTTAAATATTTTAGGAAGCCTATTACACCTGGTATATTTCATCATTTAAATCTAAAATGTAGTAAGAAACAATATGCATTTCTATATAAACCACAGTATAAATACTAACAATAAAACTCTGATCTAAAAAATTGAAAATTTATAGGCAGATATATTATAAATGGCTTCGCAGGTGGCACTAGTTATAAAGAATGTGCCTGCCGATGCAGGAGATGTGCATCTCAGGAAGATTCCTGGGTCAGGAAGATTCCCCCGTTAAGAGGGCATGGCAACCCACTGCAGTATTCTTATCTGGAGAAACCCATGGACAGAGGAGCCTAGTGGGCTACAGTCCACAGAGTCGCAAAGAGTTGGACACAACTGAGTGATTGACCACGCATATTATAAACCTGATTATTTTATATCAAAGAACTACTACATAGATATATACATTAAAATCACTTCTATTCCTCAAGTCACCAAAAACTGTTCATCTCAATAGGTATAACTAGCTAATGTTCCAAACCCACAGGCTAGAGATGCCGCCAAAAGTAATAGTTAAGGAGTTCTTCTCCTACACTCTCCAATTCTAATTCTGTTCATCTCATGAAGATTATTTTCAGAACACTAAGAGGGATTTCTAGATATATAAAATATTCTTATAAATTTACATTGATTTCAGCTGAAGTTTCTAATTTTGTAAAAGATGCCGAATTACCCAGTGTTGATCCCTGGAGAAGGAAATGGCAACCCACTCCAGTATCCTTGCCTGGAAAACTCCATGGATGGAGAAGCCTAGCAGACTACAGTCCATGAGGTCACAAAGAGTTGGACACGACTGAGCAAGTTCACCTCATTTCACTCATATTATGAAAAAAAAAAAAAACTTAGATCAAATATAACCTAGATCAGTTTTTTTTTAAATTTATATTTTGGGAATATTTGGGCTTTTAGTACCATATTCCAAATTTCAGGACACATTTTCATGTTGCCAGAGCAGTGTCTTTCTAGAGTGTTCCTCAGTTGAACAAGTCTTCTCTGCTGGGCTTCCCGGGTGACTCAGATGGTAAAGAATCCACCTGCAATGCGGTAGACTTGGGTTCGATCCCTGGGTCAAGAAGATCTCCGGGAGAGGGAAATGTATGCTCACTCCAGTATGCTTGGCTGGGAAAGCCCATGGACAGAGGAGCATGGTGGGCTGCAGTCCACAGTCCACGGGGTCGCCAAGAGTCAGACACAACTGAGCGACTAACAGTTTCACTTTCTCTGCTCAGGAGGGATGAAGCTTGGTTCAGGGGGAAATGCAATTTGGGATAAAAAGCGGTGAAAAGCTCTTTAGGAGGCCAACACTACCCTTGTGTTTCAGGTCTTCCAGTGTCTCATAATTGAGGGTGAGAATTCTGGAGAAGATGCTCTGAGAGAAGCAGAACGGTTCGTGATCAGTGATGAGGAGTTTGAAGCGTTCTTAGATCGCCACAAGGACGTGTCCTGCTTGGTGCCCGAGTCTAACCAGAAGGTTAGAAAGTGAACTTTCTAAGTGTATTAAAGTGTATTAATAGGAAGTGAACGTCATTTTGTTTCCCATCACACACGTAGCTCCAAAGAGAAAAGCGTCTCCATCAAGGGCTGCCCATGCTGGGATGTGGGAGGGTTTCGTGGAGAGAGGGGAAGAGTCTCATTGTAGATATAGAAGCTGTACTAAATCTTTAGGTTTCCAGTGAGAACAGTCGGTATGTCTTGTTAGCACAAATGCATATGTCCTGTAGATTAAACCATGCCAGCCAAAACATGTCTACCCTGCGGAGCTTCCACAGAGTAAATAATCAGAGTGTTCTTGAAGCCAAAGGAAAAAAGAACTTCTTGTTCAAAGCTATGTTCCTGCAGTGTTAAGGAGAGGAGTAAAAATAAAAAAAATTGAAGGTAGTCTGATACTTAACATACAGAGAACAGGTAAACTCATGTTGTCAGTATGGAATGTTATACTGACTAAATAGCATAATTCAAAGAACATTAGGGAGCCAGGATAAATTTGCATGATATGATGTTGGGTGCAAATAAAGAACAACAGCCAAAATCCATTCGACCTTTAATCCTAGTGTGCATGGGTGTGTGTGTACACATCCCGTGGTTGTCTTGGGGTAATGGATTATCGATAATTTTTGTTTACTTTGATAACTCTTCGGACTTTAAATTTTTCTAAAATAGGAAGCTCTGTTATTTTTCAACTATTTAAAAATCAAAAGCTTTCCGCATCTTCCCCCGAAGAATAAACATGCGGCAAAATCTCTCCCTCACATGCTTATATCATATTGGAAATTCCAGAACAAGGATTCATTCCTTATGCTTTAGACTCCTAAGTCCTGTTGACCAGAGCGTGAATAAGAAAACCCCCAGATGGGGTCAGAGCAGCTTTCAAAAAGAGGACAGAGAACGGAGGAGAATACTCATATGTCCACACTGCTGTATTTGACTTTTTAGAAATTGTCTTAATTATGCGGTTAATGTGAGATCAAAGAAAATATGTTATAATAAGCATTACTATTAATACTTGGTGAGTTCTTCACAGAGGGACCATGAGCCAACACTCCCCCATTTCAGAAACACAGGGCCCTGAGTCATAGAGTTAACTGACCTCACCATGTCAGAGGCAGGATTAACTGACCTCACCTACATCAGAGAAAGGGTTAACTGACCTCACCCATGTCAGAGGTAAAGTTAGCTGACCTCAGCTGTGTGAGAGGCGAGGTTGGGCTGACTTCACCTATGTCAGAGGTAAAGTGAGGTGAACTAAAGTTGCTGTAGAGACCAAACAGCCTACAAGACGGAAAAATATTTACAATCTGGCCTTTATACAAACACATGTGCAGACCCCAACCTCTGTGGGCATGTGTGGAGGGTGCAACTTCCTACAGAAGTACAGATACACCCTCCACATACCTCTGAAAGGTGTCACTAATTACAAGGAATGAAAGCAATGTTCAAGTCCTCAGTAAGCTCCCAGGTAATAGCATTAAAGGGCTTCCCAGGTGGTGCTAGTGGTAATGAACCCGCTTGCCCATCCAGGAGACATAAGAGATACAGGTTCAATCCCTGGGTTGGGAAGATCCCCCGAGAAAGAACTGGCCACCCACTCCAGTATTCATGCCCAGAGAATCCCATAGACAGAGGAGCCTGGGGGACTACAGTCCACGGGGTGGCAAAGAGTCAGACACGGCTGAAGCAGCTTAGTACACAGGCAGTAGCATTAAAGAGGTTCTGCTTTATTCACTGAAAAGGGGGTGCGTGTCTCACACACAAGGAACATTGAACAGTGAAGGACGGGGCCCTCCAAGATCTGGACTTAGCCTGGGGGCTTCCTTGTCAGAGGCGCTTTCAGAGAGCCCTGTGACCCTTCCAGCAGGATGCAGAGGCCAGCTTGCTGGAATATGTTGGAATCTGAAGACACAGACAGATTGCCCGGGTGGGGATTTTGGGTGGGGGTGGGGCCCTGGCAGGTGGCTTACCTTGTGGAGATGAATCCAAAGATGCTCAGGAGATTTGAGAAATGGTGACTCCAGAGATAAGGCTAAACAAACCCATGAACATTGTAAGGCAGACAGCTGAGCGTATGTACTGAAAAATATGCCTGAAACTAAATTTGTCTGTAATTTCTCCTTTGCAGATGAGAGATTCCTACCTTATTCTGGATGAATATGTGAGTATTTCTAGTGCATCATAAAATGATCCCTTAAAAGTTAGCTAAGCAGCAAGGCCAGAGTTGAGTTAAAATCAGCATAACCGTTTAACCCATATTCTTTCTTTTTAGTCAGCATTTCCTATTCTTATTGTCACTGATTAGCATCAATATTATAGAGCCCTGACTTCATCCACTGTGTCCGTCTTGGAGCTAAGGTGTTGGGCAGGTCTTGGCTTGAACCGAGTGCCCATGTTTGCATGACCACCCTCCCCCCTCCACCACTAAACGGTGTCTTCCCTGGGGCCATGGATCCATGGAGGTTGTGTGGAGCTGACATCACACAAAGCACACCCCCTCTGTTACGCCATCTTTGGCTGGCTTCTCTGGTCACGGGGCACCAGGGGTTCTTTGCAGGAAGGACATGTCATAAGTCACATTATTACCTTTAATTCCTCAGATGCTGCCGACTTATCTCTAACAGATAGCCATCGGCTTTGGGGTGAAGAGGTTGCAGAGTCCCCTAAAGCCACCGATACATTCCTATGCCACTGCCTTCCGAGGGAAAAGATAGCCCGGCATTCTCAAAACTGAAAAATCACTTTCCCTTTCCCTCTGTCTCTTATGTTTTTGTCCCAATTCAGAAACATTTGCCAATATTTCTAGCACAGGACAAATACATCCATTCAAAGACCTGTTTTTAAGAAATGAGTTCCAAGAAGAACAGTGGCTTTTCTGTATTTAAGTTGGATTTGGTGTTTCAAGAAATGCTTCCTGTGACTTTTGACACTTTATTATTTTCAAGTTAATCAGTGATGCGTCACAGTCATTCACTTTTTTGTCAATATGAGCTTTCTTTACAGAGCAGAGGGGTAAGGGTGGTAACACAAGTGTTCAGTTTATGGGTTCAAGGTAGAGAGGAAAAGTCAAATGGAATTTATTTTTGGAGTATCCTTACTGCCTTACTGGGGATTTTTACCAATGTTCCTTCAAAATTCTCTGGCATCTGCATAGTTGGAATAAACAGAGTGGGAGCAAAATTTACTTTTGGCGATTTAAGAGCATTTTGATTAGATAAGAATTACTATAAAATGCTCTGTGCCATGGTAGGTCATAAGGTATGAAGATCTGGTTCCTCGCTCCAAGATGCTTAATTTAGAATAAAAACCAAGACCCTTGGACTTCTCTGGTGGCTCAATGGCAAAGAACCCAACTGCCAATGCACGAGGTGTGGGTTCAATCCCTGATCTGGGAAGATCCCCTGGAGGAGGAAATGGCAGCCCCCTCCCAGTGTTCCTGCCTGGGAAATCCCACGGACAGAGGAGCTTGGCGGGCTACAGTCCATGGGGATAGCAAAGAGTCAGACAGGCTGAGTAAGTGAACAACACCACCAAGACCCTTAACGGGGCACATGACACTTCTTGATGTGGGACCTGCCTGGCTCTGTAGTGCCTTTTCGTACAACTTTCTCTCCCTTTCTTAAAAGAACATTTTATTACTCGTCACTTATTTGTGCACACACAGTTTTCACACCAGCAATATCATCTACCCAAAATTTCCCAAACTCACTGTATTTTTTCTGGGCTTTAACAATACTACTCCAGCTTACAATTTCAAAACACAACTCAGATGTCAGTCAGCATCTTTTGGAAGCCTTTCCAGATTACCCTACCCTCGAATGAAGGGATACGTACATGTATACAATTCTGGTTATCCTGCATTTACCTGGCCTAATGTGTTCAGGTGGGTGATGGGAGCTGGTTGAGAGCAGAGATGCTATCCAATGGGCTCAGCATCCCCAGGGGAACATCTCGCTTATAGATCTCCACAAACATTTGTTGGAATGATTGGAATATCCAGAATCATTTTGAGCTGATCTCTCTAGTTGAGTTTTATAGGAAAATTATATGGAAATAGAACTAACTTTTGTCCTGAATTTCCTAGATGCGCTTCCTGAACTGTAGAAATGGGCGGAAGGATCCTTCCAAGTCCATCTTGGATGTGGGTGTAGAAGAAGCTATAAAATTCAGTGGCTTTGATGAGAAGATGTTTCTAAAGCGAGGAGGGAAATATGTGTGGAGCAAAGCAGATCTGAAGTTAGACTGGTGAAGCTGAGCTGGTGAAGCTGGAAGCTGGACCACCCTCTGCCCACCTGTGGGGACCACCTTGGGACTCTGTGTGTGGCTGCCCCCCTTCTGATGGGCACTTCTCAGGGGCCCCAAATCCCATTTTCACTGCACATGGAATCTGCTTGTCTGTGGTAACTGAACCCACACAAGTAACTTAGATAATTGAAATCCGTAGCTCATACAAGACAATTAACCTTAGTTTAATCAGCTTATTTTGCATTTAATGTTCAAATAGTATTTACAGTGACTCCTGTGTTTCCGTTTTGGAGTTGTTTTCCTAGTCCTTTCAGTTGATAGTTATTTTCCCATCTGGAAAAATTAGGAAGTCTCTCCACCTGTGGGGAGGCTTTTTATTTCTCAGCCTTTATATCATTGCAACCCTTGGATATTTAACTAGAAGTTGAGAAATAGTCCATACATGTTTCAAAAAAAATAAGAAATGCTCATCTTATCAGGCTTTGGTGAGACCCAGAAAGAGATAATCTGTAGCCCATACTGACTATGCCAGGAATGTGAACCATCTCCCTTTAGTTTTCCAAGAGTCTTAACAAAACCGAGGTGTGCTTTACGCTTCGTGATGGAGTGGACGCGGGGTCGGGGCTTGGGTTGCCGTGGGGATCTTCTGAGCCTGCAGGCAAAGACATTGTTTATTTGCCTGGCTGTCTGCACATCACTGGAAAGAGAGTTTCCTGGATTGGCATGATCCCGTTGGCAAAAGCACCCGGTGACGGCGGAGCAGGGGGTTGAGACTGGACCTGGCTTTTCTGTGAATAAAGCTGTGGCACAAAGCTACCATTTCCCACTGAACTCTGAACCACTTGAAATAAGAATGTAATCTAGGGCAACGTGAGAAATTTCCGAAGGCTTCTCTTACTGCTAAGAAAGAGCTCGAGGAAAAATGTCATTTGAATTGGGTCAAGGAACAAAACCTTCTTCTGGTGGAAATACAACTTGAACTTTATTCATGTAATCTAGACACTATCCTATTGCCTGGGAAGTAATAATTTCCTATCATTGCTCTAAAACAGCAAAGTCACGGACAATTTTTTGCTCAAAAAATTCTTTAATTAATAATCCAGCTGCCGTTTTGGCCACTAGATGGCATCTACATGTTGCCTGATTCTGTTAAGCCCCCATGTAGAAATTCTACTTCAGAATCTTTTTCAAGACTTGCAGATTTTGAAAGTTTGGTTTAAGTGATTTTTTTTTCCTCAGGAAAGATATCCCTACTTCAAATGTTAAGTCACTATGATTCAAATGAAATATGAAGTGAATTTCTCTCAACCTGAGGGATACTACATTTCTCTTTCCCCAAAGAGAAATAATATAAAGTAAAACATTGCACTTGAGAAAAATGAAAAAAAATATGTATATAAAAACAATAAAATAAAAAATGAAAAAAAAAAACAGAAAAATGAAAAATAAGCTATTTTAAGTACATTTTCCAGCTGTTTTTACACCACCACCCACTTCCTTATGCACTGACAGAATTTTCAAAGCCTTAATGTTTAAAATATTCAAGTGTTCATTTTTCTTTAGCTGGAGAAGTAGCATTACAGTAAATTTCAAGTTTGGATCATATAACATTTATATTTTCAGTTTTTAAATATTTGTGTCCATTTTGTGAGGTATATTTCTTTTTATTAGGAAAATAAAAGGTAATTTCAGTGAGGTATGTCCATTTAAGTCTTAAAGGCAAGTATTTTTGTGGTGCTTTCAATTACTGCTTGGTTAGGTTGTGACAAGAGGGATGGAATTTTGTCTTAGGAAACCTGGAAAGACTGGACATTAGTAATAGCATGCTGGTGTACAAAGTATGAATCTGAAACATCTGATATGTCAGCTCCTCTTCTATAACAATCTGGAGTTTGGAGTCTAGTTCTTCGATTCATAAAGAGAATCATGATAAAAAACAGGTGGACAAATTCTCCATGAGGTTCTATCAGAAAGTAATTCATTGCACAGGCCACTCTCTTGTTGAAAGGACTAATTCATTCCTCGTGATTAGATGAAGGCTACTCACGCCATAAGCTTTTAAGACTTTGTCTTGAGTGTGTTTTGGACATTTCAGTTTTAGGGAAATATATGTATATATTTTATTTTTTTTCTATATGTGGGATGCTCTTGACTGCTGGTCTGTTGTTTTGTAAGATGTTGTAATAAAGGAATTTTTGTACACTATCTTCATTCTCTGTGGGTCAGTGTAATGAAGTCTCTCCTTGGTGTGTGTTTAAGTAATTGCAGGCTTTTACAAACCACCAGTGCTAAAGGCAAGTATGCTTTAAAAATCAACAAAGTTACCAACAATTAATGAGCACATTTCAGACAGCCCCACTGGCAACAAGATGGAGCAGAGAAGAGCCACTGGGGAAAGTACTCCTCATGTTTTAAATGAAAGCAAGCATCTTGGGGGCCTGGTGTCCTGAACTTGATCCCTTTGGATGGAATGAATTCCTGTAGACAGGCAGCGGGAATAGCAGCAGCCCAGGATTTATGTGGCTGCAGAGCTGCTGTTCTGAATATCACAGGGTCTGCAGTCCGCAGAGCGGGCACCTGGCACCCAGAGTCCCTGATGGCGCGGAACCGTTCAGAGTACCTGGTTCGGAGCTCACTCAGTCCCTGCCCCTCAGATGCCTCAGGCCAGGCCTGACTCTGTTTCTCCCCAAGCCTGATTTCCCCCTCCTGTGTCTTCCCAGCCCTTGGAGCCAAGAGTTCTACACCCCCAGCTCCAATGCCCATCCCACACCCTCCAGACTCGGACTGGCCCTCCTTGGACATGGGGCATTTTCTCAGACATGTCATTGCATTTAATCTTCAGTTATAAGCACTCACTTCTTGAGCTTCCCTGGTGGCTCAGATGGTAAAGGTGTCTTCTTGCAATGTGGGAGACCCGGGTTTGATTCCTGGGTGGGGAAGATCCCCTGGAGAAGGCAATGGCAACCCACTCCAGTACTCTTGCCTGGAAAATCCCATGACAGAGGAGCCTCGTAGGCTACAGTCCATGGGGTTGCAAAGAGTTGGACACGACTGAGTGACTTTACTTTCACTTTACTCACTTCTTCAGGAAGGATATGGCCTCATTATCTTTGCCCACCCTGGACTTGTCAGGCCAAACCTGGGCTCTAGCCCCCAAGACAGGTATCAGATCCAGGGGCTTGAGGACAGTAAAGGAGACTCAAGGGGCAGCCCAGGTTGTCCAGCCTGTGGCCGGGACACAGGCAGCCATGTCTGGGGTGCACAACCCAGCGTCAAGTCTTTGCTGGCGTCCGCTGTTCCAGTCAGTGGCAAAGAATGGGAAATTCCACAGAAAGCCCACATAGCAAGTTCAATGCAGATGCCACTGAGTTGGGTTTGAAAGATGAGAAAGGCTTTTTAACCACATGTTCCCCCCATGATTCTAAGACGAATAAGCATTTGGAGAATATTTGAGAAACAGAACACAGCAAAATGAAGAAAATAAAAATTACCCATAATTACAGTGGCCCAGAGGCAGCTGCTAGTTCATTTCATGCATATTTCCAGTAGTGCATATTTTTAATAGAATTGAGTTCTTACTCAATTTTATTTTTCACATAGCTTCTGAAGGATTTTAAAACCAACGAGCATTCTTATACTTTAATGAGAACAGCCAGTTCTTAACAATTCACACGAAAAGATGAGAAGAGATTCAATGGTATCCTAAAAACTGCAGTTAATTTGAAAAAAAAAAACACAAAAACACCAGATTTGGGTTTTGAATTGTTTGCAAATTTGATTACGAATGTGAGTGCAACTCGTGTCCTGGGAATCCACTTTATCTAGAAAATATACGTATGATAATAAAAACAAAACTTCTCTGGGCAAACTCATTCCTGGAGGCTCTGGAGAAATGCCCAAAAGTGATTTATTATTTTAACTCGGGCCATCTCGGCTTGTCCTTGTCTGATTCTACCCTCAATTTCCATGTGTGAGTTTTTTCCACCCCAGCAAGCAATTTTCCCATATCAGCGTGATTTCCTACTTCAGCTCAATTCTGACACTCTTTACCTGGAGGTAGCGTCAGACCCCAGTGGCACTAGTGGTAAAGAACTCGCCTGCCAATACAAGCGACATAAGAGACTCAGGTTCAATCCCTGGGTTGGGAAGATCCCCTGGAGGAAGGCCTTGCAACCCACTCCAGTATTTCTACCTGGAGAATCCAACGGACAGAGTAGCCTGGCGGGCTACAGTCCGTGGGGTAGTGAAGAGTCGGATATGATAGCGCAGCACACGGGCAGCATCAGATCCCATGGGTTAGGGGCTCAGTCCCACCAGAGGGCACCTTACTCCCCCATCGCCAATACAGATGGCCATCACAACTGCAGGGTATCACGTGTGCTTCTCATTGACTGACCAGCTATATCCAAGGGTCCAAGAACTCCTTCCTAGGGTGGGATTAATCTGCTAGACAACCTCAGAGAACTCAGAGAAACACTGTACTTACTAGGTTACCAGTTTATTACAAAAGGATGCAGTTGAGGAATAGCTGCTGGAAGAAAGAATTGCACAGAGCGAGGTGTGGGGAAGGGCACAAAGCATGCCTGCCCTCTGGAGGGGCACCAGCCCCTCTGACTCTGCACCTGTTCGCCAACCCAGAGGCTCTTTGAACCCGGTCCCTTTGGGTTTTATGGAGGACTCATTTGGTAGCATGACATCACTGGTCACTGGTGGTTGCACTCCCCTTTCTGGATGGAGGTCTGAGGTTGGGACCGAAAGTTCTAATGCTCCAATCACATGACTGGGTGCCCTGGCAATCACCCCCCACCATAGGTGGCCTAGGGCCTGCCCAAAGTCTGTTTTGTATCATAGCAAAGACCTCTGTATTCATGTCATTGAGAGAGGCTGGGACCTGGGACCAGGAAACCTTTGTCCCGCTCCTGGAGAGCTTGCGCTTGGACCAATGTCTCCCAGGGCAACAGGAAGTGAAGAAACTAGAAGGGGCTAAAAGCAACTGTGACTTGCACAACTGGAGCAAACGACACACACAATACTCAAAGGCCAAAATCCAGCTGCTACTTCTGTAGCTGGGAGAAAAAAAGGAGTGTCCTGCGCGTGACCCCTGCAGGCAGCACCCCCAAGGGATGCACTGACCATCCAAGCCACCCGCTCCTTCCTGACCCACCCGTCTGCCCCCATCCTCATCCCATTTAAGGGTGCAGCTCGCCCCCTTTGGGGAGTGAACGAGGGAACTTGTTACTTGTCTTCACTCCCTCCTGCTGCTGCATGAGTCCCAGTAAAGCCCCACCCGAATTCCTCATTTGGCCTCTCAGCAATGTCTATTGACTAGAGTCTAGGAACCCAGGTCAGTACCATCATCACTTAGGAAATTCCATGGGTTTTAGGAGCTCTGCACTAGGAATGAGGGTGAAGACCAAATATTCATTTCTTATAACAGTGCCAAAGAATTGATGCTTTTGAACTGTGGTGTTGGAGAAGACTCTTTGAGAGTCCCTTGGACAGCAAGGAGATCCAACTAGTCCATCCTAAAGGGAATCAGTCCTGAATATTTATTGGAAGGACTGATGCTGAAGCTGAAACTCCAATACTTTGGCCACCTGATGTGAAGAGCTGACTCATTAGAAAAGACCCTGATGCTGGGAAAGATTGAAGGCAGGAGGAGACGGGGATGGCAGAGGATGAGATGGTTGGATGGCATCACTGATTTGATGGACGTGAGTTTGAGCAAGCTTTAGGAGTTGGTGATGGACAGGGAGGCCTGGCATGCTGGAGCCCATGGGGTTGCAAAGAGTTGGACACGACTGAGCAACCGAACTGAACTGATAAAGCATAATATCTCATCTTGAATCCCTTTGGTTCAGTGTCTGAGTAGACTGGCCTCTACTGGTCAGTTCTCTCTTGGGGTTTGCTTTGTAGTGAACTTTGCTAGAACTCCTCCCCGTAAGCTGTTACAAGATATGTGTGTGTCTGTGTGTCTGTGTGTGTGCATGAAGGGGGAGCTGTGTATTTTCACAAGGGACACCTTGTCGCTCCTCCCAGCATAACTCAGATGTCACTTGACTGCAGTCTTGTCTGCACCGCCCTGACCTGCGGCTTGTCAGCTCTGGTGGCCTTATTAATTCACCACTGACTGGGGGCCCCGCGAACAACAGACATTCATTTCTGAAGGCTGGGAGCCCAAGATCAAGGTGACAGCTGATCCGGCTCCAGGTAACGAGTTCCTGCTGGCCTGTCCTCACGTGGCAGTGAGACCGCCAGTCACTAACACTGGGGAGGGTGCCCAGGGCTCCAGGCTCTGAGAGGGGCTGCTCCCCAAGCCTCTCCACTCCCAGGAGACCCCGACTCTGCATCTTTGGGTTTTGCTCGGCTGGTGTGTGCTTGTTTGCTGGAGTCTGTGGTACCTTCTCTTGATGATAAGATGTTGTGATTGTGTGTCTTCTTTCGGAGAAATGAGACAAGGCCTTACCCTGAGATCCTGTGATAACACGAGATTCTCAGAAATACAGCCTGATATCTAACATTCATACACACATATGACATGGGGGAGGAAGGAAAAGGGGAGATAGAGAATTGATACAGATCTTCATACACATGCAGAGGGCAGAGCGGGGAGGAGGAAGCTGAGTTCTTCCATCCTAATTCGGTGATCAGTCTTGCCTGGTGCTGGGGCCACAGACACAGAGAGAGTTGAGAGGAGTCTGAGAGCTCAGGTCAGGCACCCACCCTGATCCAGACAGAGTTGTGGAAGAGACACCAAACCAACAGCCGGGAACTGAGTTCCAAAATATTAGAAGAGGAACCCAGACTGTCCGGGGATAGAGCACTTCAGGGGATTGAATAATCTCCTTAAAATAAAGTAGCTTTAAAAATCATAGCAGAGTAAGAGTTAAATACAAGGAAGTCAGGGCTTTTCAGGATGCACAGCGGTAAAGAACCCAGGTAACTGCCAATGCAGGAAACACGGGTTTGATCCTGGGTCAGGAAGATCCCCTGGAGAGGAGGGCAAGGCAACACACTCCAGTATCCTTGCCTGGAGAATCCCATGGACAGAGGAGCCTGGCAGGCTACAAAGAGTCCACAGGGTCACAAAGAGTCAGGCATGACTGAGTGACTGAGCATGCATGCACAAAGAAATCAAATGATTCTTAGAGGCAAACAGAAACAAGTCTCCAAAGGTCTCTCCAGCTCTGTTTAGGGGCCTTCACACCTCCCACCAGCTCTATTCTTACTCCCAGTTTCCCCAGAATTGTCCATCCACAGGCGGTACCCAAGGCCCCGTGGATCCTGGCTCCCAGGACCCACCTCCACCCTCATTCTCAGTCCTCACCAAACCAGATGAACCTCCTGATGACCCGTGGCTCTGTCTGTGTGGCTGTGCTGGGCTCCTCCCGCACAGTCCTGTGTCCGGGGGTCAGCCCCCCAGCGAAGCTGGGTGTTTGCTGGCAGGATGCTCTCCGAGGGGATCCCAGGGAGAGTGGGGAGCAGAGGGCCTGGGATGAGGCTGAAGAGAGCTGCAGCTGCTGGGACTCTTCAGGACTGTCTGGAGTTTAGGCGGGTGGGCAGGCCTTTAATTCCCAGTGGACCAATTATTAGAAGCACAACCTCCAGAAATCTGGCTGAGGCAGCCTCCTCTGGCAAAAGATGATTCCCAGGAAGTGAGCTATTGATACCTGGCATGTCAGCAGCCTGGGGTGAGTGCTCTGGTTCCGTAGGCAGGTCTGGTCAAGACACCACAGCATCAACCTGCCAAACCTCACCCAAGCCCTGGGCAGAGGACGGAGCAGCCATTCCGTGCACCCTCAGCCTGTATTTTAATGACCTGTAAGACTTTACAGACGGCTTCCCTGGTGGTTCAGCTGGCAGAGAATCTGCCTGCCATGCGGGAGACCTGGGTTCGATCCCTGGTTGGGAAGATCCCCTGGAGAAGGGAAAGGCTATCCACTCCAGTATTCTGGCCTGGAGAATTCCATGGACTGTCTAGTCCATGAGGTCACAAACAGAATGGACATGTGGACACAACTGAGTGACTTTCACAACAAAAAAAAAGACATTACAGCACATGGTCACGTCCTTGATAAAGGAGCTCCTCATGGTGTTGCCTTCTGCCTCTCTGATCCTCAGTTCCTTTCAGGTTTTCATGTTTTCTGACAGCTGGCCACCTGCCTCAAACAGGGGTTCGTCTAAGACTTGATGACTTACTTTCCTTCCCTGGCACTGCGCTTTGACTTTCCCTAAGACCCAAGAGAGTGACTGTGACTGGACAGATCAGTGGGTATAGAAGCTGCCTGACAACGCAGGAGACGCAGGTTTGATCCCTGGGTTGGGAAGATCCCCTGCAGGAGGAAATGGCAACCCACTCCAGTATTCTTGCCTGGGAAATCCCATGGAGAGAGGAGCCTGGTGGGCTACAGTCCATAGGGTCATAAAGAGTTGAACATGACTTAGGGCTTCCCTCATAGCTGAGTTGGTAAAGAACCTGCCTGCAGCGCACGAGACTTGGGTTTGATTCCTGGGTCGGGAAGATCCCCTGGAGAAGGAAACGGCAACCCACTCAAGTATTCTTTCGTGGAGAATCCCCATGGACAGAGGAGCCTGGCAGGCTACAGTCCATGGGGTTGCAAAAGTCAGACACAACTGAGTGCCTTTCACTACACGTCACTAGCGACTAAACAACAACAACAAAAGCAGTATGGAGCAAATGCATGAGTAAGTATAGATTAGACTCCCATAGCTTAACACAGGCTTGTATGTCTCCTGGGAATTGTCCTGACAGGGGACAATCCAAGGACTCAGGCTGAGCTCGCTGTAGAGTCCAACCATCGCAGTGGGTGGCTGTGTGGTTACTGTAGTGGGGACCAGCCAGGCCAGTTAGAGGTCTTGAAATTCCTCTCTCTGTCTCAGCCCAGAAATGACAATCTTGCTGATTGTCTAGTGAACAAAACGAGTCACACGCCCCTTCCTAACTGCAAGGGGCTGGGACCTGTGCAGTAAAACATGGGTGTTCAGTGAGCATCAACTTTCTGCCCAGAGTTAAGTCCATCTAATGCTGAATATAACTTAATCACTCCTTGAGAGTTGGGAAAGCCTTTTAAAATTCTGTCAAGCCACAAGGGTCATATCCTATTGATTATTCCAGAAAAGTAAGATAGTAAAACTGAATGGGCCAAGAACCTTGAGTAACAGCAAGTAACAGCACCGTGGATGTTACTAGTTGGCAGTAAACTTGGGAACCTCAAGGACCACTTTCAACCTCCGTGTTTCTCAGAGATGAAACTTTCTCTCTGGTCCAAAGGTTTATGTAGCATCTGTGGCCTTTGTATCTGAGCCACGTAGAAGGACAAGTTAGCAGAGAAGACTGGAAGACAAGATGCATCTATTTTATTCAACAAATATGTATTAAGTGTCCTGTTCTTACTGTGCTGAGCTTAGTGAATAAGAGAGAAAATGTCTCTATTTCCTGAGAGGTGCCAGAAAAATATTTTTACTCTTTTACTAGCATGGAAATCTTATTAGCACATACTCTACGACCTTTGGAGAAGGCAGTGGCAACCCACTCTGGTACTCTTTCCTGGAGAATCCCAGGGACAGAGGAGCCTGTTGGGTTGCCGTCTGTGCGGTTGTACAGAGTCGGACACGACTGACACGACTTGGCAGCAGCAGCAGCTACGACCTTTGATGATGTTTTTATTTTTGTTATGAAATTAATCTCTAAATTGTAGTCACACATGGGCACTGTCTAGCTGTTTGTTTAGTGAGCTGGGGGGTGCTGAAACAAAATACTATTGGCCCAGTGGCTTAAACGACGGAAGTTTACTGTCTCACAGTTATGGAGGCTAGAAGTCTGAGATTAAGGGGCCAGCAAGGTTTGTTCCTCTTGAGGGCTGAGAGGAACCTGAAAGCTGTTCTAGGTCTTCTCCTAGCTTCCAGGGGTCAGGTGGAATCTTCAGTGATGCTTAATTTATCTCCATAAATTAATTTATCTCCATCCCTTCATGTTCCCAGAGTGCCCCTTTTATGTACCTGTTTTGAAATTTACCCTTTGTTTTTTAATATTTGTTTCTACTTATTTATTCAGCTATGCCAGCTCTTAGTTGCAGAACTCAGGATCTTTAGTTGTGGCACGAAAACTCTTAGCTGTGGCTTGTGGTACCTAGTTCCCTGACCAGAGGTGGAACCCAGGCTCCCTGCATTGGGGCACAGAGTCTTAGCCACTGGACCCCCAGGGAAGTCCCTTGAAATTTATCCCTTGTATGAAGACACCAGTCATAGTGGATTAGGGCCCACTCTTCTCCAGTATGTCCTCAGTTCAGTTCAGTTCAGTCGCTCAGTCATGTCCGACTCTTTGTGACTCCATGGACTGCAGCACGCCAGGCCTCCCTGTCCATCACCAACTCCCAGAGTTTACTCAAACTGATGTTCACTGAGTCTATGTCCTCACTGAGTCAGTATGTCCTTATCTGAACTAATTCCATCTGCAATGACCCTATTTACATACGAGTTCATGTCAGGAGGTGGGGTAGGCTAACACTTCAACCTATAAATCTGGAGACACAATTCACCCCTGAAAGTGAAAGTCACTCAGTCGTGTCCGACTCTTTGCAACCCCATGAACTATACAGTCCATGGAATTCTCCAGGCCAGAATACTGGAGTGGATAGCCCTTCCCTTCTCCAGGGGATCTTCCCAACCCAGGGATCGAACCCAGGTCTCCTGCACTGCAGGCAGATTCTTTACCAGCTGAGCCACCAGGGAAGCCCAAGAATACTGGAGTGGGTAGCCTATTGCTTCTCCACCGGATCTTCCCAACCTAGGAGTTGAACCAGGGTCTCCTGCATCGCAGGTGGATTCTTTACTGAATGAGCTATGAGGGAAGCCCAATTCACCCCTAACAATGCTCTTTCTACGTGATTACAAGGATGAATTTCCCCCTTTCCATGTGTTATCTTTCCTAAATTTTATTTTCCCTTCCTTAAGAATTGTGGGCAGATTCTTTACCATCTGAGCCCACCAGGGAAGTCCTATGAAAGACTGAGGGCAGGAGGAGAAGGGGGTAGTAGAGGATGAGATTGTTGGATGGCATCACCGACTCAATGGATGTATGTTACAGCAGACTTCGGGAGATAGTGAAGGACAGGGAAACCTGGCATGCTGCAGTCCATAGAATCACTAAGAGTCAGACTCGACTTAGCGACTGAACAACAACAAGGCTGGGAAAGAAAGAGGGGAGGTGTTTGTGGGAATGGAGGCAGGGGTTGGACCAGAAAAGCTTTCCTGAGAGTCCTTGAGAGCAGCAGAGACGTTGCATTGCCCTGGAAGGTGAGGAAACTTGTAGCTTTCTGGCCCACCTGGGAAGCTGGGCCCCTGGTAGAGAAACTGAGCGTAGTCTGCTTGGAAGGGACCCAGGACTCAGGGAAGGAGCCTTCTAGATAGACAGGGAGATGGGCTGAGCATGAAGGGTTACACCCTGGATCCCAGCACCATAAAACCCGCCAGGGACCCGTGGGCCTCCAGGGAGAGACAATCGGAGCAACGGCTGACATTTAATTGCCTGCTACTCTCCAGAAATAAGGAATTGAATTTAAGGCAATTTTAAAAATTAAAGAAATGTGAATGTTCTGGACTTTCAGAATGTGTGATTAGGAACCCATGCAAACTCCACTGCCTGAAAAGGTTTAAATTTAAGCCACCGAATGAATCTTGATCTTCACTCAGTTTTGTAGCTAGAGAAGGAACTTCCTGATGGACTTCCAGTTCTCTGGACCGTTTGCTGGGGCATTGACTCCCTGGCAACAACCTAGCACAAAATCTTGCCCTCAGTAGGTAATCAACAAGGGGGTTCTTCAGAACCATGAGCCATGCTGCCTACAGGCACAGCACTTAGCAACAGTGGGTATTTTTAAAAATGAGCTTGACACAACAAGCGTCTGGGAGAGACGGTTGAAAGCCATGAGCGGAATCGACTGAAAATCAATCAGTGATGGGTGGATGTGACCTCGAGAGATACAGGCAGCTCGTTGGAGAGAACTAGGAAGGACACAGCTCAGGGCAGAGGACTCATCTACATTTCCTGAGCACTTACTATGCCCAAGGCCCTCTGGGAAATTCAATAGAAAATTTACTTCATTTCTCATCTACAGACTCTTATGACCTAAAAATCAGACAGTAAATATCCAAAACATGAAGTCTAACAGATGCCATGGAGACAAATGAACTATTGCACAACTCCAGACATCTGGAGATGGGGAAAGCAGTGATGGGTTAGGAAGACTCCATAGAGAAAAGTCTTGAGACTTTTGAAATTCAGGGCACAGCCTGCTGCAAACTGTGTTATCAATGATGATGCTGTCTTTCCCCATCTCCCCAACAACAAGCAGGTTAACAAAGACAAACAAACATGGGAATGACCTCACACACACAGTCACACACATACACATCACTGCTTAAGCACTTGCAAGAGACACAAAGGCTCAATGACACAATTGGATGAGAGGTTGGTTTTGTACATCAACCCTCTCCTTGCCAACCTCCCCCCTCCCCCATCCCCCAGGCTTGATTCCGAGGCCCCTGGTAACTACAGAAGTATCTGCATCCTTGTGGACACATTCATCACTTCCCTGGATACTTGCTCTCATCATCCATCCCTTCATTCATAAGCAGTATCGCACCAGTGCTTTCCTGGCTCCACAACCCCTGTACAGAAGAGCCGAATATATTTTCTGTGATGCTCAGGCCTTTATGCAGAACCATTTTCATCTTCTGGTGAGAGGCTGGGGTAACCAAGTGTTGTTAGAATTCTTCCCATTGTGCCTTATTTCTTGAATGATGACATTTATGCAAAGAATTTGACTGAGACATCAGAAGCTCTCATTCATATTTGGGGAGGGATTCATATCTGAGAAGTTACCAGAATAACTTCTCAGTGTAGATGAGACAGATTTATTATTATTATTATTTTTAAAGATGTGTATGTAGTAGAGGAAGATAAATTATGCAGTGTCAAGATAGCTAAGAATATTGTAGTTTGGGGGAAAATGCGACAAAGTACAGTTAAGGATTATGGAATCCTTACAATTTTCCAGTTATGTTGAGATTGCTCTTTGCTTATTTTCCTTATTTAATCCCTGCCAAGATCTCTATGATCTCTATGACCATTAGCAGTTTTCAGATAAGAAAATCAAAACACAAAGAGGTTAACTAACTTGCTCAGTTAAGGTCACTGGGCCCATTAGGTGATGGTACTAGACTGCAGAGTCAACACTGGAGGGTGTGGTGTTAAGGACGAAGGCGGTGAGGGTGGGTTTTCCCACACTTTGGGAGAAGAATCTATGTATTGAAGGAGGTATTCTTTCATACACATCAGTAGGTTTTGTTCAGGTACGCATGCTGGAGACAGAATTAAATACCTGTGTAACTTCTAGTTACTAGGGGGAGTGGCAAGGAGAAATCTTACAGGAAAATTCTACCTTCAAATACCTTTGGCTCTAACAAGCTTGAAACCCTAAGGCAGAGGAAGTCAACAGCCCAGACTGGAACTCGGGAATCCACAGAGCCGGAGGACCGGACGACCCCGGTGCTCCATCCGTCCAGCAGGTCAGGTACCGGGAGGCAAAGACCTTTGGCGCGATGATGAGACGCTAGCTCAGAAAGGGCCTCAGCCTGTACTCACGGTCCCCACGCGCCAGGGCATGGAGCCCAGGTTCCGGGAGCCCGGATCTGGTCCGACGCGGCCCGGCCCGGTTCTCTTTCTATCGCCGCGCTGAGTGTTTTGGGTCCCCCATCCCTCGCCCACCTTGCGGATCTTTGTGCCCCCGAGCGTCGGCATCAGGGCCCCCGTCTCTGGCTGCCACCTAACCGAGGCCGCGGCGTTCCTCCGGGCAGCCTGGGGTCCGGGCGGTCCTGGGGAGCCTGGGTCCCCGCGGGCCTCGCGCGGGCGGCAGGGGGCGCTGCGCGCCGGGCGGGGCGGGGGCCGAGCCCGTGCGCCCCGCGTCTTTGTGCCGCGCGGCGCCGCCGCCCAGTCTCCCCCCGCGGGCCGCGCGCCCCGGCTGGAGGGCGGGCGGGAATAAAGGGCGGCTCCGCGCGGGGCGGCGCGGACAGCCGGCCTCGGACCGCGGACCTCGGCGCTCGGAGCCCCGCCCGCGGCCGAGCAGGAGCGGCGGCCCCCACCCCCGGGGCCCCGGACGCGCGGGATCAGGTGGGTGACGCGCGGCCCCTTTGTGTCGGCCTCGCCGGGGCGGGCGCGGCCCAGGGCCCCGGGGGAGGTGGCCGTGCCGAGCGGATCCGGCGGCGGCGACAGCCAATCCATCCCCGCCAGGGGCGCCTCCCCGGCCCTGCCCTTGGGTGGCCCGGGTGCCGCCGCGTCCCGGCGCTCCGGCGGGTCCCGGGGGCGGCGGGGGCGGCCGAGGGGGTCTGGCCGGGGCGATCCGGCGGGGCGCGGGCAGGCGGCGGGCAGGTCAGCCCGGCCGCGGTGGGCCAGCGCCGCGTCCTCCCCCGTGCACATCCCGGCTCCCAGGACCGCGGCCGCCCGGGTCCCTCCAAACCTTCCCCTCCCCAGGGGCGCGCAGAAAGTTCTCCGCCACCCCCCAGCCCTCATCCTACCCTCTGGCAGGCTCCCCAGCTCCCTTGCACTGTCCTGGGCACCCAGCTCTGGGCCTCCTGCGAATCTGGACGATCAGGTCCCGAGGAGGAAGGGGTTACTCACTGCGCCCTCATGATCTCGTCGATGTCCAGCTCCAAAAGTTCTCTCTCCCTGCCCTCTTCCCAGCGAACAGGCA
Source organism: Cephalophus harveyi (assembly GCA_006410635.1). Classification (NCBI taxonomy): domain Eukaryota; kingdom Metazoa; phylum Chordata; class Mammalia; order Artiodactyla; family Bovidae; genus Cephalophus; species Cephalophus harveyi. Next base: position 36,345 of record SJYT01010011.1, read on the forward strand.
CAATCATCATAAAAAGCCCAGTCAACAAATAGCCTGTGTTGGCCTCCTGCCAGGCCTTAAGGCTGCGTGAAGGAACCCAGGGGACTATCCCCAGGGGGTCCTGCCCTCCGTGGGATGAGGGGGATCTGGTCTCCGAACTGGAAACAGACTCACTTCTTGCTTTGATGGTGGGAAGGAAGCCCTTTCCCGGGAGTGGGGCCTAGGGATCTGATAAGGACGCATTCCAGGCAATCTGGCCAGGGGCAGGGCAGATTAGCCTTGTGGATAAAGAAAGTGTGAGACCCAGAGAGCAAGGTGAGGACCTCCTGCCTGAGAACCCCGGGACTTCCCAGGAGGGAGAGGCCGGGGAGGGAGGGTCTGGACTGCTGGTGAAGACGGAATTGAGTCACAGCTTCAAGGTGGGACAGGTTCTGGGTGGCCAGAGGGAACTGGCCAGCGGAGGAAGGGAGAACGGACACAGGTGTGTGTCTTGACCTTTTCCTCGGACGTGCAGCCGGTGTGCTTCTTGGATGTGGTCCCTCTGGAATGGTGCCGAGAGCAGGTTCTCAGGAAAGGGAACCGAGATCCCCCTTTCCTGGTCTTCTAAAGGTTTCTAGTGCCTTTTCAAATCTTACTTTATTTTCTAGAGAGTGCAAAGGAATTACGATTATTGTGGTCTGATGAGGGTAGGTGGTGAAATCCTGTGGCAGTGGGAGCCATCGATGGTTCTGGATGGTTCAGAGAGTGGGCTGGGCCCCCACTGAGAGTGGGGAAGGCGGCTGTGAGGGGTGGGGAGTGAACCTTGCTGTCTGTTGTGGAAGGTGTGGCTTTTAGTCCCCCTGGTACTGCTCATCCAAGGTCAGGCAGGGCTTGAAAACCTCAGGAAAAAGCAAGATGCAAACAAGCTAATTTTAATGGGAGGGGAGTTTTCCAGATCCAGCACCACTGGAGTTCGGAAGTTTGTGTAAAAAGAAGCTCTGGTTCAAATGTCAGGATCCTTGGAAGGGAAACGGATGGACCAGTCAGATGCTGGGGGTAGAGCTGTGGCCAGTGGGTGATGGTGTGGGCTCCCAGGGGCCTGAAAGATGGGGATGTTGAGACCTACACGAGCACTTTCAAACTCCTGTGTTTTATAAGCTTGTCCAGTGCCCTGGCTTTAATCAAGTGTGCCCATCGCACCCAGATCCTTGCCTGAGTACAGGGCTTGGCCTGTGGACTCCATGTGGTTTGGGACTCGGAAGGGACCTCCCACACTTCAGTGGAAGCTGCTGGCATTCAGCGGGGTGAACGTGCCATTCGGCCAGACGCCGGGAGCCACGTCGCCTGTGTTTTCCACTGTGGTTCATGGTTTGGCCCCACTGCCTTCTTTTGTGCAAATTTCACCTCCCTCTTAGGAGCCTCTTTCTCTCTGGTGTGGAAACAGGGAAAGTCTGTCCACACGGAGAGTGAGCATCACAGAGCTCACTGGTCATCACAGATCCCTAGCCCAGCTGCCCATTGTGACTGAGGACACTGCGGCCTGGGAGGGGGAGGTCAGGGGCGCGGCCACAAAGAGCCGGGGCCAGCTTGGGCCCCACACCAGCCCTCCTGATGGTCTGCCGTTCTTTCTCTGGCTCCACGCTTAAACTGGGAGGATGGAGACGTGTCCGCTGCCCTTGGGGTCTGCCGGTCTGGAGCCACTCCAGGTGACTCTCCCAGGGGATCTGGCCAAGTGAGGACCTGCCTTGGGTCCCTGGGGTGTGGACCGTCAGGGGCAGCCAGGAGGCTGTGAGTAGAATGGGATGCTTCGACGGAAGATGGACCCTGTCCACACTCACTTGGGGGGAGTTTCCTACCTTCGAGGTCCAAGGACAGAGTTGAAGGTTCTTTCCTTTGAGATGAAAAAGTCATCCGAGGTCATCATTTCTGGAAGCGGTCTCCTCTCTCCTTTGTTTCTGCATCACTGACACACATGGATACCTTTTCTTAATTAGATGAAGAAATTAAATGGAAGCAACTGTTCATATTCCTGCTGGGGAGTTCGGCTGAAGGACAGAGCTTGTACAACTTTCTAACCCAGCTCTGTGACCTTGAGCAAGTGTCTTAACTACCTTGTGTGGCCTGTGAAATTAAGATGTTGGTCTAAATGATCATCAAGATCCGGATATAAGAATGTGCTGCTTTAAAGGTCTCTTCCAGGAGCATCAGCCTTTACAGTGCAACCATTTTAAAGAAATTTTGCAAGATAAAAAATTATATATATATAAATATTTATATATATGTATCAGTTTCAGAACACTGGTTTTCCTCAGAGATGATAAGTTGAGAGATGGGGCTCTGAAGAGGGTCATTCCTTGATGATGAGAATCTGTATCTTCTTTCTTTCCTGGAGTCTAATGCCTGGATCTGATGGTGTTTCCTGATTAGCCTGCAGGTGCAGAGAGAGCAGGGCTTTCTCTAAGGAGCAAACTGATGAGCTGGATGCAGGGTTAGGAGAAAAGTAAGTTCCTGGATGGCATGATGAACCGTGCCAACTAGGTGATATGCAGTCTCTTGGGGTCTGACTTTGGAAAACCAGGAAGCAGTGGATGTTCATTTAGCCTTTCCATCACCAGGTGCTGATGGGAAGTGCTCTGAGTGCTGTGGACCCAATTCTCAGGTGGCCCGTAGGAAGGACAGGCATCACTACCTTCCCCGATCTACAGGGGGAGGGGAGAGGCTTAAGGAGCCCTTATGGAGTCCAATACCAGGTATTTGGTACATATCAGGCACGTGGAACTCAGAAACCCTTGGAAAAAAGGTATATTCCCTGTCCTTGAGGAGGCTACGGTCTAGGGGTTGGGAACAGCCAGTCACAGATTGTTCTAGCGCTGGGGTCGGTACGCACAGTGCAGGGAGGCATGGTGAGGAGCTTGCCGTCTGGAGCTGGTGAGGCAGGCTGGGTCTTGAGGACGAGTCCCTGTTGGCAGGCAGATGAGAAGGCCAGGGTCACAGGCTGGGCCCGAGAGCAGCAAGAAGCTGCCTGGGGGTGCAGGGAACTTCCGGCTGGTGCAGTGGGGCTGTGCTGGGTTTGTCCTGGGGGGTGACCCTGTCTCTGAATCCTGTTCAAAGCAAGACCCCCAGCTGCCACCAGCGCGAGTTCTTGGTTTCTTTTCTCTGTCTCCTGCCCCCGCCCCCATCCCGCCAGTTTGCTTGTAGAGGAGAGGGTGTCCTGGGAAGATGAGAGGAAGCCCAGCCGCAGCCCAGGGCCTGCTCGCTCTGTCTGCAGGGTCCCCTGAGCAAGGCTGCCGTGATTCCCTGGGGTGGCAGCCCGACCTGGTGGGTGAGCACCGAGCTGGAAGTGAGGCCTCTGAAGGATGCCAGTGCAGCTGGGGTCACCCCTGTTCCCGCCAGCTCTGCCCTGCAGGCCAGGACACGGCAGAGCTGCTGGGGCAGAGGATTCCAAACCAAAATACTGACTCTGTCTCTCAGGCTAGGTTATTGGTTAAACAGGGCTTCACGTGTGCCCTTGGAACGCCTCCCGCACAGCAGTTGACCTGGGGCATATTTTAGTTTCCAGAGGGTCAGTATTCAAGCAGTCCTTTGAAACGGGGCATGTTTGATGTTGGGGTGCCAGCGTCTAAAGGTGATCTGGAGGGAGGTGGGACTGTGCCCGCTGCACCCAAGGAGCTGCAGAGACTGCCTCTCGGATTCCCGCTGACCTGCTAGCCTCACAGGCAGGCAGGGAGCCGTTCCGCGCTCTGTCTCTGCGTCCAGGAAGTGGTTCCCGGATGACGGCAGGTGATGGGTGTGTTCTGCTCCCCACCCTCCATGGTTGGCCTCTCTGCAGTTGCTCCTTCATTCCAAAGTAGCCCTGCCAGCCAGCCCCTGCAGCTCCCCTCCCTGGTGAGGCTTGTCCACACTGCCTGCAGGAGGGGTAGCCTGCAGGACAGAGAGGCTCTTTGCTTCCCCAGCTCCTAGGTGGAAAGTGTGCAGACCTCTGTGTTAGGGGCCTCTTTCACCTGAAGGTAAATCATCTCTTCAGTGGGTGTCCTGAAGCCGGAATTATTCAGGCATGTGTCACATCCCGGGACAATCTTTGTTCCTTCTCTGTGGTGTCTCTCCCCCACTCCCCACCCCGCTTCAGGCTCACCACTGACCCAGAAAGTTGACAACTTTCTGGCTGAGACACCACTGCTCATGAAGTCACAGCTGTGCCTCTGGATCGAGGCTCTGTAAGTTTCTCCTGAGTTCCAGCCTGTCTTTCCACGCTGATCTCTTCGCAGCCTCCACACTTAGACCCTGAAACATTCTCCCTCCGCCTCCAGGTGTCAAATTCCTAATGATCCTTCCAGGCTCCGCAGGCATGTTGCCTTTTTCTTAAAGCTGTGGAATCAATGATGTGGGGGCCATGGAGGCCGACTCCTCCAGCAGTGGCGTCTTACAGAGGAGGAAATGCAGGCGTGGAGCAGAGGGAAGAACGCAGGCTTGGGAGCCCCGTCAGGCCCCTTCCGTTTCCAGCCGGAACATCTATCTTCCTTCTGCTGTGAGCTGGGAGCCTCTTGTCTACCAGGTGTTTCTACGGCATCTTTTTTTCAGAACCTGGAATTGCACTTAAGCTTTCTAATCTAATTTTTCTGTAACTTTATCCTTCCTTTACTAAATTGCAAGCCCTACAAATGTAGGGACCTATTCATTTTAACATTCCCTCAGTGCCTGTCATGGTGTCTCTAAATGCATTTTTGCTCCGTGATTGAATCCAAGGGAAAGAAACTTGGTCCAGAAGGGAACGTGGGGTAGGTTATCGACGAGGAGATGGGATCCGGGCTCGTGTTCTGTTCTCCAGCAGGATCTGAACAAATAGAGACGTGCTCTATCTTTGGGGAGGTCCAGCCACAGAGAAGGACACCGCAGGACTGTGTGGGGCCGAGGTGGGTGGGGTGTTGGCTTGTGGTGCAGGGGTGCACCACAAGACCCAGCCCGCGGGTGGGCCTTCTGGGATGTCGGGGGGCGGGCTGCACAGTCCTGGGTCGCCTGGACGTGGGGGCAACAGGCACCCCAGTTCCAGAGTTAGGTGGCAAGCCTTGCATGGACCGGTTGGAGGGGGCCAGGTGGCCTGAGCTCCGTGGCGCAGGGAGGTTGAGATGGGGAAGGGGCTGTGCAGGGCCCAGCCAGGGAGACTTGATGGGGGGATGATGACCCCAGGGCCCACCAAGGTGGGTGTTACGGAAACTCCATTGAGGAAATGACTGCTGGGAAGTGGGGTTAAGGTGGGTAGACCTTGAAGAGGGGTCACTGGAGAAGGGGGCACCCTGTGCTAGTGTGGGAGGGGGCAAAGAGGATGTATGTGTTCTTGAGGATGTCGGGGAGCCCAGGCTGGGGGTGTTTCCATCATCCTCATGAGTCTGGATCTTTCTCATGGGAGGGAGAGGTGCTCTAGGTAAAGAGATGGTTAGATTTTCTGGAAAGAGTGTTTTTCAGGCAAACGTGGTGGGGACCCTCGCTTCACGTGGATGTGCGGAGCGGTCAGAGGGTCGGTGCATCCAGGGTGTGTGAGATGACCCAGGGCAGTGATCCTGTTCTCTGTCCCCGGGGAGTCTGTTTCTTGGATGTCCTCCCCTCTCCTTCTGTGCACGGGGCCAGTTTGCATCCAGAAGCTGGTGGTAGGCTGTGTGTTCAGGAGCAGCTTTGTTCTGGCAAGTTTTGAAGGTCTGCAGAGACCCTGGGCGGCGGGGGCGGCTGTTTGTTATACCATTGAGAACATAAAGAAACAAACAGTCCCATAAATTAATTTCTCCTGACACCCCGATTGCCACACAGCGCTTCTTGGTAGCACATGCACTGCTCAGAACAGTCCTAGGAAATGGAACAAAAGAGCTCCCTGCAGACTTTCAGAGCTGGGCGCCTTGGGATAATTTAAATTTGTTGGCGGGAACTGTATTTCTTCCTAATCGCTTGGCAGGGTGAGGCGGTCCCAGGGCTGCTGCGGACCAGACCGAGCTGACTGTCCCTGCTGGGAGCTCCAGCTCTGCTTTCTTCTTTATGTCTCCACGGAGCCTTAGCTGGGGGCCCTGAGAACTGAGACGGGCTGGTTGTGGGAGGCAGAGTATTGGGTGGGCCAGATGTATTAGAAGGAAGAAAAACAGGATCTTTATTCCATCAGCTCCTGGGACCCTAAGAAATTACCTCTGTTTCCGAGTTTATTTTCCCTCTAACATCTCAGTCTCACTGCTTCCTTCCTAACTTCTCTCTTGTCCCCAAGCAGGGAGTGATGCTATAGACCCAGGGTTTGTGTGCCCCCAAATTCATGCATTGAAACGTAATCCCCAGTGGGATGTTGCTAGGAGGTGGGGACTTTGGGAGGTGATGAGGGCGGGGACTTCATGAATAGGGTTGTTGTTCAGTCGCAAAGTCATGTCTGACTCTTTGCGACCCCATGGACTGCAGCACGCCAGGCTCCTCTGCCCTCCACTGTCTCCTGGAGTTTGCTCAAACTCATGTCCATTGGGTCAGTGATGCTGTTTAACCGTCTCATCCTCTGCTACCCCATTGTCCTCCTGCCCTCAATCTTTCCCAGCATCAGAATCTTTTCCAGTGGGTCGGCTCTTCCTATCAGATGGCACAGGACTGGAACTTATTAGCACCCATCACTTCGTAGTAAATAGAAGGGAGAACACGGGAAGCAGGAAGCAGTGAGAGATTTTATTTCCTTTGTCTACAAAATCACTGTGGACAGTGACTGCAGCCACGAAATTAAAAGACGCTTGCTCCTTGGAAGGAAAGCTATGACCAACCTAGACAGCTTATTAAAAAGCAGAGACATCGCTTTGCTGACAAGGGTGGGTATAGTCAAAGCTGTGGATTTTCCAGTAGTCACAAACAGGGTTAGCGGCCTTATAAAATAGACCCCAGGGAGCTCTCTAGCCCCTTCTCTGTGGGAGGACACGACAGAACAACTGTCTTGGGCTGGAAAGTGGCTGTCACCAGACATTGAATCCACTGGCACCTTGATCTTGGATGCCAGGCTCCTCATCTGTGAGATGGGTGTCTGTGTTTACAAGCCGCTCCATCTGTGGGATTTTTTATTAAGGAAGTCCGGATGGACCAAGATAGGCAAAAGTGTTTCATCACCAGTCACGCTGGGGGTGAGACCCCCCACTGCTGATCATCCTCTGAGACCCAGGTAAGGTCACGTTCCCAGATGCCAGGGCCTCGGAGTTCAACGTGTACTTTGGAGAGACGGTTCAGCCCATAGCATGCATCTCCCAGTGCCACGGAGTACATGTGTGTATGTCCTTGTACGTTCCTGTGTGTTTGGCCAGCAACAGGATGCTCCCTGTGTTTGATGGCAAGCCCCAGAAGGGGCCAGTTGCTGGTCTTGGGTCAGCTGCCCGGAGGACTAGGGTCTTCCTGAGGCAGCCCCATTCTGTGTCAGGCCCTGGTGCCAGATAGCTGCCCAGGCTGCACTCATCCGTATTCAGGTCGCCGGAGAGGGGCAGTTGGTGTCGGATCCATGTGTCTGGGTTTTAATTGTGGCAGCCACCTTTTCTGAAAGCGTGTGGCTCCTCTGTTCCTGTCTCATTGCTCTGGGCTGGGTGGCTCCTGGTGGGAGTGAGAGAAGCCGAGGAAGCTAGAGGTCGCAGGAGCAGGGAGGGTGGTCTCGGGCAGGTGGGACCGGACAGGACCAAGCTCCTGGCATGTTGCGTGGCTGGACTGCCATCTAATAATCGTCTTTGCTGCTCTTACCTGATCTTCTTTAAAAGACCAGAATCCAAACGGGTTGACATCCAGCCTATGGTGCACGGGGCTTAAATGTTCTTGGTGTCTCTCCAGTGTGGTGCCAGCACACCCGAACCTCCGTGGGTATTTGTGGTTTTGAGTGTGGTGAGGGCCAGATGGCATCACTAACTCGATGGACATGAATTTAAGCAAGCTCCAAAAAGTTGGTGATGGGCAGGGAAGCCTGGCGTGCTGCAGCCCATGGGGTTGCAAAGAGTCGGACATGACTGAGCGACTGAACTGAACTGAACTGAGGGCCAGAAAAGCGTGGCCCTGTCCTGTTCATTTCTGATTCCCTCTAACTCCTGGCACGCGGTGCCTGCTAGATAGCAGGTGCTCAGTGAATGTTTGGTGAACTTAGTAGGCGTCTGTTCCCTTCAGAGACATTCAGGTCCAGAAACAGTCTCATCCATCCATTCATTCTTTGTGTTCATTTCATTCATTCATTTGGCAAAACCTTTTTGGTCCTGGGGGTTCCAGGGCAGATTAAGGAGTAGACTGAAGGTGAGGGCGTGGGGAGAGGGCAGGTAGGGGGCTGATGAGGCTTTTCTAGAACGTGAGAAATGGAATATTTCTTGCCTTATCAGTAAACAAGGATGCCACAGTCATCAGCGATTGCGGCCCTCCAGTGTGAGCTGGTGAGCCCTCAGGGTACTCAGGACGGAGAAGAATACGTGCACTCTAACAGCCATCAGACCGCAGACACTCAACACAGGGAGCTCCCTAGGGGAACCAGGATGTGAAAACACGGGATACCGGCCCCAGTAGCTGAGACGCAAATGAAAGGAATGATTGCGGTGAGCCCAGACTCTTGTATCTTTCCAGACGTGCACGAGTGCCCTGTGTGCGTGTTCAGTCGTGTCCGACTGTTTGCGACCCCATGAACTGCAGCCTACCAGGCATCTCTGTCCATGGGATTTCTCAGATAAGAATACTGGAGTGGGTTGCCATTTCTTCCTTCAGGGCATCTTCCCAAACCAGGGATTGAACCTGTGTGTCCCGCATTAGAAAAACACTAAAATCCTTAACTTGGGATGTGTGGTTTTCTTTAATGAACAATAATCTTTTGATGTTTGGACTACCTGCCCTTTGTTGCAAAATTTCTGTGTAACCTGGCTCATCCCCTTGCCTCCTCAGAGCGGTTTTCTCAGGGTCACTTGAGAGGCTGTCTCTCTGGCTTAAAGTCCTAATAATTCACACTGAATAAAACATGACTCTCAACTCTTAGGTTGTGAGAGCTTCCCTGGTGGCTCGGATGATAAAGAATCTGCCTGTAATGCAGGAGATCCAGGTTTGATCCCTGGGTTGGGAAGATCCCTTGGAGAAGGGACTGGCTTCTTAAATGGCGGTATTCTTGCCTGGAGGATCCCATGAACAGAGAAGTCTGGTGGGCTAGAGTCCGTAGGGTCACAAACAGACACGACTGAGCAACAAACACTTAAGTTAACAAACAAGATCAGTGATCAGCAAGACAGGTATCAATCTCTTACACTTTTGCAGTTTTGTAAATTTCAGTAACTTGTATGTAGACTACATCATGTGAAATAACAGGCTGGATGACCTCACAGGCTGGGATCAAGATTGCTAGAAGAAATATCAACAACCTCAGATAGGCAGATGATACTACTCCAACGGCAGATAGTGAAGAGGAACTAAAGAGCTTCTTGATGAGGGTAAAAGAGGAGAGTGAAAGGCTGCTTTTAAACTGAACATTCAAAAAACTAAGGTCATGGTATCTGATTCCATCACTTCATGGCAAATAGATGGGAGAAAGGTGGAAACAGTAACAGATTTTTGTCTTCTTGGGCTCCAAAATCACTGTGGACAGAGACTGCAGTCATGAAATTAGAATATGCTTGTTCCTTGGAAGAAAAAAGATATGAGAAACCTAGACAGTGTATTAGCAGAGACATCACTTTACCGACAAAGGTCCATATAGTCAAAGTTACGGTTTTTCCAGTAGTCATGTACAGATGTGAGAGTTGGACCATAAAGATGGCTGAGTGCTAAAGAATTGATGCATTTGAATTGTGGTGTTGGAAAAAAACAGCAAGGGGATCCAACCAGTCCATCCTAAAGGAAATCACTCTTGAATATTCACTGGAAGGACTGATGCTAAAGCTGAAGCTCCAATACTTTGGCCACTTGATGCCAAGAGCCAACTCATTGGAAAAGACCCTGATGCTGGGAAAGATTGAGGGCAGGAGAAGAAGGGGGGTGACAAAGGATGAGATGGTTGGATAGCATCTCTGACTCAGTGGACCTGAATTTAAACAAACTCCAGGAGGTGGTGAAGGACAGGGAAGCCTGGCGTGCTACAGTCCATGGGGTCGCAAAGAGTGGGACACGACTTAGTGACTGAACAATAACAAGAAATGTCAATTTCACTCTAGTGGAAACAACCAGTTGGGACAGCTAGGAATTTCCATCCAGCGACATCACTCACTCTCCATTTCTCCTCTCTGTGAAATAACTCCAGCTTAAGGGGCATGCTTTTTAATATGCCCAATAAATATTTATCCAGCCCCCTTCCTTCGCTGGGTCCTGTGCTGTGGAATGTGCAAGCGGGAGTGTTTGTCCTGAAATGAACGTGTCCTTCCTTCAGCAGAGTGGCTGGGAACGGTCTTATCTGTTAATACTTTAATCGCTCCTAGGATTCCTTTCCTTGGGCCTGCAGCCATGCTTCCTTGCTGGTGACCTTGTTTTCTTCCTCTCTCCAGCCACGTGCAGCTGGCCCAGACTTTCTCCAGAAGGACCTTGCCCACTGCAGAGTGCTGTTGGGAGGCCTTGGGCTGTGTCCCGGGGCCTTGCAGATAAGCCTTCTCCCTGGGGGGGTAGGGGGGGGCAGGCTCTCTTGCTGGTGCAGTAGGAGCAAACCAAAGGGGGGCTGGGTAGAGGGGAGAGTGGGCAGAGGGCGGGCCTGTTGAGCCCTTGCACTGTAGCCAGTCCCATGTGAACTGTGCCCCAAGTGTGGAAAGTGTCTGGTTTCCAAAATCTAGTGTGAAAAACAGAATGCAGGGTATCTCGTTAATATCGTTGAAGTTGATGACACATTGAAATGATTTTAGTTTGGCTACATTGAGTTAAATACATTGCTAAAATGAATTTCCTTTGCTTCCTTTTCCTTTTTTTTTTAAATGTGGCTCAGAGATTAAAACGTCTGCCTGCAATGTGGGAGACCCGGGTTCAATCCCTGGATTGGGCAGATCCCCTGAAGAAGGAAATGGCAACCCACTCCAGTATTTTTGCCTGGAGAATCCCATGGTCAGAGGAGCCTGGTGGGCTGCAGTCCACGGGGTCACAAAGAGTCGGACACTTCTGAGCGACTTCACTTCACTTCACTTCACTTCACCAGGACATTTAAAATTACAGAAGCGGCTGTCTTTTAGTTTCCTAGACTGACGATCTGAAGAAGGGACTTGGGGAGGTGCTTTTCTTTCGTGGTTCACAGATCCTGGGGCCAGCCCTGCCTGTTCTTGAGGCTGGCCGCCTGGGGACTTGATGCAGCCAGCCCTGGTGGGCCAGCCAGGAGCGGGTCCAGGCCTGACTTGTGCAGAGTTCATTGTCACCGGGACTGTTCTCTCTTGAGTTTAGTCCCAGATGCTTGACATTCCTGCCCAGTGGGGCCCATCCTCTTCTCAGCAGCCTGTGTTACTCAGATTCAATCGTTCTGCTGGCTCCATTCAGTCCCAACACAGATGCAAGAGTCTGTGGACTTTTATGTCTAATGTGTAAAATGAGGGGCATGCCTTAGAGGAACTTAACATTTTTCTTTATCAAACTCCTTAGTCCTTGAAATCTGCCTTGACCCTGACCTTTTTGTGGTCCAGTCTCTAGGTCGTGTCCTATTCTTTGTGACCCCACGGACTGCAGCACGCCAAGCTTCCCTGTCCTTCACTATCTCCCAGAGTTTGCTCAAACTCATGCCCATTGACTTTGACCTTTGGCCTTGGGTTAATTGTCCTGAGCCCTCCTGATTTTCCCTCCCAAGTCCCATGTGTCTCACAGCATCCACACTGCTGGCCTTTGAACTTCAGCTCCGGCCGCCTGCCGTCCAGGGTCCAGTCCAGCCGTACCCACCCCTGAATGCCCAGTGGAGGCTGATTGAGAGAATCCTCTCCCACACCCGTGCCATCGTGGTGAATCCTGCTACCTGCTCCTGGCCCAGGGCCACACATCTTGCCCAGGGATGCGGGAGGGTGTTGCCTGCAGCTGATCAGCTACCTACCCAGGTGGCCGGCTCCAGCTGACCTCTTAAAGCTGCGGCCCTCATTCCTGGCAGCAGTGCCGGCCCTGTTTGCATCCCTGCTTCAGAGCCACCTGCTCTTTGCTCCTGCATCTTTGAGACGTGTCTTTTCACCCACCTGTCCCTTCTCTGGCCTGCTGTCTTTGGCTGGCTGCTGTCGCTGGACAGCAGTGGTGGTCCAGGGCATCGCAGGCTCTCCCACCCCCGCATCACCTGCTTTCCTCTGCATCCCAGGCTTGTCTCAGCTCCCCCGCCTTGGCACTGTGCCTGCTCCTGAGATCCTCCTGGCTCATCCCCCTGCTCCTCTTCCTGCCTGTTCCTGGGAGCACTGCATGGCTCCTTTAGACCCCATCACGTTCCTGATCTGCCCTGCATTCATGGTGACGTGGAGTTGATTCAGCTTATACTCCCAGGCACAGCAAGCATGGTGCCTAGGGCCTGTGAGCTTTGCAATATTGAATATTTTAAAAATCCTGGAAATAAGCATTAGCTTCAAAGTATTAAAAAAAAATCAAGACAAAATCAAACGCCTTCGCCAAAGAGAATTGATGGTAACACCTGTGTTGTGTTATGTTGACAAGATATAACCGTCATTTAGTCAACCGAAAGTTGACACAGTTACGTAGATAATCGTGTTTACCCTGAAATGAGCGTGCTTTTTAGTGTTTGACTTGATTCTCTGAAGCCTCTGGGAATGAAACCTCTCCAAGTTAAGCACTGCCCTCCACACTTCTTGCTTCCCCACCTCTGCCTGTCACCAGAAATGAGACGCAGACTTCCACGTTTATCTGTCACTCTCTTGGCTTGGCAACCCTGGCCTGTCACTCCGTTTTGAATTCCCAGTCCAGGGCCTGGTACACTCTGCTTCACTGTACTAAACTTTTAACTCATCTCAGTACATTAAAAACATAGATAAATACAGGACATTACGATCCTGCTTGAAGATTTACATGTTCTTTTTTTCTGAAACACTGCCCATATGGTAGTTTTTAAAACCACTGACATTTATAAAGTGACTCCACATGACAAAAACCCTTAGATGAGCTGCTAATAAAAATAATCATTCAGAAGCTGAAAATGCAGTTTGTATGATTTTAGCTTAAATTGTATGTGGAGTTTTCCTTCTGTGGACCCTATGTGCTTAATCTGCACCACGCTGCTTGGTTAGACATCGATCTTGCTGTTGTTTAGCTGCTAAATCATGTCCACCTCTTTTGTGACCCTATGGACTGTAGCCTGCCAGGATCCTCTGTCCATGGCATTTCCCAGGCAAGAATACTGGAGTGGGTTGCTGCTTCCTTCTCCAGGGGTCCTTCCCGACTCAGGGATTGAATCGGCATCTCTTGTGTCTCCTGCATTTGCAGGCAGATTCTTTGCCACTGAGCCACCGGGGAAGTCTAGATGATGTAACTACCGTTTTGTTGTTGTTGAGTCACTGAGTTGTGCCCGACTCTTTGCAACCCCATAGACTGTAACACACCAGACTCCTCTGTCCTCCAGTGTCTCCTGGAGTTTGCTCCAGTTCATGTCCTTGAGTCAGTGGTGCTATCTAACCCTCTCATCCTCTGTTGTCTCCTTCTCCTCCTGCCTTCAATCTTTCCCAGCATCAAGCTCTTTTCCAATGAGTCAGTTCTTTGCATCAGATGGCCAAAGTACTGGAGCTCCAGCTTCAGCATGAGTCCTTCCAATGAATATTCAGGGTTGATTTCCTTTAGGATTGACAGGTTTGATCTCCTTGCAGTCCGAGGGTCTTTCAAGAGTCTTCTCTAGCACCTAACATTATATGATAGCAATTGTGTATCTTGGTGGTTAAGATAAAGGATATTTCTGGGTTAAAATTTTTTTTAATTGAAAAACAGTTCAAAGATAAACTAGCTACAGGGAACATTTGCTAATACGATGAAGTGGGCCCTTCTGCAGAGCAGGAAGCTTTGAAATATAAATTGTGTTGCCTCAGCAGAGGGAAGGAATTTCTAGGTCTAGGCCGGGGGAAGGGATGACTGAAGGATAAAGGCATGACTTTTGTTTGCAGCTGCATAATTACTTCAAACAGTCATACTTTGGAGAATTTTGCTTGGGAAAACGATACTAAATGTGGAGAAAAAGAAATGCTGTAGGCCCAAATGCTCTTCATTTGTTTGTTCATTTTAAATAATAGCCCCAAATGGAGAACATCTAAATTTGGACAAGCAAATATCCTGCTCTAATTTGATAAGATTTTTGGAGATGGTGGGCATAGAAAAATGTTTGTAATATATCACTAAGTGAAAACAGTTATGAGACTGAATTGTATGTACAATATGTGTACAGGTATGGAAAATATACTGAAGACGGGAGTCCAGGCTCCTCCTATTGACTGTGACTTTTTCCTATTTTTGATTTTTAAAATTATGGTTCTAATTTAATTTTATAGTGAAATTATTTCAGTTTAAAAATGGCCTTACTTGTAAATTCTGCCCAATTTACAATGTGCAGACTCTTTTCGACCCCATGGACTGTAGCCTGCCAGGCTTCTCTGTCCATGGAATTCTCCAGGCCAGAATACTGGAGTGGGTAGTCGTTGCCTTCTCTAGAGGATCTTCCTGACCCAGAAATCGAGTCGGGGTCTCCTGCATTGCAGGCGGATTCTTTACCAGCTGAGCTACCAGGGAAGCCTTAAATTCTGCACACCCTCCTCCAGCATTTTATTGTTTCATACACAACAAATATATTTTAGCAAATAACCTTGTATGTCAAGTGGATATTTTGCTGCCAGGGCTTAAAGAGAAATGAGGGCGCATTAGTAGACACCTGTCCAGTCAGTTAAAGAGATAAAGCAATGTAAACACTGACAGTTTCCCTGAAAGGAGACTCTTTAAGGCTTGCTTTTAGCTCACGTGCTTGCATCTGAGCAGTGACGGTCAAAGTCAGGACCGTGACACTGGCTGCATGAAGTCCAGGCATCTGTGGCCGTTGTCACTGCTGAGCAGAGCAGAGCAGGACCACAAGGACAGTGGCTTGGAATCCTTCTGCAGCCTTCACGCCCCATTGGAAACTTCTGGAAAGACCCTTAGCCTCTCTGTAAATGGTCCCAGTTTATTCACGAAAACTGAGACTAGTACTAGGGTTGCTTCTTTTACAGGCTCCTCTGAGGATTGCATACATTGCCAGTGAGAAACTCTGAAGATGGGACCGGATGCCATGATCTTTGTTTTCTGAATGTTGAGCTTTAAGCCAACTTTTTCACTCTCCACTTTCACTTTCATCAAGAGGCTTTTGAGTTCCTCTTCACTTTCTGCCATAAGGGAGGTGTCATCTGCATATCTGAGGTTATTGATATTTCTCACACAATCTTGATTCCAGCTAGTGCTTCCTCCAGCCCAGTGTTTCTCATGGTGTATTCTGCATATAAGTTAAATAAGCAGGGTGACAATATACAGCCTTGACATACTACTTTTCCTATTTGGAACCAGTCTGTTGTTCCATGTCCAGTTCTAACTGTTGCTTCCTGACCTGCATATAGGTTTCTTAAGAGGCAGGTTAGGTGGTCTGGTATCTCCATCTGTTTCAGAATTTTCCACAGTTTATTGTGATCCACAAAGTCAAATGCTTTGACATAGTCAATAAAGCAGAAATAGATGTTTTTCTGGAACTCTCTTGCTTTTTCCATGATCCAGCGGATGTTGGCAATTTGATCTCTGGTTCCTCTGCCTTTTCTAAAACCAGCTTGAACATCTAATGGGTGAATTTAACTCAGATGACCATTATATCTACTGCTGCAGGCAGGAATCCCTTAGAAGAAATGGCGTAGCCATCATGGTCAACAAAAGAATCCGAAATGCAGTACTTGGATGCAATCTCAAAAATGACAGAATGATCTCTGTTCGTTTCCAAGGCAAACCATTCAATATCAAGGTAATGCAAGTCTAATGCTGAAGAAGCTGAAGTTGAATGGTTCTATGAAGACCTACAAGACCTTTTAGAACTAACACCCCAAAAAGATATCCTTTTCATTATAGGGGACTGGAATGCAAAAGTAGGAAGTCAAGAAACACCTGGAGTAACAGGCAAATTTGGCCTTGGAATACAGAATGAAGGATGGCAAAAGCTAATAGAGTTTTGCCAAGAAAATGCACTGGTCATAGCAAACACCTTCTTCCAACAACACAAGAGAAGACTCTACACGTGGACATCACCAGATGGTCAACACCGAAATCAGACTGATTATATTCTTTGCAGCCAAAGATGAAGAAGCTCTATACAGTCAACAAAAACAAGACCGGAAGCTGACTGTGGCTCAGATCATGAACTCCTTATTGCCAAATTCAGACTTAAATTGAAGAAAGTAGGGAAAACCACTAGACCATTCAGGTATGGCATAAATCAAATCCCTTATGATTATACAGTGAAAGTGAGAAATAGATTTAAGGGCCTAGATCTGATAGATAGAGTGCCTGATGAACTATGGAGTGAGGTTCTTTCTGTTTAGCACAGCCTAAATGAAATAGTGCCATATTTCTTCCTTTACAATAGTTTTCTCTTTTGATTGTTGTTTTGCTTTAATTTTTTGGTGAAAATGCCCCAAAGTTTTGCATTGCTAATAGATACAGTAAAGACTATAGCTATGGACTGAGGTTAGTCAGTCATGCATTTTTATGTCCAAAGTTCACAACCCTTGTGTTTCATGTATCCATCTTAACCAATACCATTTTAGCCTAACTAAATATTTATCAATTTCATTGATCTTTCAGAGAATCAGCTCTTGATTCTGTTGCTTTTCTGTTTATGATTTCATTGATTTTTGCTCTAGTTTTTACAGTGTCTTTTCCTCTGCTTGTTTTCGGCCTAAGTTACTCTCTTTCGTTTTCTAAAAAGCGAGTTTTCGTTACTGATTTCAGGTCTTTCTTCTTTTGGAATGTATGCATTCGATGCTATAAATTTCCCTATAAGCAGTGTATTTGCTCCAGTCTGCTCATCTTGATAAGTTATGTTTTTATTTTCATTCAGTTCAAAATACTTTTCAGTTTCTCTTGAGACTTCTTTGACCAGCGTGCTATTCAGAAGTGTGCTGCTTAATCTCCAGATCGTTGGGAATTTTCCAGTTTCATTCCATCATAATGTAAAGCATACTTGGTATGATTTCTGCTGCTTTTGTTAATTTGATAATCTGTTTTATAGCCTTGAATGTTCCATATGAACTAGAAAAATGTGTATTCTGCTGCTGTTGGATGGACTATTCTGTGTGTCAAATAGATCAAGTTGATTGCTTAGTGCTGTTCAGGTCAGCCATGTACTTAACTATATTTCTTGTTGAATCTTGTCTATTACTGCTGCTGCTGCTGCTGCTAAGTCGCTTTAGTTGTGTCCAATTCTGTGCGACCCCATGGACTGCAGCCTACCAGGCTCCTCCATCCATGGGATTTTCCATGGCAAGAGTATTGGAGTGGGGTGCCATTGCCTTCTTCGTGTCCATTACTTTGAGGAGTGGAAATTCTCTAACTATAATAGTGCTTGTGTGCTTAGTCGCTCAGTCATGTCCCATTTTTTGTGACCCCATGGGCTATAGCCCACCAGACTCTTCTGTCCATGGAATTCTCCAGGCAAGAATACTAGAGTGGTTGCCATGCCCTCCTGCAGGGGATCTTTCCAAACCAGGATTGAACCTAGGTCTCCCATATTGCAGGCAGATTCTTTACCATCTCAGCCACCGTTTGTCCTTGCAGGTCTGTTAATTTTTGCTTCTATATGTTGACACTATGCTGCTCATGCATATGTATTTAGTACTCTTATGTCTTCTTGGAGAATTGACTCCTGTATCTTACACAGTGTCCCTTACCCCTGATGGTTTTCCTTGGTCTAAAGTTGGCTTTGTTTGAAATTAACATAGTTGCTCCAGCTTTCTTTTCTTTAGCATTGACATACGGGTCTTTCTCCATTCCTTTATTTTTAACCTGAGTCTTTTTATTTAAAATTGGTTTCTTTAAACAACATATCATTGCATCTTACTTTTTTATCCACCCTGGAAATCTCTGACTTTTAACTGGTACAGTTAGACTTTTCACATTTAAAGTGACTACTGATATAGTTGGATTAGTAACCACCATATTTGAAATTGTTTTCTATTCAGGACATCTGTTCTTTGATTTTTTTTTCTCCCCAATTTTTCTGACTTCTCTGGTTTTGAGTATTTTGTATCATTCTATTTTATTTCCTCTATTAGCATATCAGTTAAACTTCTTTTTAATATCTTTCTGTGTTTGCCATAGAGTTTGGGCTATATATATATGTATATATATATATGGAGAAGGCAATGGCACCCCACTTCAGTACTCTTGCCTGGAAAATCCCATGGATGAAGGAACCTGGTAGGCTGCAGTCCATGGGGTCGCTAAGAGTCGGACACGACTGAGCGACTTCACTTTCACTCTTCACTTTCATGCATTGGAGAAAGTGAAGTTGCTCAGTCATGTCTGACTCTTTGCGACCCTGTGGACTGTAGCCTACCAGACTCCTCCATCCATGGGATTTTCCAGGCAAGAGTACTGGAGTGGCTTGCCATTTCCTTCTCCAGGGGATCTTTCCCGCCCAGGGATTGAACCTGGGTCTCTTGCATTGTAGGCAGACACTTTACCATCTGAGCCACCAAGGAAGCTGGCAACCCACTCCAGTGTTCTTGCCTGGAGAATCCCAGGGACGGGGGAATCTGATGGGCTGTCGTCTATGGGGTCGCACAGAGTCGGACACGACTGAAGTGACTTAGCAGCAGCAGCAGCATATATATATATATATATATATATATATATGTACTAAACTAACTCCACTTTCAGATAAAACTGTTCCACTTGATGTGAACGTAGTAAAGATTCTTAGAGTATTTCTGATTCTTCTCTACCTGCCTTCATGATTTTATTGACATTTTTTCATTTATCCATATTCTGAAGTTGCTATTTCTGCTTTAAATAATTTCTTTCAGATCAATTAAGAAAAGGGAAAATGGATATTTTCATTCATTCCTTCTCTGACTCTTTTCCTGTGTTTATGTTGATCTGAGTTTCTGACGTATCATTTTCTTTCTCTCTGAAGGACTTTACACTTTTTGTGAGGCAGGATACCTAGTGATAGATTCCTTCAATTTTGGCTTGTCTAAAGAAATATTGGGTTGGCCAAGAACCTGGACAAACCTTTTGGCCAACCTAATATTTATTTTTCCTTCACTTTTGAGGGATATTTTTCTTGGAAGTAGAATTTTAGTGTGGTGATGTTTTTCTTTCAACATTTTAAATATTTCACTCCACTTTTTGCGTGTGGAGAGACTTCTCTTTTTCAGAAGTCAGATCTAATTTCTTATTCCTGCTCCTCTATAGGCAGAGTGTTTGTTTCTCCTTCATTTCTGCTTTCTTTCATGATTTTAATTCAGTCTTTGATTTCTGCAATTGAATATGATGTGCTAAGGAGTACATATTTTGGTATTTATCCTATTTGATGTTCCTTGAGCTTATTGAACCTGTGGTTTGGTGTCTGTAATTGATTATGGAAAATTCTCAGCCATTCTTGCTTCACATATTTTCCTCCTCTGTTTTCTCTTTTTTCTTTTTCTGACATTCTAATTATGCATATCCCAAACTTTCTGAAATTTTCCTACCATTCTTGGATGTTCTGGTTTCTTTTTAAATTATTAGTATTATTTTTTCTGTTTGCATTTTAGTTTGGCAGCTTTCTATTGACCTCTCTTCAAACTTACTGACTTTTGTCTTGGCTGTACTTACTCTGTTGATGATCCTGACTTAGACATTTTTCATTCTTTAAAATGTTTTTGTTTTCTAGCATTTCCTTTGATTCTTTAAAAAAAAAATCCATCTTTCTGCTTATATAACTGTGGATGGAAAATATCACCTGCCAGTAAATAAAGGATGTTATGGCCATCAAGCCAGCATCTACAGAAGCTGACCCCAACTGCACACCATGAGGGAATTTAGGATGGAGAAAGTAGGACCCTGGCCCCAGATAGCTGAGGTACTCATCAAAAGAGTGATTTCAACAAGCCCAGGCTCTTGCATTTCATCTTGCCATACATAGAAAAGTGCTAAATTCATTAACATGAGATGTTTGTTTATTTGTTTGAATTAACTGTAATCTGGCTTAAAGCTCAACATTCAGAAAACTAATATCATGGCATCCGGTCCTATCACTTCATGGCAAATAGATGGGGAAACAGTGGAAACAGTGGCTGACTTTATTTTTGGGGGGCTCCAAAAATCACTGCAGATGGTGATTGCAGCTATGAAATTAAAAGACACTTACCCCTTGGAAGGAAAGTTATGACCAACCTAGATGGCATATTAAAAAGCAGAGACATTACTTTGTCCACAAAGGTCCTTCTAGTCAAGGCTAAGGTTTTTCCAGTAGTCATGCATGGATGTGAGAGTTGGACTATAAAGAAAGCTGAGCACCAAAGAATTGATGCTTTTGAACTGTGGTGTTGGAGAAGACTCTTGAGAGTCCCTTGGACTGCAAGGAGATCCAACCAGTCCATCCTAAAGTAAATCAGTCCTGAATGTTCATTGGAAGGACTGATGTTGAAGCTGAAGCTCCAATATTTTGGCCACCTGATGCGAAGAGCTGACTCATTTGAAAAGACCCTGATGTTGGGAAAGATTGAAGGCAGGAGGAAAAGGGGACGACAGAGGAGGAGATGGTTAGAAAGCATCACCAAGTCAATGGACATGAGTTTGGGTGAACTCTGGGAGTTGGTGATGGACAGGGAGGCCTGGTGTACTGCGGTTCATGGCGTCACAGAGTCGGACACGACTAAGCGACTGAACTGAACTGAATCTGTTACTGAGCTGAACTGACCTGTTTTTTTTTTTTTTGCTAAACTTCTATATATTCTGGCTCCTCCCTTACCTCTTCGGAGCACTCCCTCACAGCTATCTGAGAAGCTGTCTTCTGGGCTTAAGTCCTCAGAAAATCTGCCAAATCACATGTAATTCTCAACTTCTGGGCTGTGCATTTTTGTCCCTTGACATATCCCATTGGCTCTTATATTTTGTCTGCGTTCCCACAAAGAGCCCTTAATGTATTAACCATAGCTATTTTAATCCCGTGTGATAATTCCAATATCTGTGTCATGTCTGAGTTTGGGCTTGCTCTGTCTCTTCAGATTGTAATTTCTCTAGCCGGCAGTATGCTTTGTGGGTTTTTTGTTGGTAGCAGAGAATGATGTGTTTGTTGATAGGAACTGAGGTAAAAGGCCTGTAGGGTGAGGTTTTGTGTTAATGTCATAGGAGCTGAGCTGTGTTTAATGTGTGTGGTAGCTGTAGGTGCCAGAGGCCTCAGAATCCTCTCGTGACCTTTTTTGTCTTCCCTGATGCCTTTGGGGTTTCCTGAGAACTCTTCCTTAGAGAGTGTCTGTTTCCCGAGGCTCTCTGAGCTGTGATTCACTGTCACCAGACACACACACACACACACACACACACGGGCGCCTTATTAGCGGGGCTGTTAGCTGAGGGGCAGGGGAACATTGTGTGTGCTGAACATTAAACCTCAGTCTTTTAAAAAACTGTTCTCTAATTTATTTGGCTGCATCAGGACTTAGCTGAGGCCTGTGGGATCTTTGCTGGTCGCTGCACTGTGGGGTGCAGACTCTAGTTGTAATGTGAGGCCGATAGTTGAGGTTGGCGGGCTTAGCTGGGGTTTCCCAGGTGGCTCGGTGGTAGAGGATCTACCCGCCAGCGCAGGAGACACAGGAGACATGGGTTTGATCCCTGGGTCAGGAGGATCCCCTGGAGGAGGAAATGGCAGCCCACTCGAGTATTCTTGCCTGGAAAATTCCGTGGACAGTGGAGCCTGGTGGGCTGCAGTCCATGGGGGTTGCAAAGAGTCGGATATGACTGAGCGTACACGCACTGTGCGCACTAGGGGGCCTAGTTGGTCCCTAGCATGTGGGATTTTAGTTCCCCAATCAGGGTTCGAACCCGTGTCTCCTGCATTGCAAGGTGGATTCTTAACTAGCCCACCAGAGAGCACCAGGTAAAGTCCCATAGCTGACGTCGCAGGCAGGGTAACTGGGCTGAGTTCTTCACAAGAGTCCCTTGGATATCCTGCTCCTCCTCGGGTGAGCAGGCCTGGAGTGGGATCAGTACGGCTCCTTAGGTTCACTGAGGCCTGAAGACTGGGCCTTTGTTATGTAGACAGCCCTGGGTGTATCTCAGTTGGTTTTTCTTCCCCTCTCCTAGCCAGAGCCCGGAATGAATTTTCTTGGCTCCTCGCTGTGACAGCCTGGTGGACTTCCTGGAGGTCAGACCCGTCAAAGTGTGGGACCCCCTAAGATGGTGGTCCCTGGGAGTTTCCTTTCTCACTCAGGCTAGCGCATCCTCAATCCAGCAGTTTATGAAAATGAACACGTGGGCGATCCTGTCTGTCCTGACCCTGGCGGCATCTCCTTCCTGTGAGCAGATATTGGCTCTGACTTGCTGACCTCTCCAGATTTCAGGGGGGAAATCTGCCCCCTTTGCCCTGTACTCTCAGTTTTCTGATGAGTCCACAAAATAGCAGATTGTGGGTTTGTTCAGACCTTTATGCAAGAATGGGAGTGACATCTCGTTCTGTGTCAGCGCTGAGACCTCAGATTGCCGCCCTCACAGTTTTCTGCCCACGGGTGCTGTTCTGCCTCACTCTCGTTCATTCAATAACAAGCCTCCTGAGAGTGTCAGCCGTGGGAGTGTAGAGGACACCAGTGGAGACCAGGGCACTCAGAACTGCGGCATGAGCCTGGGGAATTTTGTGGGTCTGGGCCTTGACTTTCTAACCTGTGTGCTTAGTCACTCAGTCGTGTCCGACTCTTCGCGACCCCCTGGACTGTAGCCTGCCAGGCTCCTCTGTCCCGGGAATTCTCCAGGCAAAAATACTGGAGTGGGTTGCCATGCCTGCCTGCAGGGGATCTTTCCCACCCAGGGATCGAACCCAGGTCTCCCTCATTGCACGCAGATTCTTTACTGTCTGAGCCACCAGGGAAGCCCATAAGTAAAGGAAATTTC
This sequence comes from Cephalophus harveyi, assembly GCA_006410635.1. Classification (NCBI taxonomy): domain Eukaryota; kingdom Metazoa; phylum Chordata; class Mammalia; order Artiodactyla; family Bovidae; genus Cephalophus; species Cephalophus harveyi. Next base: position 59,322 of record SJYT01010011.1, read on the forward strand.
TGTTCCCTTCCAGCTATAAATCTAACCATCTCTTTCTTCTGAATTACTCATGGTATTTTGCAGGATATTTTGCATAGGGTGGGTGTTCAAACTTTTCTTCATTAGCCTCATAACTTTTTGCCCTTTGAAGCAGGATATAATTATCTGGGTAATCTTTTCTTGTCTAATTTCATCATTCTGTCATTTATGGGACATGCTATCATGGATTTACAGACATTAGGCATTTATATATTTTTGAAAAATATAATGAATGACTTGAATAGAATTTTTCCAGGAAATATTTTATTTAAATTTTGGCTTTTAAATTGAAGTGCACAAGAACCCAGACACAAGAGGTCACATACTGTATATTCCATTTGTGTAAAGTGTCTGGAACAGTAAAACCATAGGGACAGCTAATTTCTGGTTACCAGTGACCGGGTGGAGTGAGAGAGGAGATTAACTGCTTTAATAGGTTCGGTTTGGGGTGATGAGGATGTCTTGCAACTTGACTGAGGTTCTGCTTGTGCAGCATTGCATGCGTGCGTGTTTAGTCCTCTCTGACTCTTTGTGACCTCATGGACTATAGCCCAGGCTCCTCTGTCCGTGGAATTCTCCAGGGCTGAATACTGGAGTGGGTAGCCATGCCCTCCTCCAGGGGATCTTCCTGACCCAGGGACTGAACCCAAGTCTCCTGCATTGCAGGCAGATTCTTTACCATCTGAGCCACCCCACCGTGATGCATGGAACACATTGAATTGTTAACTTTAAAATGATTGAATTTATGTTATGTGAATTTCACCTCAGTAAAAGTTACATATAGTACTTTAGGCAGTGCAAAACCTTTTACCATGCAAAGCGATTCTTCCTTCTGCCCCAGGCCCTTAGTCTTCTGAGCCAGAGGCATCTGCTGTCAGTGCTTACAGGCACTTCGACACCAGCCCCCGACCTCCCTCTTTACATGGTAGATGCTGCATGCAGCTTTTTTTCCACTTAAATCGGAGCTTTTCCCTATCGGCACGTGAAAAATCTATCTTTCTCCTTTTCAGAGCTACGTAGTCAAAGGAATTATTTTCTAAGTTTTTAAAAGGTACACGTTTCCTGTCACCATTCTAAACAAACTGTTCTTTCCTGTTTTAATGCCTCTACTCTAACAAGCTGCTTAATTTGTGCCTAATTCGGTATCAAATTGGGGAAAGCAATCTGTTCTTTGTGTGCAGGTTTAATCCTAAGGATTAGCTTCATTTTTTATGAGTCATTTCTTAGAATCAGGAAAGATGATGGTATCAGCCCAGTGCCTTTTATCAGAACAAGAGAATTGAAAAGAAAGCTCATTTAATTAATTGATAGTTAATGAGCCCATGAATCTGTTCCATAGCTATAATTTGACAAATATCTCCACTGCTGAAGAATGAGTTTTATTTTCCCGAGAAGATCAATGTGAAGTAAGAAGTAAGTGCAGGACCACTCTGGAGGGCTGACTGTGGGGCCCTCTGTCTCTCAGTGTGCAAGACTATTAGTATACAATGTCCAGAGACAGAACTCGCTTTATAGACGCGGGACAAGACCTCTATTCATATCACAGTCAAACACATCACACATAGGAAAGCCTCCGCTTGCTGGGACTGCAGAAGCTGAGCTTCGCGTAGCCTCACGGATTTTTGAATTAGGAACTTGCAAGCCCAGCAGCAGCCCAAAGACAATTCTTGATTTGGAAATTGAAAGACTGGGAAAAGGTAGAGGGATTGTTTTTGTGTGTACTTGGGTGTGTGGAACTGTAGGTAAGTGGGAGGCTTTCTCTCTGTGAGCTGGGTTCTGCACTGATGTCTAGTTGAGTCTTAAAGCCCATTCATTAGGGAGACAGAGAGACAGGAAGAAGGAAGACCTCCCACTAACTAATCCCTGTGCCCAATTCGGGTAGTCTGTTGCTCTCTAAGGATTTGCTTCAGGGAGCTTGGAATGCAAAGCAGTGAGCCTTTTTGTGGGATTTTAATTCAGAGTTTGCAAAATAAGATCCTTAGAGAGGCCAAAGAATGCATAGCATTCATGTGTAGCATCTCATGGTTAATACACTACATAAAAAATAAAAAATCTGTGGTTCTAAAAACTTGAGTTACAAATGCAGAAAGCCAAAAAAAAAAAAAAAATTAGGAATAAAATGAAGGGTAAAATTTCCTATAGTATAAAAGTGATTATTCAGTTTCAGTTCAGTTCAGTCGCTCAGTCGTGTCCGACTCTTTGC
>SJYT01010011.1:62034-139532 GCA_006410635.1 Cephalophus harveyi
TCAGATATGCAGATGACACCACCCTTATGGCAGAAAGTGAAGAGGAGCTAAAAAGCCTCTTAATGAAAGTGAAAGAGGAGAGCGAAAAAGTTGGCTTAAAGCTCAACATTCAGAAAACAAAGATCATGGCATCTGGTCCCATCACTTCATGGGAAATAGATGGGGAAACAGTGGAAACAGTGTCAGACTATTTTTGGGGGCTCCAAAATCAGGGTTTTTTCCTACATTCTTCTAGAAAAATTTTGTGTGTGTGTAACTTAAACTATGTCTGTGAATGAGATTATTATATACATTGTTTTGTATTATGCGTTTGTCCTTGTTCTTATTGTTGTAACCACGAGTTTGTTTCCAGGAAACAAACTCACTCAGAAGGCCAATGCGGATGGTGGAGTGCAGTTTATCACATCAGCAGGCCCAAGGCAGAGTCTCCTCTTAGCCAATGACCCTGACCAGTTTTTGTGAAAACCTTATATACCCTAAGTGTACATGCCCAAACCCACCTCCCCAAATTCCCTGAAACTAGTCTGAACAAAGGAAAAGCAAGATACAATCAAAGTTAACCTGTGATTCATATGCCTTAAGCCTAGGTAGGTAACAGTGGACAGTTATCAATAGGCCTGTGGTCATACCCGAGAATGTATGATTCTATTCAGTTACACAGATAATTAGGGTATTCTTTTAGGCTGCAGAGAGTCTAGGTGTGAGCGATGGGGCTCTTCCTTCCGGGGGCCTGGTTTTCCAGCGGGTTTATCGTTTCCATAGATACTGGGCATATAGCTCAAAGTCCACAGTCCAGCCCAAGATAGAATCCTGCTTTCAAGACAGAGCCTGTTCTGTCTGTTTCCTCCTTCATTATGTCTCTGACACCTCTTCATACCAGTATCTTCAGGTCTAGCTCCTTCTTCTCTTGTGTGAAGGACATCATCTTAATCATTCAGCTTGTTCCAGTTGATGGCCATTTAAGTCATTTTGCAGTCTTTGTCTTGCAAGGAATGCTGCGAGGCCTTCTGTCGCCTGTGCGTTCCCAGAGTGGCGCCTGATCATTCTGACCCTGGCGTCCAGCACCCTCTCTGATCACTGTCGTCCTTCAAAGCTAGTCCTAGTCCTCCTGCTCCTGGGCTTCAGAAATGCCGCATCCTCCCGGGATCCTCAGCCCCACTTCCTTTCCAGTGTTCCCCGCCACCCTTATGTTGTCAGTCCTCTTCTTTCTAAAGCGTGACCCTTTCTCCCGCTTTCATAGTCACCTGGTAAAACCCAGCCTCAGCTAAGTCCAGTTTCCTGCTACTGTGCACTTGCACTTGAGGTGCGGTGTGGGGCTGGGCAGGTGCTCGGTCTGGCCCCTGCTGCTCTGGTTCTGACCACAGTGCTCCTTTAGCAGGGCGCCCAGTTCTGCAGTATGTGTCTGAGTATATATTTGTGTATGTGTGTGTGTGTATGTATCTACACACATACATAGATATATATGTATTGCTGTTTAGTTGCTAAGTACTGTCTGACTCTTTGCGACCCCATGGACTGTAGCCTGCCAGGCTCCTCTCTCTATGGGATTTCCTAGGCAAGAATACTGGACTGGGTTGCCATTTCCTTCTCCAGGGAATCTTCCTGACTGAGGGATCAGCCCCACCCACATGTCCTGCACTGGCAGGTGGATTCTTTGCCACTGAGCCACTTGGAAAGCCCATATATAAATATTGCACACATATGTGTGATATGTTTGTGTGTGTGTATGTTACAAAGTTCTGAAGGTTTTGAGTGGTTATCCCTACCACCAGTTTTTCTGTTACATTTTAGTGATTCCAGATGTCCTTTGTTTGGTGAGTTAATCTAACAGGGAATAATCTTATAATAACTCAGTGAGGGAAAGTCGCTCAGTTAATTTAACAGGGAATAATCTTATAATAACTCAGTGAGGGAAAGTCACTCAGTCGTGTCTGACTCTTTGCAACCCCGTGGTCTGTCCATGGAATTCTCTAGGCAAGAATACGTTCCCTTCTCCAGGAGATCTTCCTGACCCACCGGTTGAACTGGGATCTCCTGCATTGCAGGCAGATTCTTTACAGTCTCAGTCACCAGGGACGTCTATATAACTCAGTACTGCTGCTAAGTCACTTCCGTCGTGTCCGACTCTGTGCGACCCCATGGACGGCAGCCTACCAGGCTCCGCCGTCCCTGGAATTCTCCAGGCAAGAACAATGGAGTGGGTTGCCATTTCCTTCTCCAATGCATGAAAGTGAAAAGTGAAAGTGAAGTTGCGCAGTCGTGTCCGACTCTTCGCGACCCCATGGACTGCAGCCTTCCAGGCTCCTCCATCCATGGGATTTTCCAGGCAAGAGTACTGGAGTGGGGTGCCATCGCCTTCTCCGACTCATTTATATATTGATGTACACACAGTTGGGACTTCCCAAGTGGCTCAGTGGGTAAAGAATCTGCCTGTGATACGGGAGATGTGGGTTCGTTTCCCTGAGTCAGGAAGATCCCCTGGAGGAGGGCATGGCAACCCACTCTAGTATTCTTGCCTGGAGAATCCCATGGACAGAGAAGCCTGGAGGGCTACAATCCATGGGGTTGCAAAGAGTCAGACACGACTGAGAGACTGAGCTCACACGCATGCACGTATGATACAGTTGGTGAAATAATTTCTTCAATGCATATCTCTGTGCCAGGTTGACTTCCTCAGGTTGAGACCTTCATTGTTTGATGTAGCATCTTTGTTCCTATAAAGGAGTGAATTGATTAAATTTATATTGGAATGGCATTGAGATTCCAGAGGAGCGCAGACTGAGGAAACAGGAAGCCTCATCTTAGGCTGTAGTTTGTCGTCTTTGCTTCCAGTGACAAACAGTAGTGCGTTTTATGTTTAATGAGTCCAGAGAGTCATGTGTGGGCATCAGGGTTCCTACTGAGTCTGATCTTGAGATCAGGATCTTATCAGCATTTTTTTGGATCATTCCTACCCATCATCTCAGCACAAGGTTAGGACTGCTGCAAAACAAGGTTAATAGCTGATGAATATTTACTAGACATGTTTCTGCTAACAATTTAGTGCATATATTCCTAGTTTTTCCCTGGCTCAGCTGGTAAAATCATCTGCCTACAATGTGGGAGACCTGGGTTGGATCCCTGGGTTGGGAAGGTACCTCTGGAGAAGGAAATAGCAACCCACTCCAGTACTCTTACCTGGAAAATCCCATGGATGGATGGAGGAGCCTGGTAGGCTACAGTCCATGGGGTCGCAAAGAGTTGGACATGACTGAGCGACTTCACTTTCATTTTTCTTTCTGTACATACAGCGTAACACAAAAAAACTCACAGGGCTTGTGGGAACCCATCACAACCTGTGCAGCTTTGTAAGCTGAGCTCCGCGGAGGCCCGTGGTTCATACCTGGGCGACTGAGCTGAGGCTGGAGGCGGCCGCCACTTCCGTGACCCGTGTGGAAGAGGAGCTACCACAGGAAACGGGAAACCCCGTGGCCCTCTAATATTCTAATTCACACCTATTTGTGGGGGCCAGGCGATGCCAGCGCAAAGCCGCCCCCTGAGCGGGGCTCTGGAAAGTTGGCAGGGGTCCCTCCAACCTGCTGGCAGCCTGAAAACACCCGGGCCCCCAGCACAGCCTCTGGGCAGACAGCCCTGCAAGCAGCTTCTCTTCATAAACCTTCTCCTCGTGCAGCTCGGTTGCCTGTTGTCCCTCTACCAGCTCAGCCCGAGCCGTTCTTTCTTGCTGAAGATTATAATTTTATTTACTGGCTCTTTGTACATGGGAAAAATGGCCGAAACTGGTAGTAGAGCAGACTGTTTTGTAGTACCTTTTGTTTGAAGGGTTCAGATTAATTGCCAAGTAAAGGCAGAGAAAGGAGGTGCAAAACACAGGACATGTTTTCTGGAGTTGGTACCTTGATGCTTTGGGGTGTAGGAGGAGCTTCCTGCAGAAGGGGCTTGCTCTGTGCAGGGACCAGGCCAGGGGCAAGGGTCACTCAGAACTCTCAGCCTCTGTATCGAAGGCTGTAGACTTCGGGAGCTGGTCTGGAGCACTGTGGGAGAACTCACTTGCTCCAGCCTCACGTGGGCCAAACTTGTTATCTTAGTAAAAGCGCAGGGAGGGAGGGCTGGCTCCCGAGGAGATGTGGGTCTGTCCATTGGGATGTATCTCAGGTCTGCTGGGGTTTTAGTCACTAAGTCGTGTCCGACTCTTGCGACCCTGTGGACTATAGCCCACTACTACTCTTTTTAAACAGAAGTTTCCTGGAGATGTAATTCATGTAGTATAAAATTCACCATTTTGAAGTACACAATTCAGGGATTTTCAGGATACTCCCAGAGTTGTACAAGTGTCATGCCCGTTCCAGTGCTAGAAGATTTTCAGTTCCCTTCCAAAGCCCAGTCCAGCAGCCGTCCCTGCTTACTCTTGTGTGCCCCAGCCCGCTGGAGACCATCAGTTTGCTTTCTGTCTCTCTGGATTTGCCCATTCTGGACATTTCATATATACATTTTCTTGCATTTTGTAGCTTTTTTGCTTGACTTTCTTTTCTTTTTACTTAGCATGATGCATTCATGTGTGTGTTTATTTGCTAAGTCGTGTCCAACTCTTTGCAACCCCGTGGACTGTAGTCTGCCAGGCTCCTCCATCTGTGGGATTTCCGGGGCAAGAACACTGGAGTGGTTACCATTTCCTTCTCTAGGAGACCTTCCTGACCCAGAGATGTGGAACCCAGGTCTCCCGCATTGTAGGCAGATTCTTTACCACTGAGCCACCTGGGATATGCTCATGGTTCCTCCTCATTGTAGCACAACTCCATGTGTGAGCAAACCACATTCCCCAGCGGATGGGCATTTGGCTGGTTTCCACTTAGTGACTTTTGAGTGATGCTGCTGCGAACATCGGAGAAGGCAATGGCACCCTACTCCAGTACTCTTGCCTGGAAAATCCCATGGATGGAGGAGCCTGGTAGGCTGCAGTCCATGGGGTCGCTGAGTCAGACACGACTGAGCGACTTCACTTTGACTTTTCACTTTCATGCATTGGAGAAGGAAATGGCAACCCACTCCAGTGTTCTTGCCTGGAGAATCCCAGTGATGGCAGAGCCCAGTGGGCTGCCATCTGTGGGGTCGCACAGAGTCGGACACGACTGAAGCGACTTAGCAGCAGCAGCAGCAGCAGCTGCGAACATTCACATACAGGTGTTTGTTTTCCATCCTCTTGGGTGCGTTCCGAGGTGTGAATTTGCTGGGTTATACGTGACTCTGTGTTTCACACTTTGAAGAACTGCCAGTTTCTCAAAGTAGCTGCACCACTACGTTCCCAGTAGCAACGTGTAATGTAAGGGTTCAGAATTCTCCACATTTGCACCTACACTTGTTGTCTTCTGTCTTTGATTTTAGTCATCCTAGTGGGTATGATGTAATATCTCATTTGATTTGTCTTTCCTAAGCTGAATAATCATGTTGAGCATTTTTTAAATGTCCTTGTTGGCCATTTGGATATCTTTTTTTGGAGAAATGTCTATTTACATCTTTTGCCCATTATTTATTTGGGTTATTTCTCTTTTTATTGTTGATTTTAATGTGTTCATTATATAATTTGGATACAACATCTTTATCAGATATGTATAATGTCTATATCAGATAGATGGATTTGTGTATATCTTCTTCCCTTCTGTGGGTTGATTTTACTTTATTGATGGTTGTCAGTAGTATATAAAATTTAAAAATTTTGATTGAGTTCCAACTTACCTCTTTTTATTTTGTTGTATGTACTTTTGGAGATATATCTAAGAAACGAGTATGTAAAGATTACAAAGATTTACTGCTATGATTTCTTCCAGGGGTTTTGTAATTTTCTGTTCTTATATTTAGGTCTATAATTCATTTGGAGTTAATTTTTGTGGAAGGTATAAAGTCTGTGTAGAGATTCATTTTTGAATGTCAGTACTATTTTTTGAAAAGTTATCATTTACTGTCTGGATTGTCATGGCACTCTTGTCAGAAATCAGTTAAACGTAAATATGTGGGTATATTTCTGAATGTCAGTTCTAAGCCATTTTCCTTTTCTGTGTGTCCCTATACAACTATTGCACTGTCTTGATTACGGTAGCTTTTTTTTTTTTTTGACATTAGTAAATGTGAATTCTCCAACACTGCTTTTCCTTTTTAAGGTCGTTTTGTCTCTGTGTGTCTTGGATTTCTGTATGAATTTTAGGAACAACTTGTCAATTTTTGTAAAAAAGAAAGCTGAGATTTTAACAGATTGCATTGAACCTGAAGATCAATTTGGGAAGTATTGCTGTCTTAATGATATTGTCTTTAATCCTTGAGCATAGGATGTCTATTTACTTAGTTTTTAATTTCTTGTAATGATGTTTTGGTAATTTCCAACATATATGTATTGTATAGCTTGTTGAATTTATAAGTGCTTTACTCTTTGATGCTGTTTTGAAGTGGGTCTCTTCGATAGCATATGTTCTATATCCATTGCACCCATTTCTGCCATTTGATTGGAGTGTTTAGACTATTTTGTGTAATTACTGATGAGATAGAGTTTATGTCTGCCGTTTTGCTGTTTTTCCCTGTGGATCTGTGTCACTTGTGTTCCTTTATTCCTCTGTTTTGCCTTCTTTAGCATTAGTTTCTAATCTGCCTTTTTAATTCTGTAGTCCATTCTTTATTCATTTTCCAGTTATCTCCTTAGTGGTTACACTGGGAACTGCAGTTCATGCAATCTTGCTTTATGTTGCTATTCTATGGACCTAAACTTCTCCCTGTAGGAGTCCAGTTAGGGCAAACCTGTGTGGCTGTGATTGGGAAAGGAGGGGGCAGAAAGGAAGACCAGGGACACTTTGTCATCTGAAAATTGTCTGTGTTGGTAAATGTATCTGTTAACCTCCTGGTGGAGCTTGGTTACTTACACCATAAGTCTCAGCCCCTCTTCCAGTGAACTGTAATACTTTCATAGATTAATCTGCCTAGACTTTAGTGGTTATTTCACAGGCTTTCCCTCTTGGGTTGGAAATTGGAAAGGCCGATGCTGGGAGGGTACTGAGTGGGCGTGCTGATGTTTGCCGCCCCCGCCCAGACCTGCTCACTAAGCTCCTGCCCCCTTCTCCTGTTCCCAGGTGGTCAGCATTCGGAGGAGTCTGGTGTTCTCCCCATCCCCCAGGTCTGCAGGGACCCCAGTGCCAGAGATCTCCTCCCCCTTCTCCAGGAGGGCATCCTGCCATGAGAGGGAGAGCCAGCTGAGCCTCTGGGGACCCTGGAATTTGGCCGGAAGACCGTTCCTCTCCTCCCATCAGGACGTTTCAGAGGTAACTTGGAATTTGGAAAAGCAAAGCTTGAAAACCTTCATTTATGTCTTTTAGGTGGAATCTCAGGCAGTTGTTGGGAAAGACCCCGAATGAGTTTTTCTAAACTTAAAGCATACCGTGTAAGCTGTTGCCTAGTTTGCTTCCCCTTAATGAATTTTGAGGATGGTCCTTAGCATATTATGTTAGTGATTATAGTAATTAATATTTTACGAAGATTTCCACCCAAGTCCGCGTCTACTGCTTTTAACAACCTCATGAGGTTGATAATTGCCAGTCTGGTTTTGTAGACTGGGAAACAGGTTTAGAAGATCAAAGTGGTGTCTCCAGGGTTTCCATGACTCATGGATTCACCTAGAAGAGATGGATTGAGCCACTTGCATTGTGCCTGGTGCTGCTCCAACCCTTCTGCTTTCTTGGAAATTTCAGGATGGTGGGATATGAGCGGAAGGTGAGGGTGGGGACAGGCACTGAGAGACAGACCGTGTCTGCTCCACCGCGTGAGGGAGTGAATTTTATGTCTCATTCCCAGGCGTAAGTGTTGTGGAGAAAATAAAAAGCTACCAGCTCTAGAGGGGTAGAGTTTTAAATGGAGTGCTCTGGGAGGCCTTGTTAAAAAGCTGACATTTGAACAGGGATTTAAGGAACTATGGGATTTTGCCAACAAAGGTCCGTCTAGTCAAGGCTATGGTTTTTCCAGTAGTCATGTATGGATGCGAGAGTTGGACATAAAGAAAGCTGAGCGCCAAAGAATTGATGCTTTTGAACTGTGGTGTTGGAGAAGACTCTTGAGAGTCCCTTGGACTGCAAGGAGATCCAACCAGTCCATCCTACAGGATATTAGTCCTGAATGTTCATTGGAAGGACTGATGTTGAAGCTGAAACTCCGATACTTTGGTCGCCTGATGTGGTAGCCAAATGAGAACTGACTCATTGGAAAAGACCCTGATGCTGGGAAAGATTGAAGGTGAGAGGAGAAGGAGATGACAGAGGATGGGATGGTTGGATGGCTCAATGGGCATGAGTTTGAGTAAACTCCAGGAGTTGGTGATGGGCAGGGAGACTTGGCGTGGTGTAGTCCATGGGGTCGCAAAGAGTCAGACATGACTGAGCAACTGAACTGAATTGAACTGGGAATTAGCCAGTTAGCGTCTGGGACAAGAGAATTGGAGTTAGAAGAAGACGTGTGTGTGAAGGCCCAGAGTCCAAGAACACTGAGGCAGGGGGGCTGGTGGGGAACCAGCCTAGAGCTGTGAGTCAGGTAGTGCGGGGTGGTCCGGAGACAGTGGAGAACTGACCGTGTTTTAGCATCGTGGACTGCTAGAGGAATTCTAGGTCTGAAAATCAGTGCAGGATTTTAAGCAGAGAAGGGACAAGATCTGTTTTAATCGGCTCATTCTGGCACTGATAAAGGATAGAGGAAGACCAGGAGGCCACTTAGAGGTCATTAGAGAAATCCATTGTAGTAATTCCAGCAAGAGATAATTCAGTGGCCTGCTCCACTGGTAGCCGTGAGAAGCAGGAAGTGGTCACATTCTGGATATATTTTGAAGAAAGAACCCTTAAGGTGTCCTGGCAGAATGGATGTAAGGCTTGAGAAGAAGGGAAAGTCCATCATGATAGCAAAAATTTTAGCTTGCATAACTGGAGAGTTGTCACCAACTGAGATGGGGAACTCTGCCAGGGTGGTGGCAAGGGTGTGGTGCCACAAGGGGTTCAGTTTTGAACAGATTGCGTTTGAGATTATAACATGCCCAAATGGAGAGGCTGAGTGACAGGTATTCAGATCTGGTAGTTGAAGACGGTGGTCTGAGCTGCAGATAAAATGGAGGTCTTTGGTCTGTGGTTATTAAAAGAATAAGGTCAGATGAGATCCTGGGGATAGAGTTTTCAAGATTGGGTCCTGGGACTTTCCAGCTTTCGGAGCACCAAGAAGCAACCCCCAGGCAGATTAGGGGGAAATCCAGGGGTGAATCTTCCTGAAAGCCACATGCAATCATTTCAGAAGGAGGGAGTGATGAGCTGTGCCCAGTGTGTGGATGGGCCAAGTGAGGTGGAGACAGAGAACTGACTCTTGAACCAGTGCCATGTGGGCCCTTGGTTGCTTCAGTAAAAACAGCAAAATGCCATGTGGGTCTGGTGGCCATGGCAACCAAGGTCAAGGAGAGTGGGTTTGGAGGGAAAGATGGAGGGAAGAATCTGAGACAGAGATTGTTGGCAACAGTTTGGAGGAGGTTTGCTGCCAAGGGGAGCAGAATATAGGGTGGTATCTGGTGGGGCAAGTCAGGCTGAGAGAATTTGTTTTTAGTTAAGATGCATTAGCTTTATTTATACATCCGTGGGGATGGTCTAGTAGAGAGGGAAAAATGTTAATATAGGACAGAGGGTTGCTGGGACTGTGTCTTGAGTAGGTGAAGGAGGTATGTTTGTGTACAGGTGGGGTTGTTAGAGAGGAACACAGATAGTTACTGGTGGGGATGGACTACATGACAGACATGTGTGGCACTCAAAAAAGGCATTTTCTTGTGATTGATTCTATTTTCTTTGTGAAATTGGAAATGAAGTCTTCAGTGGAGACTTCCATGGTGCAGGAGGTCTTGTTAGTTTAGGAGAAAGAGAAAGAGTGGGGAGACCTCCAGGGAGAGGCAGATGCGGCGTGATCCCCTGGTGTGAATCTACCTGGAGCTCATGGCCACAGATGGAAAGACCCCCATCCGTGTGATTGTGTGTTTATCTTACAGTTCAACTGGGGACTTGAAAGCATGCACAGTAGCTTCCCTGGTAGCTGAGTTGGTAAAGAATCTACCTGCAATGCAGGAGACCCCTTTTGATTCCTGGGTCGGGAAGATCCTCTGGAGAAGGGATAGGCTACCCGCTCCAGTATTCTTGGGCTTCCCTGGTGGCTCAGATGGTAAAGAATCCTCCTGCAATGAGGAAGACCTGGGTTCGATCCCTGGTTTGGGAAGATCCCCTGGAGGAGCTTACGGCAGCTGACTCCAGTCTTCTTGCCTGGAGAATCCCATGGACAGAGAAGCCTGGCAGGCTACAGTCCATGGAGTTGCAAAGAGTCGGACATGACTGAGCAACTAAGCACACAGTAGCTCAAGACTTGAAATATCAAGATGTGTGAGTCTGTTTCTCTTTTGTAAAAAAGTTCATTTGTATCATTTTAAAATTAGATCCCACATATAAGTGATATCATGTGTTATTTGTCTTTGTGTGACTCACTCCTCTCAGTATGATAATTTCTAGGTTCATACACACTACTGTATATAAAACAAATAATGAACAAAGGCCTGCATTATAGCAAAGGGAACTCTACTCAGCATTTTCTAATAAGCTATATGGGAAAAGACTCTGAAAAAGAATGGATATATATATATAACTGATTCATTTTACTGTGCACCTGAAACTAATACAACACTGTAAATTAACGATACTCCAATAAAAAAAAAATATTGTTTGGGTGAGCAGAGGGGCAAAATGAAACGACTGCCTGAACAACAGTGTCTGCAGGAGAGAGATGACCCAGGTCACTGGGAGGTTACCATGGTGACTTGAGGAGAGAGCACGTGGGTCGTGAGGAGGAGGTCAGGCTGGGTGATGGGAGGCCTGGAGGGGCAGGGGAAGGGCCAGTGCTGTCTGTACCAGGACACTGGAGGGCTTGGCTGGGAAGACAGGAGCAGTGGGCTGTCAGTGTGCTTGGACCTGGGGATATGGGGCACTTTCAGTTCCATTCAGTTGCTCAATCGTGTCTGATTCTGCGACCTCATGGACGGCAACACGTCAGGCTTCCCTGTCCATCACCAACTCCCTGAGTTGCTCAAACTCTTGTCCATCAAGTCAGTGATGCCACCCAACCATCTCATCCTCTGCTGTCCCCTTCTCCTCCTGCCCTCCCTCAGTCTTTCTCAGCATCAAGGTCTTTTCCAATGAGCCAGTTCTTCGCATCAGGTGGCCAAAGTATTGGAGCTTCAGTTTCAGCATTAGTCCTTCCAATGAATACTCAGGACTGATTTCCTTTAGGATGGACTGGTTGGATCTCCTTGCAGTCCAAGGGACTCTCAAGAGTCATCTCCAACACCACAGTTCAAAAGCATCAATTCTTTGGTGCTCAGCTTTCTTTATAGTCCAACTCTCACATCCATATACGACTACTAGAAAAACCATAGCTTTGACTAGACAAACCTTTGTCAGCAAAGTAATGTCTCTGCTTTTTAATATGCTCTCTAGGTTGGTCATAACTTTTCTTCCAGAGAGCAAGTGTCTTTTAATTTCATGGCTGCAGTCACCATCTACAGTGATTTTGGAGACCAAGAAAATCAAGTCTCTCACTGTTTCCATTCTTTTTCCATCTATCTGCCATGAAGTGATGGGACCGCATGTCATGATCTTCGTTTTGTGAATGTTGAATTTTAAGCCAGCTTTTTCACTCTCCTCTTTCACTTTCATCAAGAGGCCCTTTAATTCTGCCATAAGGGTGGTGTCATTTGCATATCTGAGGTTACTGCTATTTCTCCCAGCAATCTTGATTCCAGCTTGTACTTTATCCAGCCCAGCATTTCCCATGATGTACTCTACGTATATGTTAAATGAGCAGGGTGACAATATCCAGCCTTGATGTACTTCTTTCCCAATTTGGAACCAGTCTGTTGTTCCATATCCAGTTCTAACTGTTGCTTCTTGACCTGCATACAGAATTCTCAGGAATACCTGGTATTCCCATCTCTTTAAGATTTTTCCAGTTTGTTGTAATCCACACAGTCAAAGCCTTTAACATAGTCAATAAAGCAGAAGTAGATGATTTTCTGGAACTCTCTTGGTTTTTCTATAACCCAACAGATGTTGGCAATTGATCTCTGGTTCTTCTGCCTTTTCTAAATCCAGCTTGAACATCTGGAAGTTCTCGGTTCGTGTACTCCTGAAGCCTGTCTGGGAAAATTTTAAGCATTACTTTGCTAGCATGTGAGATGAGTGCAATTGTGTGGTAGTTTGAGCATTCTTCAGTATTGCCTTTCTTTGGGATTGGAATGAAAACTGACCTTTTCCAGTCCTGTGGCCACTGCCGAGTTTTCCAAATTTGCTGGCATATTGAGTGCAGCACTTTTGCAGCATCTTCTTTTAGGATTTGAAATAACTTGGTTGGAATTCCATCACTTCCACTAGCTTTGTTCATAGTGATACTTCCTAAGGCCCACTTGATTTCTCATTCCAGGATGTCTGGCTCTAGGTGAGTGATCACACCATCGTGATTATCTGGGTTGTGAAGATCTTTTTTGTACAGTTCTTCTGTAAATTCTTGCCACCTGTTCTTAATATCTTCTGCTTCTGTTAGGTCCATACCGTTTCTGTCTTTTGTTGTGCCCATCTTTGCATGAAATGTTCCTTTGATATCTGATTTTCTTGAAGAGATCTCAAGAGTCTTTCCTTTTTATTGTTTTCCTCTGTTTCTTTGCATTGATCACTTACAAAAGTTTTCTTATCTCTCCCTGCTATTCTTTGGAACTCTGCATGCAGATGGATACAGCTTTCCTTTTCTCCTTTGCCTTTTGCTTCTCTTCTTTTCTCAGCTATTTTTGAGGCCTCCTCAGGCAACCGTTTTTGCCTTTTTGCATCTCTTTTTCATGGGGATGGTTTTGATCACCACGTCCTGTACAATGTTACATACCTATGTCCCTAGTTCTTCAGGCACTCTGTCTATCAAATCTAATTCCTTGAACCTATTTGTCACTTCCACTGTATAATCATAAGGATTTGATTTAGGTCATATCATGGGCTTCCCTTGTGGCTCAGCTGGTGAAGAATCCACCTGCAATGCGGGAGACCTGGGTTTGATCCCTGGGTTGGGAAGATCCCCTGAGGAAGGGAAAGGGTACCTACTCTGCTCTTCTGACCTGGACAATTCCATGGACTCTGTAGTCCATGGGGTCGCAGAGAGTCAGACACGACTGAGCGACTTTTCACTCACACTCATGATTGATCTATTGGTTTTCCCTACTTTCTTCGTTTTAAGTCTAAATTTTGCAGTAAGGAGTTCATGATCTGAACCACAGTCAACTCCCGGTCTTGTTTTTGCTGACTGTATAGAACTTCTCCATCTTCGGCTTCAAAGAATATAATCAATCTGAAGTTGGCCATCTGATGACGTCCATGTGTATATTCATCTCTTGTGTTGTTGGGGCAGTTTAGGGAAGCTAAATTCCAACATTCCTTCCCTGACAGCCTCAAGTCCTCATCAGCCTGCCTTGCCTTTTCACCACCTGCGCTTTATTTTTTAATTTTTTTGGCAAGCAGCATGTTTGTTCCCCGACCAGGGAGTGAAGCCTCAGTGAGAGCATGGAGTCCTAACCATTGGGCCAGCCTTGTCACCTGCATTCTCAAAGGGCCTGCTTGAGAATCCCTGTTGAATCCCTGACCGTGTACCACGTACTGACATTACCAGCATTTCTCCAGTAATCCTGGGAATCTGTTGCTAATTTCTCACTGACACATTTTTTTTTGCTGAGGCCGAGGGAGGTCTCCAGCCGGCTCATCAGCACTGCAAGGAAACAGGAAGTGTGGTGAGTGACATTTCAAGCATGGCCTCCCCCTTCTTCACAGGCCTTGGGTACTGAATGAGTGTGTGTGTGAGTGTGTGTGTGCGTTTTGACCTCAGCTACAATGGTTTAGGGTTATTGCAGCTTTCTCTGCAGTACCCTGACTGGTTCGGACACAGCCTCCCCAGGTGTGAGGGGAACGTGAACGTACCCTGGGAAAGAACACCTTGTGAAGCAGAGTGGACTTGTGCTTTCTCCCTGCATCGGCCAACTCCCACCTCCCAGGACACTATGTTTGAGAATCAGTCTCCAGCAAATTCCAAGAACTGAAATGGCTTCATAGTCACAAAAAGATTCGTGTGGAAGAAGCCCAAATACCAGAAAATGACATTCCAGTACAGGCAAAGCTATTTTAAATGTTTAGGACTTATAAAGAGAAACAGCCTTCAGAGGATATAAACCACCCCCAGGTCTCGCTTCTGTGATTGAAGTAGCTAAATCTGAAGCAAGAGTTTTTTTCCTTTTCCTATCCCCCTCCCCCCCAACTGGAGAATGTCATCGATAAGAAAAGAAATCTTCTGTAAAGAAAGTTTAGCTGAGCCTTGGCCTGAACGCGGCCTTGGGAACGGCCGGCATTCCGAGAGCTGCAGCTGGGACACGGGGCTCAGTCTTGGCTGGTGAAGCTTTAAGGCAAAGGTCGCTTAAAACACTAACTAGAATCGAAAATATCAATACCCGGCTTTAGTTCTCATGGTTTCAGAGTGGCTGAGGCGGTTAGGCCAGCAGTATTTTTAGAAACAGAAACACGTAAAGATGTTCCTCTGAGATCCCGTGGCTGTGGGTCTCGGTAAAAGAAATGGTAACGGTGTCACGTTTTCGACGTTTGTCTCCATTGCAGTTTTTTGGGCTTTTGCTGCTGTTGTTCTTGTTCTCTTTGTTTTGAGAGCTACACGTGCTGTTGTCTAGGCTGTGCTGTCAAGTCAGCATTTGCTGGTAAGTCTGCTAAGCATCCTCACTGTCTGCATGTCCCAGGGCCCAGCGGCAGCGAGGACCTCTGGTCAGAGACAGGCAAGTGCCAGGATGCTGTGAGTTTCTCTGGACATCCGGGCAGCAGACAGCTGATGAGCATCTATTGTGTGCAAGGTCCCAGAGGGATGGAGGAGGAGCTGTGGGTGGGTTTTCTGCTCTGACATTTTCCTTTGATGCAGGTTAGCCAGCAGGTGTGGGATGCCAGTTCCCAAAACTTAAGTGCAGGATGGAGCAGAACTGAGACTGTGAGAAAGAGGTGCTGAGTACTAGGTCCCTTCACGGCTGAAGAAATGTGTCTTGAGTGGAGAGAAGGGAGGGACAGAGGGCGGAAGGCAGTAATTAGGGCCCCTCCGGCTGGACCCTGCACATCTGGATTAGACCCCCTGCTGTGGCTGGTCTGGAACCATCAGGATTTGTTAGCATGCTGCTAAGTCACTTCAGTCGTGTCCGACTCTGTGGGACCCCATAGACGGCAGCCCACTAGGCTCCCCGTCCCTGGGATTCTCCAGGCAAGAACACTGGAGTGGGTTGCCGTTTCCTTCTCCAATACATGAAAGTGAAAAGTGAAAGTGAAGTTGCTCAGTCGTGTCCGACTCTTAGCGACCCCATGGACTGCAGCCTACCAGGCTCCTCCATTCCTGGGATTTTCCAGGCAAGAATATTGGAGTGGGTTGCCATTGCCTTCTCCGCTGTTAGCATAGTGATAGAATTTTTTTAAAGTAATTTGGAGAGATTCATTGGCCACTGTTGCAAAGAAAAGATGGAAAACAGGAAATAATGGAATTTTTTCCCCTCCTTAATTCAAAAAACGCACAGTGACTGCGTGCACAGTCGTTCAGTTGTGTCCAGCTCTTTGTGACCCCGTGGACAGCAGCCTGCCAGGCTCCCTGGTCCATGGGATTTTCCAGGCAAGGACAGTGGAGTGGGTTGCCATTTCTTCCTGCATACAGTACTTTTTTTTTTTCTTTTTTTAATTACCCAAAGCTTAACAACAGAGCTTCACAAACACATGCAAGCCCTTTTACCAAAGAAATACCATCCTTTATGATACGTAATGGTTTCTGCTACAGTTAACATGCTTGATTAACGTCAGTGAGGAAATCTTTAGTATCTGGTCATTATCATTTATTGAAAACTGCATAACATAATTGACTTACCTCAATCTCATTTTAGTCCTGAATTTACTTATTTTAATGGCTAATTTTATGAGCACATTCCATAATTTATTCTATATATCAACTATGTATAAACACACTTATCTGAATTTAAAATAAGGTAAAATCTTCCTGATAGAAAGGAATTCTTATCGGTTCATTGGCTTAACAGTGAAAACTGTTTTCATCTGTTAAACTATTGGAAGGAGATAAATATGCAAATAATATGGACAAACATATAATTGAAACATGGCTATGATAAAATGATGTACTAAGGTATTTTCTGAGGAGAGGTGCATTGAAGTGAATATATTTTTTCTGAAACTTTTTCTGAATGTATTGGTTTAAACCAGAGGCCTGTGTAGTCACCATTTATATGTTAGATCCTTTAGATCTTATTCATCTTATAACTGAAAGTTTTCACACTTTTACCAACAGCTCCCTGTTTCCCCCATCCCCCCTGCACTTGACAGCCACCTTTCTTCTCTCTGTTTCTTTGTTTTCCTTTTTTTTTTTTTTGATTTCAATATAAGTGATACCATGTGGTCTGGTTTATTTCACCTGCATAATGCCACCAGTTCATCCATGTTGCAAATGTCAGGACTTCCTCCTTTTTTAAGGCTGAATAATAATCCTTTGTGTTTATACCACATATATGCCACATATATATATATTTATCCATTCTTCTGTCCACAGACACTGAGGTTGTTTCTAACATCTTGCCTCTGGAGGGTAGATCTACACTGAACGTGAAACTTCAGTTATCTCATTGAGTTAATGACTGTTTCCTTCAGATGTATACCCAGAAACGGGACTGCTGGACCATGTTGTTATATTTTTAATAATCTGAGGAACCTCCATACTGTTCTCTGCAGGGCCTGTTCCAGTTTACACTTTCCATCATCAGTGTCCAACGGTACCCTCTTCTCTACCCCCTTGTCAGCATTTCTCTCTTGTCTCTTTGATAACAGACGTTCCAACAGGTGTGAGGTGACATCTTGTGGTTTGATTTGCCTTCCCATGATGCGTAGTGCTGTTGAGCATATATCTTCATCTACCTGTCGGCCATGTGTACCTCTCCTTTGGAAAAATATCTGTTTAAGTTCTTTGCCCATTTCAAAATTGGATTATTTGTACTTTTACTATTGAGTGATATGAGTTCTTTCTATATTTTGAATGTTAACCTCTTATCAGATAGGGGGGTTACAAATATTTTTTTCCCATACTACAAGTTGCCTTTTCATTTTGTTGATGATTTCTTTGCCATGCAGAAACTTCTAGGATTTTTATTATGTTCTATTGAATTGTGTGTCTGTTTTATGCCAATACTATACTGTTTTGATTATTGTAGCTTCATCATATAGTTTGAAATCAGGACGTGTTCAGCTTCATTCTTCTTTCTCAGGATTGCTTTAGCTATTCATGGATATTTAAAAGAATAAATGATACACTAGAAATTACACTTCTTTCAACTGTTGCTACTTTATTTTAAAAAGAAAATATTTCCAGTATGCCAGAAGTTGTCTCTTCTGCAACTATTTAAAATTCTTGTATAATTTTAGGACAACTGAGGAATGTGCTAAAATCCTGTGTACTTGTAAAAAGTTATTGTTGGCTGTAACTCAGTTCCTCCCTACGAAAACCAGAAAATCTCTCCTTTGGGGCACATAAAGTAGATTCAAAGCTCTGTGTTGTGGTGGGAAGAGGTGGACACAGGGAGTCAGAAGGCAGGCCCAGGCCCAGCTTCACTTCTTGCTGCCCAGGAGCTGGGGCAAGTGAAGGTGAAGTCGCTCAGTCCTGTCCTGCTCTTTGTGATCCCATAGACTGTAGCCCACCAGGCTTCTGCATCCATGGAATTTTCCAGGCAAGAGTACTGGAACGGGTTGCCAGGGGATCTTGCCGACCCAGGGATTGAACCCGGGTCTCCTGCATTGCAGGCAGATGCTTTACCATCTGAGCCACCAGAAATTGGAGCTGGGGAAAGTCACCGGCATCTCAGAGCCTGGATTTCTTTGTTAAAATGGGAATGGCAGCAGTGCCTCCCTACCTACCCAGAAGTCCCAGCTGTGCCAGAAGGGTGGGCACGATTCTCATGATGTGTAAACAACATTCAGCTATTCGTTACTGATCAGAAACCAAATGCAAATGGAATGACCACCTGCAGCCTCCTCTGGGACCTGAGGGAGGGGTGGAGAGGGCAGACCTTGGGAGCACAGAAGATGCAAACAAGATGACAGGAAGCACCCTGCGCACAGCTGTGAGGAGGGCCAAGCATTCCCATGGTCATGTGCCTTCTGTGCTCAGGGGAGGGATGCTCCAGTTACTAGGGAGGGCTGTAGGAATTTGGAGGATGGGACTGAGGGATGCCTTCCAGCACAGCAGAAAGAAGCCATAACCTTGATTTATTCTCGGGCCCCTGAAGCCACCGTCCACGTGTCTAGGGAGAGATGAAATAGCAAAGGATGTCTGCTCACAGCTGTCGTTGGTGTAGGCCTTGGAGTTTATACTTGAACCTCCACGTGCGCTGTGCACCGTTCACTTACGCAGCTCTCCCGTGATGATAGCTGCTGTTGTTCCCACAGTCCAGCTGAGAAAACTAAGACCAAAAGCGACTTCAGGATGATGCAGCTGGGAAATGGTGGAGCCCAGCTAACCCAGCACACCCAGCTTCCACATCTCACTTGACCTTTTTGCCTGGAAAGGTTTGGATGGACTTTCAGCACCAGGAAAGCAGGGAGGAATAGGAAGTCTTGGAAAAGAGCTTGGTTAAGAATGGACATTATTTAGGTTTGTGAGATATCTACAAGCAAGAAGTTGGTGGCAGTGGGATGGTGTCCTCTCTGGGTGTTGGAGTTTTAAAAGAGCCTCTTTAATAAAGAAGGGTTGGCCTGTGCTTTATGGAAATCTAAAGATATCACTACCCAGCTGAGGGAGGGGCCATGTATATTGAACTTGATGAATTATTTGCAGAGTTCAGGACCATCACTTTAAATCCATTAGTGGGCAGGATTAGTGTGGGGAGAGATGAGGCTGACATGAGGCCAGCGGGCTCTGGGGCAGCCCTCCCTAGATGTGTTAGGAAGTGTCGGCCCTACAGATACTTTGCAGGGTACTTTGTAATTTTGTTCTAGATCCTCTCTGCCCAATTCGAGTTCAACATTGTGGTGCAAGCTGAAGTGACCATCAGAGAGTGTAATCTTATCACCAGCACCCTCTAGAAAGAAAATCAGATGCACTGTGGGGTTTTGAAACATCAAAATGAAGAGCATACTGTGTGAGTGAGTGAACTGAATGTGAGGCCTAACGAGAAGCAGGATGTTTCATGTATAAACTGTTCCAAGCTGGGGGGAAAAAGTCATATTTCACAATCTTTGAAGAGGGGCCTAGCCAAGGGAAGGCATTTCATAGTCCTTTTTTTTTTTTTTTTTTTTTTTTTAAGAGAATCCATTAGAATAGAGAAGAAATTATAAGTACATGACCCTGTTCTTTTATAGGACAGGACCTCAAGGTCCTGTATAATTAAAAAGGATCATGAAATCCATAGACCTTAAGACCTGGTATTGGAGTTGAATCTGACTTCTTGATTTCTTGAACTTCTTGACTTCTTGAACCCAGAGCTGTCTCCTTGGCCAGGGAGATGGATGGAGGCTTTGGGTTGGGGTGGCATGTAGACATGGTCTAAGACATCCATTCAGAGATCTGGCCACCAGCTCAGCCCAGACATCCCTGTTTTCTTTAAATTCATTGACAGTAAATCAAGAGTGGTCCATTGGAATCCACTGAGGAGCTCTTGTTGCTCTCAGTCTCTGAGTTTCTGAAGCTCACCAATTTAAGCTGGTTACTTACTATTTTTAATACATATATGCATGAAGTGGGCTTCCCTTGTGGCTCAGCTGGTAAAGAATCTGCTTGCAATGTGGGATACCTGGGTTCAATCCCTGGGTTGGGAAGATCCCCTGGAGAAGGAAAAGGCTACCCACTCCAGTATTCTGGCCTGGAGAATTCCATGGACTACAAGCCATGGTGTCACAGAGTCAGACACAACTGAGCGACTTTAACTTTCACTTCACATGAATGTAGAAAAATTATGAAAACACAGAAAAATTATTAAACACACGTGTAAATGCTTCATCTCTCTGTCCTCCCCAGAAAACAACACTAATAATTTTTTGTTTGTTTTTTAGTTTCACCATCTAAAGATGGTGAGATACCATTTCACTGGAGAGATACCCACTTTAAATCTGAACCAGATTCGACAATACCATTCTAATCATATCTTTTAAAAAGCATCTGATAGATTGGATCTGATATATATAACACTTTATGTATGTGAGTTAGGAAGTATAATTAATGAACCTGCCTCAAACAAAATCATCGCCGACACTGTGAGCCCGATGTGGACATTTTCATCTATCTGACTGCCCTTCCCTGCACTATCCTTGCATCTTTCCTTGCTGTTTCTGGTAATCCGTATCCCTGAAAATATATATAATACTACTCGTTAAAAGTTGTGTCATGATGTTGTTCGGTGTTTTGTTTCTAGGATTTAACAGCCTTGTTCTGTGCCGCTATATTTACTCATCTCACTTACATAATATCTGATAAGGTTAACATGCATGCTTCCTCCTGTCAGTGGGTGTTTGAGTTATTTTCAGTCTTCGGCTGTCACAAAATACCCTGCTATTTATATTCTTGCACATATCTCTGCTGCACATATGCCATTTCTTTTTCTTTCGGTTATATACCAGGGAGGAGAGTTTGGGATGAAAGAAAGGCGACTTTATGACCAGCTTTACAAGAAAACGCCCTGTTCATTTACACAGTGGTTATACCAATACACATTGTTATCAGCAGTGAATAAAAGTGTCCTTTAAGATTCACGCTTGTCTTATCCCAACACTTGGTGTCATTGGCCTTCTTAATTTTTGACAAATTAATAGTAGAGTGAACTTAATGTACCAGCAGTTTTGAGATTCTTTCACATATTTAATTATCATCTGTTTCATTTACTGTTAAAAGACTGTTCATCTCCTTGATGTCGGTTCTCACTGGGTTATGTTTTTTCATCGACTTGAAAGCATTCTTTACATATTCAGGAGACTCGCAATGGTGGTTTCATGTGTTAAAAAAGATCACCTTCTAGTTTGTGCTGTGTGTTTTCACAAGGCGCTTTTCTTGATTTTAGTGTATTTTATATAGACAACCTTGCCCATTTACGGTTAGAGCCTTTCCTTTAAGATTTTCTTCCATGTCCCAAGGTTATAAGTTACTCCCTTATCTTCTTTTACCTATTTTAAAATTACTTGGGGTTAATTTTTGTGTGTGATATAGGAATCCAGTGTTGGTTTTATCCATAATGAATAGTAATTCTCCTGCTACTGCTGCTACTGCTAAGTCGCTTCAGTCGTGTCCGACTCTGTGCGACCCCATAGACGGTAGCCCACCAGGCTACCCCATCCCTGGGATTCTCCAGGCAAGAACACTGGAGTGGGTTGCCATTTCCTTCTCCAATGCATGAAAGTGAGAAGTGAAAGTGAAGTCGCTCAGTCGTGTCCGACTCAGCGACCCCATGGACTGCAACCCACCAGGCTCCTCCGTCCATGGGATTTTCCAGGCAAGAGTCCTGGAGTGGGGTGCCATTGCCTTCTCCGAGTAATTCTCCTAGTACCATTTATTGAATAATCCGTTTTTCCCATGTATCTGGGACACGCAGCCTGTGATGTCTTGTTTCCCCAGGTACCTGGGTTTGCTTCTGTGTCTTTTCTCTGTGTCATGATTAGTTTGCCCACTTCTGTATCAGTGTTGCCTGCTCTTAATTACTGTAATTCTCTGTAACACCTTCATATTTGGTTCTTTCACCTTTTTCCTCTTATGGAGTGATATTTGGCTGTCCTCGGACTTTTGCCATTCTATAGAAATTTTAGAGTTAATTTATGAAACGGGAATAACAATGACAAAGACAACAACAAAACCATTGGGGGATTTGCTAGGATTGCTTTCAATCTATAGGTCAGTTGAGAAAGAACTGAGTATATTTTTTATGTTGAGTTCTCCTGTCCATGAACATTGTATCACTATCCATATATTTGTGTTCTATCCATATATTTAGGGAAAGTTGTATACTTTTGTGAATAGGTCTTACTCATTTTCTGAATGCTCCTAGGTACATGTGACATGTTTGTTTCCAGCCACTTTAGTTTCTGGATGCCTTAGGAGATGTCATTTTTGCAAAGGATAAAAGTCTAATTGATATTTATACATATCTTGCATCCAGACACTTAATTATATTTTTAGTAATTCTAATATTTTTGTCTATAGATCCTTCTAGAAGTAAAGTCATTTGTGAATAATTGAAATATGGTTTATTTCTTTTCATTTCTGGAGTTTTCTTTTTCCTGTCTTCTTTGTTTGAGTTAGAACTCTAATATAATAGTGAACTGAAGCAATAGAAGATAGCCCTTCATTGTTCCTCATCTTTATAATAAATGTTCTTATTTGATTAAGACTGATGTTTGCTATCACTTTTTTCAAATACCCTTTATTAGGTTAAGGAGGTTCCCTTATGGTTCTGTTTTGCAGAGTTTTATTTTCTGCTTTAATCATAAGTGTACGTTGAGTTTTATCAAAAACTGCTCTGTATCTATTAGGATGAAGGTATGATTTCCACCATTTTCTTCTTACTGTGTTATCTGACACATACGACTTATTTCAATGGTAAACTCTCTTCTATGCCTACAATAAATCTAGCTTGTTTGACTTGACTTTCCCCCCTATATATGTGCCTGATGCACATCTGGATTCTATTTGCTTTTATTTTTTTTTTAATTTTTGTTTCTTTACTCATGAGTAACTTTGGCCTATATTTTTCCTTTCCTTAACTGCTTTTGTCTGATTTACAGAGAGGTTTTTATTTCCTATTTTTCCTTTATTTCCCTTATTTCTTGCAAGAATTTATGTATGATTTGAATTAATCTGCTCGTGAAATTTTGGTAGTACTCAGCTAAAAACAAGAACTCATGGTTTCCTTGTTGCCAGATTTTTATCTAATTTTTTCAAGCTGTTTAAAATGATCTGAGCTCCTATTTCTTTTTAAACTGGACTTCTTTCAGTTTTCTTAAACTATATTTTTCTAGGAGTATATTCATAGTTACCTGTTTTTCAGGTTAAAATTAGCATAAAATTATTAATTTTGCTTGAAATCCCTGCTATCTTTTTTTCAGTATGAATATGTTAATTGGGCTATATCTATCATTTTTTTCTTGACCAACCTGCCAGACACTGTATGTTTTATTATTATTTTCAAAGAAAAATACTTTTGACTCCATGACTGTCTTTAATTTTGTATTTTATTTTTGTTTTTATCTGTTAATAGATCTTTCCTTTTACTTACTGTGTGTTTATTCTGCAGTTGCTTTTTAACTTCTTAGACTAGAGACAGCTCAGTGATTTTCAGATTTCTTTTTAAGTAAATGCATTTAAGATGACAGATTTCTCTGTAGCTACCAGCTCCTCTGTCCATGGGGTTTCCCAGGCAAGAACACTGGGGTGGGTTGCCATTTCCTTCTCCAGGGGATCTTTCCCTCACAGTAATTGAACCAGGGTCTCCTGCATTGCAGGCGGATTCTTTACCAATTGACTCCTGCACAGATGGGCAGTGAAATGGGAGCAACAAGTGTTAGTGTAAAGAAATATTTGTTGGTCAGTTTGGATTAGATGACTGGTCCAGATTTAATCTGTATGTAACACAGGGGCTTCCTTCATCCATTATAGAGAAAGAACATAACAGCATTAACATTAGTTATCAACATGATGTTCTAGATTTTCTTATCCTATAATTTCATTTTGCCCTTGCTAAGTCGCTTCAGTCGTGTCCGACTCTGTGCGACCCCACAGACGGCAGCCCACTGGGCTCCCCCATCCCTGGGATTCTCCAGGCAAGAATACTGGAGTGGGTTGCCATTTCCTTCTCCAATGCATGAAAGTGAAAAGTGAAAGGGAAGTCGCTCAGTCGTGTCCGACTCTCAGCGACCCCATGGACTACAGCCCACCAGGCTCCTCCGTCCATGGGATTTTCCAGGCAAAAGTACTGGGGTGGGGTGCCATTGCCTTCCCCGATTTTGCCCTTACTTTCTAATATATTTATAAAGAAATTCACACCATCTTCTCTCAAAAAAAAAAAAAAAAAAGGCCAGGCAGGAGTGTATTTGTTTGAAAAGAAACCTGTCTGTCCCAAGTTTTTCTCAGTGACTTGAAATTCTGGGACATTTGAGGGTTTCATTGTCAAAAGAGTGTATTAGGTGGCTAGTGCCATGCCAGACCCTATGGGTCAAGATCTCCATGCCCTCTTCTCCTGCACACATTCCTGCCAGGCCGCACCCATGAGTCTGGATGTGGAATTGCAGAGTGTTCTGCTTAAAGGAAGTCATGTTGTGAACATCACACGGATTTCCAGACTTACATTGGGGAGGTAGTTGAGTTACCAGTTCTTCAAAGAAGTCTTCTGGAAGCCTGATGTCTTAAAAATAAATAGGCTCAGATTGGAATAAACTTGGGGCACTTGTGGCCCATACCAGCTAAGATCTCCCCATTCTGGAGCCCTGGGAGAGAACAGGGGATGTGCAGGAGCCCCAAGGTTAAAGTCTCTTCCTTTGAACTCTTAGTTCAGCAGAGGAGAATCTGGTGACCTCAGAGGGTCCCCAGGATGCTGGCGGCTGGACCCGAGTTCAGGTTTTGCAGTCTTTTCTAGGCCCTTCTGCCACCAGGAGTTCATCTCCACAAGCAGGAGAGCTGTTCCTTCAGGCAAAGCCAGTTAGAAAGCCATTTCCACTTTCATCATTTTCTTTGTATTCAGATCATGTCTAGATGTGTTGCTTGGGTGACCCCAGTTCACCAGCTAGACTTGCTATGTCCTGGATCTTCTTAAACCCCGGCCCTGAGGCTGCTGCCTGCTTCTTCAGGAGTCTCTCCCAGACTATAGTAACAGGGTGTGCTGTGTACTAAGTCACTTCAGTTGTGTCTGACTCTTTGAGATCCCATTGACTGTAGCCCACCAGGCTCCCCTGTCCATGGGATTCTCCAGGCAAGAATACTGGAGTGGGTTGCCAGTTCCTCCTCCAGGGAATCTTCCCGACCCAGGGATTGAACCTACGTCTCTTAGGTCTCCTGCTTTGGCAGGCGGCTTCTTTACTGCTAGCGCCATCTGGGAAGCTCCTGATAACAGGTATGTGGTGACAAAAAGCCTTATTTCGTTGTCTTGTCTTTGCTTCAGGCCCTTTGCTGGCCTTCTCATTGATGCTCATGGAAGGATTGGTTCCTTCAAGCAGACAGACCACATGCTATTTCTGTGCTGTAAATTTCCAAGGCTTCTTCCCCGGCCACCTCTCCAACCACAAACTGGAATAAAAAGTGTATTTGCTGCTATAATCAGCACACTTAAATACTAGTTAAATTCAGAATGAGTACAAAATCTGCACTGCTCTTGACTCCAAGAGATGCTATAAAAATATCCCATGGCCACGAGCACTCTAAGACCTTGACAGTGAGGTGGTCCCTCTGAACCTTCTTAAGGCTGTTCCAAAATAGCCCAGATTACATGGTAAGGGGGTCTGATTCATAGAAGATTGCATATTGGCTGTGGATTGGCAAACTCCTTTCTTGTTTCTGTTTTCCTAGGACAAGATGCCCAGTCTTGGCCATTTATTTTCTTATACACTCTTTGAGGATGATGCTTTTCTTAATTGCCTTGGTAACTTTGGTGTCTGGCATATGGGTGTACCTGAAATAGTTGTGAAGTGGCTGAACTAGAGAGTCAGAGGTGCTGAGAGCAGAAGGGGCCGTCAGCTCCCTGTCTTCATGCTCCTGTATGGACACCCCTGATGCTTTCCTGTTTCCTTTATGCCATCTCCATGACCACCCCTCGAGAAGCAGGGCATTTGTTATGTGCCTCAAATTGTAGATGATGGTGCTGAGGCTTCCAAGGGGTTGTGGAAGTGTCTAAGAGCTCGTGAATTTAAGGTGCAATCAAGTCTTAAGTCTAGGTTTCCTGAACCTGAGAGAAGTGTTCTTTCTGTTTCACTACTGGTATGTATTCAAAGATGCTATGTTTTAATCTGATGGCACGTGGGCTCACTGCACAGCCTTAGCACCACGTTCTGGAAGGCTTGCTGGTTTAGGGTCTATGCCCTCACACCTGATAGCTTTTCGCTGCGGAGATACACTATGGAAAACAGGGAGGCCACTTCCAAATCCTTAGTGGTCTTCAGCAACGTTCTCACTGGTTTCTCCCCCCCTAGCTGTCTTAGCAAAGCTCTCACTAGTTTCTCTAACCAACTGGATCTCTGCAACAGAGTGATTGTTCTAAAGTGATAAACATGCTCTGATCAAAGCTCCATCACTGGAGCTTCAAGGACCAAGTTCTGAGTCTTTATCTGAACCTGCAAGGCCGACTTCCGGCCTCCCTTCAGCCTGGTGCACTCTGAGGTCCCCGTGCATGCCTGACTGGTGTCCGAGGAGTGAGTTCTCTGTGGTTGTTCCCTCCCCTCGGTCAGGTGTCTGCAGAAAGCTGTTCCTAAGATCCAGGTCCGTGGAGATGCCCCCTCCCCATCCCCGCACTGGCCCCTTCAGAGACCGCATCCCTCCTCCCCGTGATTACTGGGGTTTACCCAGCTGAGTCGACGGTGAGCTTGTCAGGGAGGGCTGTGGATCTCCTGGACTCTGACATCCGCTGGAGGGCCGTGCCCTTAGTCAGTCAATGAAGGAGCTGCATTTACAAAAATTCCGTTTTGAAGTCACTGACGTGTGTGCATGCTCTTTGGATGTTTAGAGGATGTGATGGGAGGGAGCTGGCCGTGGGGTCCTTCAGAGGGACCTGTCTTGACCCGATGTCCAGCTTGGCCTTGGTCCTGAGCTCCCAGTGTCTGATGTATGGAAATCACTGTGACCTCTGCCTGGGAGGGTCCCCCCGCCCCCGGGTGGGGGGGTCTCTGTGCGCTCCCAGGCAGCTCTGCACGGCGCTGGCTCTCAGCATGTCTATGGGATCGAGCAGCAGTGTAACTCCTCTTAATGCTTAGAGTTTTTGAACCTTTTTCAGTTCTAGGCCTCCATAGATCCCAGAGAACACTTAGAGGGGCGCTCAGAGAGCTGAGTCTGCAAACGCTTCCCGTGCCTTCCCCCACCCTTGCCACTCTTTGAGCCGTGTTGCCCTGTGTGTTGCCCTGCAGGCCCCCCATGTGTCACCCCATAGGCCCCCCATGTGTCATCACCCTGTAGGCCCCCTGAGTGTTACCCTGTGTCGCCTTGTAGGCACTGTGTGTCACCCCAGGGGTCACCGCATGTGCCACCCTGGAGGACCCTGGGGATCTGGCACCCCCTGCCTTCTCAGCATCCAGCCCCGGCTTGTCTGTTTTGAGTTGCCCACTCTGGCTTCTCAGCTTTTCTCCTGGACTGAGGCCACATAATCTTGGATGTGCCTGCCAGGCACCGACACGCTGGTGGGGCTGCAGGGGCCACTGCGCCCGTGGTGGACGCAGTGCCCGTGATGGACGCCTGCAGAGGGCCGGTCCTCAGCCCATGGCCTGGCTGCAGCGCGGCTCTTGGGCCCTGGCTCCCGGGACGCGCGGCTGGTCCCGTCAGCTCACCCTGTGCAGGCCCCCTGCCCTGGATGGCCGCTCCCGTGGAGCTGGGAAAGGCCCAGAAAGCACAAAAGGCGGGATGGAAAGCTGAAGCCGAGCCAGCTCACTTGCTGCTGTGACGGACACAGTGCACACAGACAGATGGACGCAAACGGACAAGCCCTGCTCGCTCTCCTTCCATCACTCAGTGGGAGGAAATGGGGAGAAAGAGAAAAAATAGAAAGTCCTGTCTCAGGTAGAGCAGCCTGCTGAGAAGGAAGGTCCTGAGTTCCCTGCAGACTGCTCAGCACGGATCTTGAGCAAGTGGCCGGGGGACCCGTCGGAGGTGCTGAGGGAGCCCCCAGCCCCTTTGGGCGTCGCACAGGCGGGCCGAGACCCACACCTTCAGCTGGTGGCGAGGCAGCCTTTCCTCGGTCACAGTGGCGAGTTCCCAGGCCTGTGATGTGGCTTTCGGGGCCGGGCCAAGGCCTCTGCGTCCACGCTTCTGGGATCATCTGTGTGACCACAGTGGACTTCCCAGAAGGTCCCAGGCTGGCCGATCGATGTTCCTGAGTCGCGGCAGAGGGTGGCAGGGGCTTGGCCCACACGCGGGCACAGATGTCCTTGACCCTGGCTTCCCTGTGGTAGTGCCTGACAATGTGGGAGTGAAAGGAAAACGGGGCCTTTCAGTCTTTGCTTTCGGTCTTCAGGTAGGTGATGTTATCAGGCCTAAAGCCTGTCCATAGCTGGGGTTTAAGTCTGAGGGTCTCAGACCTGTGGGGCCTTGGCAGGGAGTACAGGCCACACGCTGACAAAGTGCTTTTGTTCTGGCAGTGAGACTTTCCTCTGAATCAGCTGTCGTGTGTGATCTGTGCTGGGGTGGAGAGCGCACAACCCCCTCCCCGCTACCCGTCCCTATGAAGACCCTTTCCTCCTTCCTGGGGAGGCCCTTCCTGGTTCTAGGCCAGTCCACCTGCCTCACAGATGCACAGACACACAGGTGGACAGACACACAGGCAGGCAGACACACAGATGCGCAAACGCACGGATACATAGGTGGACAGGCGCACACAGACACAGTGGACAGACACAGATGCACAGACACCCAGGTGGACAGACACACAAACGCACAGATACACAGACGGATAGACACACGGATACATAGGTGGACAGATGCATAGACACCCAGGTGGACAGACACACAGGCAGGCAGACACACAGATGTACAAATGCATAGATACACAGATGGACAGATGGACAGACACATAAATGCACAGATACACAGACACACAGACACACAGGTGGACAGACACACAGATACACAAACACACAGATGCACAAATGCACAGATACATAGGTGGACAGACGCACACACACACAGTGGACAGACACTGATGCACAGACACACAGGTGGACAGACACACAAATGCACAGATACACAGATGGACAGATGGACAGACACACAAATGCACAGATATGCAGATAGATGCACAGACACACAGGTGGACAGACAGACACACAAACACACAGACACACAGATGCACAAGCGCACAGATACATAGGTGGACAGACGCACACACACACAATGGACAGACACACAGGTGGACAGACACACAAATGCACAGATACACAGATGGACAGATACCCAGATGCTCGGACACACAGATGGACAGACACACAAACGCACAGATACAAAAATGGACAGACGCACAGACACACAGGTGGACAGACACACAAACGCACAGATACACAGATGGACAGACAGACACACAGGTGGACAGACACACAGACGCACAAACACACAGATACATAGGTGGACAGACGCACAGATACACAGGTGGACAGACACACAGACACACAGGTGGACAGACAGACAAACAGGTGGACAGACACACCTGTCTCTTATACACATCTAGTTCAGGACCATCACTTTAAATCCATTAGTGGGCAGGATTAGTGTGGGGAGAGATGAGGCTGACATGAGGCCAGCGGGCTCTGGGGCAGCCCTCCCTAGATGTGTTAGGAAGTGTCGGCCCTACAGATACTTTGCAGGGTACTTTGTAATTTTGTTCTAGATCCTCTCTGCCCAATTCGAGTTCAACATTGTGGTGCAAGCTGAAGTGACCATCAGAGAGTGTAATCTTATCACCAGCACCCTCTAGAAANATGGCTGTCCGGCAGAGTGAGGAGGAAGGCCAGGGTGCTGTCTCCCTGCCCTGAGGCTGGCGCCCGGCTTCACCGTGCGCACTCAGCACCCCCACGCCTCTTACCGAGCTCGGCTCAGGCAGCGGGGGCGGGCTGTCCGGGGGCTGAGGCTTCACCTTTGTCCTTCTGGACCGCGGCCGCCGTGGGTGCCGAGGAGGACTCACTTGGTCAGCACTGGGGACAGTGCAGCGTGTGGCCAGCCCCTCCCCCTGACCACTTCTTAAACACACTTGCAGTTAGGATATGGTGCATTTATATTAAACATCAGGGAGCTTAGGATTCTGTTTTATTTTCTCTAAGAATCACTTCACAGCCGGGTTGCCCTCAGTTCGGTGTTGACCGTGTCATGAAGCACCCGATCCCGGCAGTGGTTGTTTGCAGGTTTCCCCTGTCCAAGCCCTGATGGGCTTGTGCACAGAGAGCCTGATTCCCGCCTCACGGAAACCTCGCGAGATAGGCCTTATCACCCTGATCCTGACGAAAGAGAGACCCAGGGAGGTCAGGCCACGCTCCAGGCTGTGCTCCAGGTCTCCAGTGCTGACCCCGCCTCAGTGGCAGACTTTGCCCGGCTCCACGGCTGCCCTCTTTGCCTCGCCCACCACACTCCACTCATTCTGCTGTCTGGGCACTTGGTCTTTTATTTCTGTATATTTTTGTACAGCTGTGCCCATTCTCTTGAGGCCAGTTCAACTCAGCATACACATCTCAAGCCTGTACTTGGGGGAAGGCAAATGTTATAAGACCTAAAGGATGAAAACACTGTGTAGAAACTGCCACATGTCTCCCAAAACCTTTACAAGAGAAGTGGAGGGGAGGACGGGGATCATGACATGGGTTGAGTGTCCAGGGTTCAGGGTGACACTGGGGTGAGTTGTGCAAAGATCAAGGTCTGGGGCGGGGCTGGGGGGCATCTCAGAGGCCCTGAACACTAAACTAAGAATTCTACTTTACCCAGTGGGCAGTCTCCCTAAATTCTACTAAAATTTATTTTTTAATCTCTGTATATTTTTTGATGTGGGCCATTTAAAAACTCTTCACTGAATTTGTTAAGATACTGCTTCTGTTGTTTATGTGCTGTGTTTTTTTTTTTTTTTTTTTGGCTATGCTGCTGCTGCTGCTAAGTCACTTCAGTCGTGTCCGACTCTGTGCGACCCCAGAGACGGCAGCCCACCAGGCTCCCCCGTCCCTGGGATTCTCCAGGCAAGAACACTGGAGTGGGTTGACATTTCCTTCTCTAATGCATGAAAGTGAAAAGTGAAAGTGAGGTCTCTCAGTCGTGTAGACTCTTAGCGACCCCATAAGGCAAGTGCAATCTTAGCTCCCCGAGTGGGGATCGAACCTGCAACCCCTGCAATGGAAGGCGAAGGCTTAACCACTGGACCACCAGGGAAGTCCTCCTAAATTCTACTTTAGATGAGCCAGAGCAGGACTCCCAGTCCCCATGGGGCAGGGCCGGCTTCTCCTCTGATCGCTCTTTCCTCCCGTTAGAGCAGGGATGTGGGAGTCCTCAGAGACTTATCACCTCTTCCTACACACAGACTACAGACTTCCTAGACTACACACCTCCTCCTCCCCACCCTATCCCTGTAAAAGGTGCTGTCGCATTCGAGTCATAGCCTGGGGCCAGGTTGGCCATTTATACAGCACAGGTACCCCAGGCTGGAACCTGGGGGATGCTCAAAGTCTATATCCCTGGAGTAAGTCTACATCTTACCCTGAGGTATTGCCAACATGCCCTCCTCGTGAGAGGGCTGGGGTTGCCAGGAGTCGGGAAAGGTGAGGGGAAGAGTTGAGAGCTGATAAGCACAGAACCTCTGCGCAGTCTGATGGTTAATTATGAGGCCTGGGTCCCTTTGAACACTCAGATGCAGGCAGGAGAATTGCAGCCGCAGCAGCCCGTGGAGCCCCAAGCCCGTGGGTCCCCTGAGACTTGTGTGGCACCAAATAGGCCTTTGATCTCACCTTCCTGCAGGTGCCGAGACACAGGTTTCTGCTCTCAGCCACTTCCTCTCTTGGCTTCTCACGGCACCCCCGGCCCCAGCCCTCACATTCAGTGATTCTAATAATTAGTTTTTCTTTGGAAACATACAGACTGCCTCTCCTACTTGAGAGGATGCTTTATGACAGTGAAGGCCTTTGGGAAACTATGTGGAAACATGGGAGGAGGAAAAGTTAACTGGGTGTTGTTTTGGTTTCTTGTTCATTGAAACCTTTTAATTTAATTAAAAAATTTTTTTTTTTCTGTTTCTCCCCTGGGATGGGCTTGGGAAGATGTTCAGCGTAGATGGTGACGTTTGTGTCTTTGGAATAGAGTCTTTATAGCAGAACCAGAGCCTCTGAGGTTTCCAGATAAACGCTGGCCTGTGTTCTTATTTTTTGAAGCTTAGTCTAGCGAGAGTCTGCTCCAATGCTCGGAAGACAGAGTGGGAAGAGGGAGCCTTGGCTTCTGTGTTGTTAGAGGGCCGCGTGGGGGCGAGTCCGCCCGGATCCCTGCATTCTGTGGTGACCGCTCCTTGAGGGGAGTGGCCAGGCGCGCGTGATGGACAGTGGTGACCAGACCATAACCAGCCATTTAACCCAGTCTTGAATATGAAGACAAAGCATTCATAGCTCAGACTTGTCGCGTGCAGGGAGAGAACTCCTGAAATCAGAGGAGCCACAGGCGTGCTCTCTGCTGGGTGTTTTTCATCTCCCCTGCCC
Source organism: Cephalophus harveyi (assembly GCA_006410635.1). Classification (NCBI taxonomy): domain Eukaryota; kingdom Metazoa; phylum Chordata; class Mammalia; order Artiodactyla; family Bovidae; genus Cephalophus; species Cephalophus harveyi. The sequence goes on from SJYT01010011.1 coordinate 94,563, forward strand.
TCCGCCTCCTCGTCTGTAAGAGGCAGAGGGCTTGGCAGTCGTGCCTGCCGATCACCCACTGTGTGTCTCTATGTACTTGCCCCCCTTGGCCTGGACGGACGAGGAGCTTCAGGCAGGGTGTCGGGATCTCTGCTGTGTTCACATTCACAAGTGGTTTGTTTACTTCCTTCAGCATGAAGGGAAGAACAGAGGAAAGTACTGTCTGCCTTTGCTTTTGAACTTGGCAGTAATGGGATTGTGTGAAGCCATTGGTCAGTATGATGCCATTTTGGGGTGTGTGTGTGTGTATGTGTGTGCACACATGCGTGCATGTGTGTGCATGTGTGGGGTGAGGAGGAGGGCTTTTGGAGAGAGCTTTAAAACAGCCTGCCTAGATGTTTGGAATAAACTTGGCCCCCTTCATTTTTTCCTTTGTTTGTAGATGTATCACTTGTCTCCTTTATGCCTTTTCTTGAATTTTTCTCTTTAAAATGTCCAGCCATTCTTTCGTAATTGGAAAAAGAAGTAATAAATGTGTTTCTCTCTTTATGTCTGATGTTAAAACAGTCCGTGGGTTTCTTACTGCCTCTTATTGCGTTTCAGAGAGGTTGGTTGCTTCATAGGTATTTGATATATATCTAGATTACGTTTTATTTCTGTCATTGTACTCAGATGTTCAAATGATAATGGGCAGCACAGATCAGACCAGGAAAAAAAACCGAAGTATTTCTAAGGGGTGGGGGTATTTTATTTTTGCGGTTGAGTTCCTGCAAAAGTACACTGTGGGTCTCAGGATGCTATCTGTTCATGTAAGCGCTGACTTTACGCGCTGTTGAGCGCTTACCACGCTGCGGTAAGCGTTGACCACACTGGCGTCTCTGTGAGTAGAGCTTCTGGGGATCCGAAGACGTTAGGCAGAGATCCAGCCTTCACGGAGACGTCTGCACATTTGGAGAGATGAGGTGTGCGTGATAAGAAGCTGGTTAACACTTTGTTTCAAAAGACACATCACTAAGAAATGGGAGTTCGATGATTGTGGTCTTCCAGGTGAGGTGGCTCCTTCTCACGACCTAGTGGGGTCGAGCTTTCCTTTCCAGCACCTGGTTTGTGACCTCCCATCACTCCCTGGTCCCTCTGCCCGGCACCTCTTTACTGTCACTTAGTAGCATCCCACCAGTCTCTCAGAGCCACACAAATAGCTCCTCTGTCGTGAAGCATGATTGATGAGTTCACCAGGAAATTTGGGTCTCTTCTGGGAACTGCGAGTAGTGGACGGCATTAGCTCTGGCATCTGGTTGGCGTTTGGAAATCTCCCATCAGTCACCAAATATGCATAAGATTTTGTGAGAACTCTTTAACCCACTAACAATCGGTTTCCTCATCTGTAAGGTTAGGATAAAAATATCCCATTGGACTGCAGTCATGGCTAAATCCATGTAAACAGATAAAACTCTGAACACTTACTGGGCAGCCCGTAAAACCTCACGTCTTTTCCTTTCTGTGCTGTGTAGTTATTTGTGCATATGTCTGCATTGCAAACCTCCAGAGGGTGAACCCCCCTGTGCCTGGCACAGACCCTCTCACACAGCTTGGATGGTCCTCTGCCCTCATCGTGGTCTGTGCCATTGTGAGGCCAATGCTGGACCTTTGGGGGTCTTTGGTTGGTCTTGGCCTTGGGTGGCCTCCTGATCATAATGGTGATTTTGATAGATGGATGAATAAGGCCGTCTCCAACACAGTGTCGCAGAGGACAGGGGAACAGGCACATGTGGTCTGGAATCAGGCAGCAAGTTTGAGAGCAGCAGGTTGATTGGGAAGATCCAGGACCATAAAGAAGGTTGAACTGATGAATTGATGCTTTCGTGTTGTGGTGCTGGAGAAGACTCTCGAGAGTCCCTTAGACTGCAAAGTGATCAAATCAGTCAATCCTAAAAGAAATCAGTCCTGAATATTCATTGGAAGGAGTGATGCTGAAGCTGAAGCTCCAATACTTTGGCCACCTGATGCGAAGAGCTGACTCATTGGAAAAGACCCTGATGCTGGGAAAGATTGAAGGCAGGAGGAGAAGGGGACGACAGAGGATAAGATGGTTGGATGGCATCACCGACTTGATGGACATGAGTTTGAGCAAATTCCAGGAGATAGTGAAGGACAGATGAGCCTGGTGTGCTGCAGTTTGTGGGGCTGCCAAGAGTCAGACATGGCTGAGGCACTGAACAGCAATGAACAACAGCAACTAAACTTTCTGTGTCTGAGGTCTGCAAGGACATTTCTCCTGAGCTATCCCTTCCCCAGAGCATCCCTGGGGCTTGGAGAGGCGGGGTCAAAGGGCACTGCGGTTCTCCGATGACACAGACTCTAAATATCTGACAAGGCGACCCTGACTAATTGCATAAGTGTATTTTTCACCTTCACTGGCCAAGCAAGGGGTCTTTGGGCCGAAATATGTCCATGCATTTTACAGAAGAAAGAATTTCTCCAGAGTTAGCATGCAGCACATTCTGCTCAGATGCATCGCCCCTTTGGTTTTGTCCTGTTCCCGGAGGCGTTGACTGAGCTCAGCACCCTCCACACCCCACCTTCCTCCTCCCATGTTACACGGCTTCTCAGCACCTTGTTCTCCTAAGTTAAGCCTTTTGTTTTGCGTCCTTTCCTTCTCAGAATCTGTAGAGTTAAGCATGTGATGTCCACTTAGATGTCAACTGCCTGAACCCCATGTCCAAAGAGAGAATGACAGAATGAAAGAACATTAGAAGCTGCTGCTGCTAAGTTGCTTCAGTCGTGTCTGACTCTGTGCGACCCCATAGAAGGCAGCCCGCCAGGCTCCCCCGTCCCTGGGATTCTCCAGGCAAGAACACTGGAGTGGGTTGCCATTGCCTTCTCCAAACATTAGAAGAAGACCAGATAAACCATGTGGTTTCAACAACTCCCTCTCTTCCTTCCTTTTCTTCCTCCCCTTCTCTTCTTTCTTCCGTTTTCCCTTCTTTTCCTCCTCCTTCCCTCCCTCCCTCCCTTCCTTCCTTCCCTCCCTCCCTTCCTTCCTTCCCTTGTTTTGATGGGAAGTCTTCCAACTGGTTCTTGACCCATCTAGGGTGAGACTCAGGGTTTTTGGCTCATGCCCTCATACCACAATAAGTTCTAGTCCCTGGGTGAGGAAGTGGGGTCACTGGGATGCATTTGATCCAGGCCCTGGTCCTCACCTGGATGAGGGCGTGGGGTACACAGTTCGCATCCAGTGAGGGGGCTTGTCCCTGGAGCAGGATCTCTTGGGTAGCTGTGCTAACACGTGGTTGGTCTAGTCTAGAACTGTCCTTGTTCACCGACTGGCCCACCAGCTCAAGTAGTACAGTAGAAGAATCAGTGAAGTGGCCCAGAAAAAAAGGAATAACGTTAAAGAAGAACCTTTGAGAGAGAAGCAGAGATGGAAAGGAAGAACACCGCCACCACCAACAAAAACTGGGACAAAGAACATATTAGTTCTGGTCTGAATTCTCCTTCGTTGGAGCCAGGCTCACAGTTTGAGATCAAGGAGGCAGCGAGGAGAGATTAGGTAGAAAAGCTGTGTTTCTGCATAGGAAGGAGTCCCGCATGCGTGTTTCTGCAGGGCACTCATTTAGAGTTGCATGTAGACACGCAACTCAGGTGGGTTGGTAGCTCAGGTTGGTAGCCACCTCAGGTGGCTCGGGTAGTGGATGGTTCCTTCACCTCGGCTGGTGAGGCTGCCGTGAGGATGTTATTAATACAAGAAGCGTACCTGCTCTGCAGACAGATGGGTTGTGATGGGGCCGTTGGGGGAATGGGATGTGTCGTGGTTGTTGAAGACGGCTGTCTGATGCAGTGACACAAGACAGGTTTCTGAGCCTCTTGGGGAGGCTGAGGCTCTCAGAGGGGTCTGCAGGTTCCTCCCCACCGCTCCCCGCTCCCCCGCATCGCGACTGCCAAGGCTTACAGGAGCCCTGGGGTCCGCGGGTGGGCAGCACCAGGCCCCCTTCCATGGGGAAGCTAGGTTTATCTAGATTATAGAAACGTCTGTACATCACAGCTCAGTAGGTAAAGAATCTGACTCCAATGCAGGAGACCTGGGTTGAATCCCTGGGTGGGGAAGATCCCCTGGAAAAGCAAATGGCAACCCACTCCAGTATTCTTGCCTGGAGAATCCCATGGACGGAGGAGCCTGGTGGGCTGCAGTCCAAGGGGTCACAAAAAGTCAGACACGACTGAGCGACTTTCACTTTCTGTACATTTAGGGCCTTGATAAAGTTTTGGGGTCCAGCGTCTTGTAAGAGGGGGAATCTCTGAAAGTCTTGGACAAGGATGTGAGATGTAAGCACAGGTGGCTGATCCATATGCCTGACTTCCTTGGATGCGCAGGGCTGACAGGCCAGTGGCCCTGCTTCTTGGAAAGTACGTTAGAATTCTATCATTAGGGTTTCCTGTATGAAGCCTTTTCCCTGTGCTTTCCAGATCAACAGTGAAACAGACAGAGTCTTTTTGTGTGTGTGCGCAAGTAATTCTGTAATTGTAGAAGAGAATCTTTGAACTACCAGGTATATATTAGAGTTCTCATTTATTACATTTCCAGTTTTTAAACAGGATTTGCATTTTAGCTTTAAGAGAATTGAAACTTGAATGTTAACTTTAAAAAGGAAAAAAAAAAAAGAAAAGAAAAGGGAAGAAAACAGAAAATTCCCCCCAAACCCAAACTCTAAGATCAGAATTAGGAGCGTCTCCATCACCAAGCACTTGCTGTGTCTCACGTGGCCATGAGTTTACCTTGTTTTTATTTCATGTATAGTAAGAAAAGAGGAGATTTATTATAACTGATGGTGTGAGTTTCATGGTGACAAGTTGGCCAGAGGCGTTCTGGAATATTTTAAACTTAGGGGCATCTTCTCAACAGTGTGTGTTTTCTTTCCTTGCCGGGGTACAGGATCCAGCCAGCAAGCACAGTGGTCAGATTGCAAGGTCTCCAGTCAACATCCCTCCTCCCCGCCCTGCCCCTTCTTCCCAGAGCCTGGAAGGGCTGTGCTTTGAGGTTTGTTTTGGGAGAAGGGTAAATTGCCACTGGAGAAATCCCCAATCCCCAAAATATCCCAAAGACTCTATTATGAAAAGATTTTTTTTAGAGAGAGGCTAATAGTAGCTAAATTCCTTTCCCATAACAGGCCTCTTCCCTTGCATTTGGGAGGTACAGTCAATATTGGTCTGAAAGGGTGAGTGATCGGAGGCTATTTTGGGGTGGTCTGAAGAACCTCAGGGTTGTCTCGTAGAATAACAACTGCGGAGCTTGTTCTGTGAACAGGATAGTTGGGAGGTGAGTGGTGGGGCCGCTGAGCAGCGTGCACCATGGCAGGGGGTCCTTGGACCGTGGGTGCCCAGATGTGTATATGAGCTCCCCAGGTCCCTATTGATAGACCTCGGTTGCCTCTCCCGGGGTTTGTGTCCACTTGGAAGTTCTTCTGTCCTTGAAATGTCCATGCTTCTGCCCTGCACAGACTCATGTTCTCAAATCAACCCTGATTTCTTAACTTTGGTTACTGCGTCATGAGTTTCTTCAGGACCTTCTAGGGGGCTGTAGGAGGACACTGTCTGCCTCCTCCCCTGCCCCCCACCCTTCCACCATTCCTGTAGCATCTTCTCTCACCGACTGTCCCGTCCACCCTCTACTCCTTCATTTTGCCATCAGCTTTCATCAGTTCATACGCATGGTCTAATAAATTCCAACCCATCTCTGTGCATTCAGGTTGTTCACCTCCAATTAGAGTTTAATTTACCTGACAGATCATCCCAAATCAAGCTTTGAAAATGTTATATGAAACATGGAATTCCTCATGTCCAGGAAGACACAGCCATTTGTCATCTGCCCCGGGAAATCTTCCTGAAGTGCCGAGCCAGGCTGTCACAATGAGGGGGTGAGACGGATACCCCCGGGCAGTGTTGCCTCCTACGGTCTGTGCCTGCCCCCATCTGAAGTGCCCACCCACGGGTGCGTGCTTCTCCCCACCTGAGACCTTCCTCGGAGGAGCCTGCAGGTGTAGAGATGAGCCCTCTCTCCTGGGTGGAAGCCTCCCTGGCCAGCGAGTGACCTAAGGGGGGCAGCTGTCCCAGCGCCTGCCTCCAGGATGGGGGGACACTGAGTGGGTGTGACAGCGGCCCCTCCTTTCCCCGAGGGATAGGGCTCCCGTGAACCCCAGTGGCAGCCGCTCGGTGATGAATCCCTCGCTTCCCGCCTCCCTCTGCTCCTTTACAATTGTGTCCCCGGGATCACTACCCCAGTAGACTGCCTCTCAGGGAGGCCAAGCTAAAACGCTCCCAGAGGCGGTTTCCCTACAAGCTGGGAGAATCAGATGGATTAAAAGCCAGGGATGTACTTTTAAACTCAAAGCTCTAACCTATTTGATTTTGGCCTGTGTGTTGGTGGACCTCCTGCGAGCGTTTCAGGGGAACCCTGATGCTTTGCAGAGTCGGGTCGCGTCTGCAGAGAGTCGTGTGGGGTCCGAGAAATGATTCCTCTTGAAGAGTCTGAGTTCTGTGGGATTTGTTGTTAGCTTTTTTTTTTTTTTTCCTATTTGTTTATTTATTTTTGGCTGTGCTGGAACTTCGTTGCTGCCTGTGGGCTTTTTTCTAGTTGTGATGAGCAGGGGGTAGGTGGGCTACTCTCTCGTAGCGATGCGTGGGCTTCTCATTGCGATGACTTCTCTTGCTGCAAAGCCCAGTCTCTAGGACGTGGGGCTCAGTAGTTATGGCTCCCAGGCTCTAGGGCACAGGCTCTTAGCACAGCAGTTGTGACTTAGCTGCTCTGAGGTGTGTGGGGTCTTCCCGGACCAGCAATGGAACCCGTGTCTCGTGCACTGGCAGGTGGGTTCTTTGCCACTCAGCCACCAGGGCAAGCCCCTGCTAGTTGCTGTTAAATTGTGACCCCTCCCGCACTGCCCTGCTGTTCCCCGGGCATTGCAGCTGTGACAGGGATCAAAGGGAGCTTCTGTATGAAGACAGGATGTTACAGCCTGGGACGGGGTGGTGCACAGACAGACAGCAGGCGGGGCAGATGCGCTGGACTTGCAGTCGGCGGGCAGCATGGCCCTGCCAACCCCCAGGGTGTGCTTTGTGTGGTCCCTTCCGCTCTCTGGGCCACTGTCCTGAAGGCTGGCACGGAGACACTCTGGGGCCCTCCCGCTTTCCTTATTTGCAGGAGAAAATACAGGATCACAAAATCCTCCAGGATGATTCACAAGTTGAAATATGTTGGCAGAGTGCATTTTCATTTTATTTTGGTTGAAGGAGGAGTGTGGGGGATCTTTCGGGGCACTGAAAGAAGCCAGGTTGGAATTAAGACTTGCTCCTGGCTGGTAGGACCTGCTGTGCCAGTTGCTATTCCCTCCTCAGTCGGGCACACAGTGGTTTATTCTGGGAACACACCAGCCCGGCCAGTAATTCAAATGCGTCCTATGGCAGCGGCTGGAACGGGGGCCTCCTGGCCTTGAAGACCCATCTCAAGTTCTCCAGTTTAGCCTGCTCTCATCACCAGAAACAAACACGCTTGACAAAAAAGTCATTCTCTCCCACCATGCAAAATAACATCCAGAATTCCTTGCTCGTTTGTTCATTACAAGTCAACTGAGCTGTAATGTCTAGAAAAATTAATTCGCACTTCTTTAAGACTAAGGAGGCACTTTGAACTTGGGGGGCTGTAGGCAACACCTCCACAAGTCTTCCTCCTTCCAGCATCAGAAGGGGTGATGGTGGCCACGCTGTGTCTCTGAGCCTGGCCCTTCCAGGCCAGCCTGTCCCCTGCAGAGAAAGTGTGAGGCTGGCAGAGCGTGACTCACCCTGTCGGACAGATGGGGTCATCTGCCTCCTGCCTCTGGTCCAAGGGGTGGACATGGCCGTGGTGACAGCCTGTCACCAGGGATGGAGCTCCGGGCATGATGATGACAATGACAATCATTCTATGTAGAACCCTGGCAGGTTCAGGCCCCTCAGCAGAATCAAGCCCTGACTAACTTTGACAGTGTATGAAAAAGCAGAGACATCTCTTTACTGACAATGGTCCGTGTAGTCAAAGCTGTGGTTATTCCAGTAGTCAAGTACAGATGTGAGACTTGACTATAAAGAAAGCTGAGCCCCGAAGAATTGATGCTTTTGAACTGTGGTGTTGGAGAAGGCTCTTTAGAGAGTCCCTTGGACTGCAAGGAGATCAAACCAGTCACTTCTAAGAGAAACCAATCCTGAATATTCATTGAAAGAACTGATGCTGAAGCTGAAGCTCCAGTGCTTTGGCTACTTTCCCTGATTCTGGGTAAGATTAAGGACAGGAGGAGAAAGGGATGACAGAGGATGAGATGGTCCCGACTTGATGGACATGAGTTTGAGCAAGCTCCAGGAGATAGTGAAAGACAGGGGAGCCTAGCGTGCTGCAGTCCATGGGATTGCAAAGAGTTGGACACAACTCTTAGCGACTGAACAACAACCACAGCAATCGTCATATTGATGAATTGACGTGATTCTTTAGGCTTGTTACAAGCTCTTGTTTTCTAAATGTGAGGGTTCTTTAAGAGTTGCCAAACCTTTAACAACAATAGCAAAGCTCTGACTTAAGTATTGTGGGGGCTAAAGTGTGTCCCCAGAGCCAAGTGTCAGAGCCCTAAACTCCAGGACCTCAAAATTGCACCTGTTTGGATTTGCGTCTCTATAGATGGAATTAGGTTGAAATGAGGTCCTTATGGTGGACCTTAACCCAGCATCATGAATTTCCTCATCCAAAGGGGAAATGGAGACAGAGAAACACCTCAAAAGGGAAGAGACACAGGGAGAAGGCAAATATCACAAGCTGAGGATGGAGGCTGCAGAGGAACCAGCCTGGCACCACCTCATCCTTGACTTCCAGCCCCCAGACTGTGACACAGAGAATTGTTTTTGTGGGGCTTCCCAGGTGGCTTAGTGGTAAAGAACCTGCCTGCAAGGCAGGAGATGCAGGTTCGATCCCTGGGTTGGGAAAGTCCCCTGGAGAAGGGAATGGCAACTTCCTCCAGTATTCTTGCCTGGGAAATTCCATGGACAGAGGTGCCTGGTGGGCTACAGTCCATGGGGTCACACAGAGTTGGACACGACCGAGCCACTAACACTTTTCAAGCTGCAGTCTGTGGTGCAGTGTTAAGGCAGCCTCAGCTAACTAATGCAAATCTCGTTATCCTCCTTCTGAAGATGGGAAAACGGAGGCTGGGTGGATTGAGTAGCTTGGTCATGGTCCCCGGAGAGCAGGGGCTGCAGGTGGGTGTGACCCAAGGTCATCCTGTCCTAGCCTATGTTCTCAGCCTGCAGGTTCCGGGGACAGATGATGTGACCTTCTCCATGGAACCTCAGGGGCTGAGTTTTGTCAGGCTGCAGTGACTTCTCAAGTGGCCCTGGGCTCCCTGCCTTCCTCCCAAGATCTCGTCCCTGTTTGAATTTTTGAGCCAAATGTATTGCCCCTGAAGCATGGCCTGCAAAAAACCTATTGCACAGCAACATTTATGAAAAACAAACAAAAAACCAGAATGACAAGCAGAAGCCTTGAGGCCATGAATTCTGTGCGCACTCCTGAACTTTTTTGTCCTTGCCGTGTTTCTTGTTTTTCTTCCCACATGACGTGACACACACTTTGTGAAGTATCTGGCAGGCCTAGAGAGAGGATCACTGATTCGCACCTCATTCAACTTTGTTGCTGGTGCCACTGGATTTCCCACCATCCTTGTCCGTCGTCCTGGCCACAGAAGCTGCAGCTGGTTTGAGGTTCACGGTGACCCAGGAGTATCCGGGTCAGCCCTGGGAGGGCTGTGCAGTGTTCTCTCAACTCCTCAATTTCAGTTTGTAAACTGGTCTGAATATTCCTCCAGTTTTCTGGTTTCCCCAGTCAGCCTAATTTCTTTGGTTCTGTGAGCCTGGGACAGGTGGGTGGTGGGGGTGGCCGGAAAGCAGGTCCCATTTATTGGCATCCAGTATACATGGTAATTCTTATCTTGTTCCATATAAATGCCAGGAAGATGGTGAATGTTGCAAAATTAAACCACCTCTGAGATATGATACTGAAGACTGGAAAACAAACAGAGATCTTGGGTGGGTCTGGCTAAGACAAGACAGTGTCAGGGTTACTGAGCGTTTCCCTGACCCTTCTCTGGCAGACCCCAAGCCTTCAGCTCCTCACTGCAGCCATGTGGAGAGCTCACCGTAAGCGGCGACAGCCCTCCAATCTCTGTCCTGGCACCTACGCTGACCTGGGGATTAGGAGTGAGTCTGGTCTTCTGATTAGATTCTGCCACTCTGTGGCCTTGGAGGTCACTTGTCCCTGCAAAGGGCTTGGACATTGGGATTCCCAAAGCTCTCCCTGTTCTTTTACTGTGTTTACAGTATGGACTCAGCTCTACTGAACTGCAGCTTTGCTTTTGAATGAGGCCTCGCATGTTCTCTGTAGGTTAAGAAAGTGCAGAATGGTTCTCATCCACCCAACCCCAAACTCCCAGTCCCTCTCCTTCTCCCCTCCCCTCTGGCAAACACAAGTCTGTTGTCTATGTCTGTGAGTGTATTTCTGTTTTGTAGACAGTTTCGTTTGTGTCATATTTTAGATTCCACATATAAGTGATGCAAGCTATGACATTTAGAATGGATAAACAAGGAGGTCTTACTGTATAGCACAGGGAACTATACACAGTAGCCTGTGATAAACCGTAATAGAAAAGAATTTAAGCAAAGAATATATATATATGTGTGTATGTGTATAAATGTATAACTGAGTCACATTGCTGAATACAGCAGAGATTGGCACAACACTGTAAATCAACTATGCGTATGTGCATGCTTAGTCCCTTTAACCGTGTCTGACTCTTTGTCACCCCGTGGACTGTAGCCTGCCAGGCTCCTCTTTCCATGGAACTTTTCAGGCAAGAATACTGAATTGGGTTGTCATTTCCTCTTCCAGGGGATCTTCCCCACCCAGGGATTAAACCTGTGTCTCTTGCATCTCCTGCATTGCAAGCAGATTCTTTACCCACTACTTAAATTTAAAAAAATATATATATATATATGAAAAGAAAAAGTACAGAAAGTATATTTCTAGATTCCTCATTTACTTCTTTTGAACTTAATGCAGTTTTTTTTTTGGTCTGTTCTTACTTGTTTGTGGCCAAGAGAGACTGCAGCCTGGCTCATGAGCCCTGGGCCCTGGAGGAGGAGTCTCATTTCTTTGTGTCCGGGGCTCTGGGGAGGAATGGCTCCCACCCCCAGCCCATAGCCTTATGCAATAACCGCAGATCAGGCTGGAGCCGCTGAACCCGCCCACTCTTCTGGAAGGCCCAGCATGGCACACCGCTGAGAGGATGCTAAAGCTCCTGGTCTGCCTCCTCCATCCCGCCTCCCCCTCCTCCTCATCCCAAGGCCGGGTTTGGGCTGAGCTTGCTCGTGGGCACGTCAGCTCCTCAGCGAGACTGGGTGGCAGTCTTCAATGCTGCCGTGTTTCTTTGTTCACTTGTCAAACTCTGGGAGACAGCTTTCCCCCAGCTTACAGAAGTGACGTTATGTAACTTCTGGCGTTCACCCCACCCCTCACCACCTTTTATCGGCACCTCTTCCTATGTGTGTGTAGCTGACTTTTTCCTTTTAGACAAGCTCCGAGTGGGTCGGGCTGAGCGGTCGCAGCCCCAGGCGGTTTCTTCTGTGGGCTGATTGCTCTTTTTGGGGACGAGAACCTGGGATCAGGCTCCTTGGCAACTCCTTCCTGCTCTGTGCTCCCTCCTGCCACTTGCTGGCCTTTCCAGCTTACCCACCATCTTACCCTGTTGCTGTGCCCTTGGTTGAAAAGGCAGCCAGCTCTGTCTCTGGGCTGTGTCCGACCCTCTGTGGGGGTGCTGTCCACATCTCCCCGGGCTGAAGGGGTCTCATCCCTGGGCTGTGTCCAGGCCCAGACCCCAGAGGAAGACCTCTCATAGATGCTTGTGGCTGGCACAGCAGATGATAGGGCAGAAAAGAGATGGTGGGGTCGGTTCTCCAACTGCCCTTGGCTAGAGTGATGTGCCTCCTGAACCAGTCCGGAGAGAACAATCATAATAATACCATCTGTTTTTTTTTTTTTTTTGAGGGCTATCAGTTCAGTTCAGTTCAGTCGCTCAGTCGTGTCTGACTCTTTGTGACCCCATGAATCGCAGCATGCCAGGCCTCCCTGTCCATCACTCCTGGAGTTTACCCAGACTCATTTCCATCGAGTCGGTGATGCCATCCAGCCATCTCATCCTCGGTCGTCCCCTTCTCCTCCTGCCCCCAATCCCTCCCAGCATCAGAGTCTTTTCCAATGAGTCAACTCTTCACATGAGGTGGCCAAAGTATTGGAGTTGAGGGCTATACTTATTATTAAATCTAGTTATTTTTAATTGGAGGATAGCTGCTTTACAACATTGTGTTGGTTTCTACCATACATCAGCATGAAGCAGCGTATGCTGAATAACCAGTGACCACAGACGCCATTGCTGGTAGTGCTTATAGGACCCTAGAGTTTATAGGTTGGAAGAGTGGGATTCTGGAGCCAGGGTACCTTGGTTTGGAACTAGGCTCTGACACTTAATATTGAACCGGTTGTGGAGCTTCAGTGCCTCAGTTTCCTTTTCTGTAAAATGGGAAGAAGAGTGCATGTACTTCACGGTTGGTGGAAGTACTGAGTGAAGCAATATGCATATTATGTAGCCTAAGATCGTGCCCTGGGAACTGTGAACTGATGTTCAGCTTCACTGATTTACCGCCATCCTGTGGTTGGGCGGCTGAACTGGGATTCAAACCTGATGGCCTCGGGTCCTGGACACTGTCTGCTTTCCAGGAAAAGGCTGCTGTCTGGCATACGAGGTCCCCACGGTGCCTTGGGCCCCTTGGATAAAGAGACTTGGGATCTTTTCTCAGAAGTGCCGCCAGCTGTTCAACCACAGACTGCCGGGTCTTCGGGCTGCACTTCCTTAGCTCATCACACATGTATGGGACCCAGCAGAGCCAAAAATAAGTAAATAAATAAAATGATAAAAAATGGTATGTTAATAAAAGAGAGAGGGGTTATAGGCATAATTATGGCTGATTAGAGTTGTATGACAGAGACCAACACGACATTGTAAAAATGAAAAAAGCAAAGTAAAACAATGACAGCTTTGTTACAGTCTTCAACTATGTTTAGAGAAGGCCGGGGGTCAGAAACGGGGGAGGTGGGGACAGGATGCTCCCATAGGTGCCTGCACCAGGCCAGGATATGGTCCTTGGCCTTCCTGATGCCCAGCCCGCCCGTGGGTGAGGAGCTGCTTCTGTCTGATTTGGGGATGTAGTGGTAGAGTCTAGCCTTTGCTGTGGAGATATTTGAAACAAAACTCAGAGCGGAAACTGTCTGATCCCCTGTGGGGAACATCTTCCGGCATCTGGTCTACACCTTTGCCGGGCTTTTGTAGCACGTCATTCATTAGTGGAAGGGAGGATGTAGGACTTAGCTGAGTGAGAACCCTGGATCCCACAGCTTCCAGGACACTGTCGTGCTTGTGTGTTGAGGGCAGCCTGGAGTCTGCTCATTTATCAGCTCCGTCTCATTGACACTCTGTGGGATGGCCTGGCACAGTTCACTCACCCCTGTTCCCCAGGAGTGTCTTAACTGAATACACGGGGTTCATAAGAAGCAAGAACGGCGGTTGGAGTGTGGGCCTTCATGCCGCTGAGGTTATTGCTGCCTCAGGACAACCTGAGCTACACCCAGTCCAGTTTTGTTCAGAAAATAAGGAAGTGGACCCTTATAGTTAGCAGGATTGAGTCCACCCTGCCTCCATCACTCAGCCTCCTGAACCCCAGCCCTCCTGCAAAGGAGGGGCAGTGTTTCTTGGAGCTGTTGTATGATTAAGTAGCTCATGAATGTGTACACCTCGGAAGTTCTCAGTCGATGTTAGCTGTTGTTGGTATTTCTTAATCTTTGTTTGGGACTTCCCAGGTGACACAACGGTAAAGAATCTACCTGCCAATGCAGGAGACACACATTTGATCCTTGGGTCTGGGAGATCCCCCGGAGGAGGAAATGGCAACCCACTCCAGGATTCTTGCTTGGGAAATCCCACGGACGGAGGAGCCTGGTGGGCTATAGTCCTAAAGAGTCCAACACAACCGAAGAGGCACAGGCACAGTCTTTGTTTGAACTGATGTTGCTTTGTTTTCTTTATGGGAAAAATAAGACCCTTCCCCAGAGGCTGACACTGTGAACACCGTGAAAGTCCTCTTCCTCTGTGAGCTGACAGGTCTCTGTCTAAATCCTTAGCTCTGACAGGCAGAGGATCAGAGAATGTTGACAATAAGTGGCAGATTTTAAATTTGGAGTAGAGCAGATATACACTGACATTTTGGGAACTCTGAGCTAGCTCAGAGAAGAAAAACACTCTTAAAACCATTTGAAATTTTTCTCTTATATAATTTTAAAATGCATCCCCCAACCTTGACATCCCCAGTCAATGTGTAGAATGAACAGGCTTTATCCCTTGATTGAATTAACACTGAGCAAGAGATCCTCTGTTTATGCTAAATGACTATGATAGGCCAGTCTGTTTTATTAAAGTCTCTGTAAGCTTATCCATGTAGTTCACCGTCAGTTTTATTTAAAGGTAATAATTGAGGAGTCCTGTTTGCCAGCTGGGCCTTTTCAGTCTCTCCACCCTCCGCCCAGTCCACCCTGTTCGGTAACTGTTTTAATTAGGATTTGGGTATTCCTAAGGTGTTATTTTTTTAAAAAATTGAAGTACAGTTGAGTTACAATGTTATGTTAGTTTCAGGTGTATAGCAAAGTGATTCAGTTACACACACACACATACACACACACACACACATTCTTTATCAGATTCTTTTCCCATTACAGGTTATTATAAGAAATTGAGTATAGTTCCGAGCGCTATATAATAGTTCCTTGTTGATGATCTATTAATATTTTATATATAGTAGTGTATATGTGTTAATCCCAAACTCCTAGTTTTCCCTTTTTCCTGTTTGATAACCAGAAGTTCATTTTCTATGTCTGTGAGTCTATATGTTTTGTAAGTAAGTTCATTTGTATAATTTTTTTTTTAGATTGCACATATAATCGATATCTTGTAAGAGTTGTCCTTCTCAATCTGGCTTAACTTCACTTATTATGACAGAATTTAGGTATATCCATGCTGCTGCAAGTGGCATTACTTCACTTTTTATGGCTGAGCATGGCTCAGAGATTAAAGCGTCTGCCTCCAGTGCGGGAGACCCGGGTTCGATCCCTGGGTCGGGAAGATCCCCTGGAGAAGGAAATGGCAATCCACTCCAGTATTCTTGCCTGGAGAATCCCACGGACAGAGAATCCTAGTAGGTTACAGTCCACGGGATCGCAAAGAGTCGGACACGACTGAGCGACTTCACCTTCACCTTCAATATTCCATTGTATACTTATAAGGTGTCTTCTTTATCCAGTCATCTGCTGATGGACATTTAAGTTGCTTCCATGTCTTGGCTAATTTTGAAGAGTGCTGCGGAGAACACTGGGGTGCTTGTATCTTTTCAAATTATAAATTTTTCTCTGTATATACCCTGGAGTGGGATATGGTAGCTCTATTTTAATTTTTTTAAGGGAACTTTATACTGTTCTCCATGCTGGCTACACCTGTACATCTAGTGTTTCTTTTGCAAATATAAATAAGTGCAAATATACACAGAATTCAGCATATAATATACATATTCTATACTTTGCGTTTTTAATTTACTACATCGTGCAGATCTTCCCTTTTTAACTTGTAGGATGTTTCTCCTCCTTTCTGCTATCACCTAGTACTGCATTCCAGGGTTGTTTTCCTTGCTTTATTTAACCTGTCTCCTATTTGGATTGTTTTCCATCTTTTGGTATTTCAAACAACACCACAGTGACAAACTTCATACTCTGGTCACGTGCCCTAGAAGTAGGATTTCTGGATCAATGGGCAAATATAGATAAAGTTGGTAAATTTTAAAAACAAAACAAAACAGAAAACCTTTTGATGTGTTGTATCATTTTGAACTCCAGTGGGTCAGGAGAGCAGTTATTGACCTACAGCCTCGTGGATGAGTGTTTTGCAAAAAGTTTGAATGTTTGCTGGGTAGAAAATTGAGAAATGGCATCTTATGTTGTGAATTTGCATGTCTTCTTAGGACTGTGTCCCTCTGGAGGATACTTGTCTTTCTTCCCTGTGAACTGTCTCTTGTTCTTTGATCATTTTCTATTACTATTCCTTCATCTCTCAGTTTCTGCAACTCTGTATAAAGGAGATTAACTGTTTGGGATAAGTTTTGCAGCTGTTCACTGAAACTATTTATTTTGACTTGCCTTGGGTTTGTAGAAGTTTTTGAGGTCATATAATTATATGTATGACTTTCCGGGTGGATCAACACTTAAGAATCTACCTGCCAATGCAGCAGAAACAGATTTGATCCCTGGGTCAGGAAGATCCCCTGGAGGAAGAAATGGCAGCCCACTCCAGTATGCTGGCCTGGAGAATCCCAGGGACAGAGGAGCCTGGAGGGCTACAGACCATGGGGTCGTAAGGGTTTCCTCAAAGTCTCATTGGTAAAGAATCCACCTGCAAAGCAGGAACCGCAGGAGATGTGGGATCAATCCCTGTGTCTGGAAGATACCCCGGAGGAGGGCATGCATGGAAACCCACGCCAGTATTCTTGCCTGGAGAATCCCATGGATAGAGAAACCTGGCGAGCTATGGTCCATGGGGTCACAAAATGTCAGACACGACTGAGTGGCTAGCACTTCACACTTCACTTCATCTTCTCTTTGGTGGCTCAGTGGTAAAGAATCAGTCGGCCAATGCACGAGAAGCAGGAGATAATGGGTTTGATCCTTGAGTCAGGAAGATCCCCTGGAGAAGGAAATGGCAGCCCACTACAGTGTTCTTGCCTGGAGAATCACATGGACAGAGGAGCCTG
The DNA here is from genome assembly GCA_006410635.1 of Cephalophus harveyi. NCBI lineage: Eukaryota > Metazoa > Chordata > Mammalia > Artiodactyla > Bovidae > Cephalophus > Cephalophus harveyi. The sequence continues at coordinate 111,507 of SJYT01010011.1, forward strand.
GTGGGACCATTTCAGGAAGAGCAGAATGTCTCCTCATTGTAATGAAGCAATGACTCCACGTGTGTGAGTGTGTACCCTTTCTTTGTCTCTAGAGGCTAACATAGCATATGATTTTTATATCCTTTTCCACTCACCAAAATTACATTAAGGCATTGGTTAAGACTGCAGAACATCATCCTGTGACTCATAGTCTTCCACTCTTCTGCTTTTACTGGTTTGATATTTCTTTTTAAAAATTACATGTATGGTCTGAAAGCCTTTTACATATTATGGGAAAAGCTATGACAAATATTTTCATGCCCATAGTTTTTTTCATGCTTTGTGGATGGATTCCCAGAAATGGGATTATTTGATCAAAGGAGCTGAATGTTTTTAAGGTCCTTGATAAATATTATAGCCTGCTGCCTCTCAATAGCATACTATCATTGTGTGTTACCGTTAGTCATGTGTGTCTTACTGTTGGCTCCATGACTGTAGAGTTTGGGCTTCCCAGGTGACTCAGTGGTAAAGAATACGCCTGCCAATGTAGGAGACATGGGTTCGATCCCCGGGTTGGGAAGATCCTCTGGAGAAGGAAATGGCAACCCACTCCAGTATTCCAACTTGGGAAATCCCATGGACAGAGGAGCCTGGTGGGCTCCAGTCCATGAGGTCTCAAAAGAGTCGGACACGAGTGAGCAACTCAACAACCATGACTGTGATCAGATTATTATCGTTATAAACAATACAGCTGATTTCATAGGTGGAAAATCCACCGTTCTCATTTTCCATGGGAGTAACGCAAGCTGCAGAGAGCTTAGCAGCTGTGCCAGGTCGCAGAGCTGGCTATAGCCAGTGTCCTGGTCCCCAGGAAGAAAGAGAAAGCTGGCATGTTTCTACATGAATTCACACCAAAGCGCAGGTGACTGGAATTGGTTCTTTTGGACAGTTTTCACATACATTGAGTTGGGCCAAAATGAGAAATTATGGTTCCCAGAAGAGAAAATCACACCTAATTGCTAATTTAGTAGTTACTGAGACATCCACTCAGTAAATATTTCCTTTCCACATACAGCCTGTAATACCAGGTAGTGATACGACGTGGACATAGCATCCTTCCTCTCCAGGTGACATCTCTGGTAGAGCAGTGATCCTTCCCACATGTCCCCCCCGCAGGCCCCCTCCTCCCTGGCTTTCTCCCAGGTATGAGTTCATCAGATAGATTGTGCCTACCCATTTTTATGGAGCACCTCCTCTGTGCCAGGGCCATGGGACCTGAGAGAGAGCAAAGCCAGTGAAAATCAGTTTCCTCGAGGAATGTGTCTTCCCGACAGTGCGACAGAATAAACGAGATAAGCAAATCATGCTGCAGACACTGATGGGCGCTGGCAGGAAGAGAAGATGGAAGCATGTGTGTGCAGGTGGGCTTGAGGGGCTCGTGTGTCTCCTGCACCGCTGGGGGGTGGTCAGAAGTTTACAAGCAGGAGAGAGACCTGATGAAGCAGCGTCTTGCAGACACAAGGTTGCTGCGGAGCCCAGAGAAACAGCGCCCTCCGCCAGCCCCTCATCCTTCAGCATCTCTGGATAAGTGACGAGCAGACCCGGAAAGGAGACCTGGGCGCCTGCGGGTGAGGGTGTCAGTGGTCTTCCACGGCCTGGGGGCACCTGGACCTGCTCATTCCTGGATTGTCAGGAAGCTGGCAGATGGCCCTGGATGCCAGGCCCTGGAGTCCTGTGATAAGCTAAGAAAGAGGAAAACATTGGCTGGACCTGGTGGGTCTTGTTATTGTTGGTGGTGTAGTTCTATACTAAAGATTCTCAAGTGGCCAGAGTTTTACATCCTTGAGAGAACGTAGTCCCTTTAGACCCATTATCATGTCAACAACTTGGTCCTTCCCTGAAACAGACTCCTCCACGTCTGTTCTCCGTGAAGGAAGGCTCCACGCACAGGGACACCGGGAGCCGGTCCTGGGAGTCCAAGTCAGGCTTCCACCAGGGCTTGAAATAAATACACTGTTTTGACTTGCTTTATTATGGGTATTCCCAGCAGGAATGCTCCCCACCTTGGAAGCTCGTGTTTTTCTTGGGAATAATTGGAAGTTTGCATCTCTGTTTCCCTGCAGGGGAGGTTGCGTCAGTTTATTGATTACCTCCTATTCCCTCACGGGTGGGCTTCCAACAAAGCTGCATGTTCGGGAGACAGTGAGCTGGGTCTGCAGGCAGAGCCCTGGCCCTGTTGGTCTGGGGCCTTCTCTCTGCGTGAATCTTCTCTAAATGAAAACTCCTGTGTCTGCACCTGCAGGGGATCTTTGTTGCCATGTCAGAACTAATATTGAGTAAGTTTTGTAGCTTTTCTATCTAACAGAGCCCCCAGTGGCGTCTCGCTATGGGATGGAGAGAGGGCATGGGCAAACTGTTGAAACAAGGGGACGAGACGGGGTTTGTGGCATTGCCTTGATCCCATCTCTCTGTTGTGACGGGTTTCTCTCTCTTCATCAAGAAAGCCCATTGGCGCTTGGGATCTCCTTATAGCCAGAGTCAGAAAAGTGAGACTAGAGCAGTCGTGGTGTGCTCTGAGTCCCTGCTAGAATGTGAGCTCTAGACTGGTGGGCGAGGGCTGGAAGGCAGCTTGACGTGGGGGAGCGAGGTGGGGCTCAGGGCTGGGTGGGATGGAGCATGACCCTTCCTGACCTCCTAATCTTGGCCACATCCCTGGACCCCCTGGACCCCCTGGACCCCGGGTTTTCAGTCTTGTCCAAGTCCAAGGGCATACCAACGACCCAGCCTTCCTCACAGAGATGTTGGGAGACCAGGAAGATGATAGATTTGTTTTTGCCCCAATTATTAGAAAGTACAGTGTCACGGCACTGAGCCCGGGGAGGACAGAGAAGGTTGTGAGATTTGACTCATTGTCTCATCAAGGGAGTTGAGCTCTGGATTGATTTCGGTGTCTCAGCCAACTCGATAGACTATCCTGCCCCTCGTGGGGGCCAGACACCTCATCTTGTAACCAGAGGGCTCTCATTGATGAAAACACGTTTTTAGGCAAAAAATATGACATTTTTAACATTCTTAGGTGAAAACGTCAGTGGCTTCCCTCCCACCCCCAGAAGGTGGCTGGCCTCTTTTGTCATAAGAAGGTGAAAGAGCCAGGTTAGCAATTGGCTTTTTAGAAACCACTTTATTTTTGTTTTGTTTATTCATTTTTGGCTGCACTGGTCTTCATTGCTGCGCGCACAGACTGTCTCCAGTTGCGGCGAGTGGAGACACACTTTATTGTGGTGCGCGGGCTTCTTTCTCACTGTGGAGGCTTCTCTTGTTGCGGACCGCGGGGCTCTAGACTGCGGGCTTCAGTGTGATGCGGGCTTAGTTGCCCACGGCACATGGGATCTTCCTGGCCTGGGGAGCGAACCTGTGTCCCCTGCATTGGCAGGTGGACTCTTAACCACTGGACCACCAGGGAAGCCCCTGGCATTTAGCGTTTCTGTGCAGCAGACAGAGGCAGAGGGGTTTCTGCAGGCTCTTGGGAGCCACCACCAGCCCATCAACCATCCAAGCCATGGGCGTGTGAGAGCCTTCGGTGGACCCGAGGGCAGTGTGGATGTTGGTGCAGGAAGAGAACATGGCTCAGGAAGTCAGGAGACTGGATGTGAAGCCTGGATTTACCATTTGAGACTTTGGGCAAATGGTCTTACCCTTCTTGAGCCTCTTCTCTTCATCTGTGACGTGAAGATGATTGAGCCGACTTCCTGTCTCTGATATGTTGGTTACTAAGCTACACAATAGAAAGCGGTTTTGAACAGGTATTCAGAAACATCACAGCTAATCACAAGGTTATCTGGAGATGCTAGTCAGCCTTGTTTGATCAGAAAATAGGTCTGTCCTCTTCACCCCAATGAGATAGATAATGCCCCCACTGAAGCTAGTATTTTTGTGTGTGTGTGTGTGTGTGTGTGTGTTTTTCTACCAAGTTAAGTTGGCAGTGAAGGAAAGAACAAACGCAGCCCTGTATTTCTTTGGGTAGGTATTTTAAACTCTAGCTTGATAGTACCCACTGTTCTCATGCAACTTATGTTCTAGGGGGAAGGAAATGATAAATAAATGAAGAAATGTTTGTAGACAATTCCTGGGGTAACATCAAGAGGGGCAAGGGACCAGCGGGGATGGGATGCAGGCAGTTTTACGTAGGTGATCAGATGACTGAAAGATGGTGAACGATGTGTTGATCTATAGGTCCTGGGTTTTGGAAAACAAAGATTTGTGATATTAGTATCATAATTGTCATACAGATGAACTGACGTGGGATTCTTTAGGCTTGTTACAAGTTCTTGTTTTCTAAACACAGGGGTCCTTTAAGAGTTCCCAGACCTTTAATTGGAGAAGGCAATGGCACCCCACTCCAGTACTCTTGCCTGGAAAATCCCATGGATGGAGGAGCCTGGTGGGCTGCAGTCCATGGGGTCGCTAAGAGTCGGACACGACTGAGCGACTTTTCTTTCACTTTTCACTTTCATGCATCGGAGAAGGAAATGGCAACCCACTCCAGTGTTCTTGCCTGGAGAATCCCAGGGACGGGGCAGCCTGGTGGGCTGCCGTCTATGGGGTCGCACAGAATCGGACACAATTGAAATGACTTAGCAGCGGCAGCAGCAGACCTTTAATAGCTCCCAGTGATGAAAAAGATGCTTTTAGGTGCAAAAAGTGACACTTTTAACATTCTTAGGTTGGAAGGTCAGTTTTACATTACTCAGTTATTACACCGAGAGTATAGCTGAGCCCACATGGAACAGAATGACGTGGATTCTGCCTGTCTCCAGGCACATGGGTTATAATTTACTGGTGATTAAGAGTGAACCCTGAGTATACCCGAAGGTGTAAGTGAGTGTGGAGACAGCCTAGGGAGGGTACTTGTCATCAGTGGGTTACAGTGTCCCCTGCAGTGAGGACCACTCCAGCTCTTCCCGCGGGAGGTGTGTGTCTCTCCCACGTCTGTGCTGCTGATGTCAGAGTTCACTTCTTCCAGAGCTAAGGACACAGAGGCTCAGACCATGAGCTGATTGCACTTGTGTATGTCTGGTCCTTGCGTGAGATACTTCCTTGGCATGCTCCTAACAGGAGAAGCGGAATTTAAAGCTTCCTGTTTACTTTCCCACAAGAAGTCTCCTGGACGCTGAGGGTGTGTTGCTGGGCCCCCTCACTTGCACCTGCTACTGTCTTTCTAGAAGAAATCCTTAGAAGTCCGTGGGTGTCCATGAGCTGGAGCACCAAGGATGGGGCACTCGGAGCTGACTTGTCCAGGCAGCGCCCAGCCTCTGGCCATTATATGTTGCTGTCACGTGTGAAGGCAGAGACAGGGCCCAAACCTCTAGTTCTGTCTCTTCCTGTCTTCAAATCTCAGGAGGTTTGGGAGGGCTGCTCGTGGTTACGCATGTTTGAAGCAACATTTCCAGGATGTGGTTGTCGGTCCCTGGCCTTGGTCCTGACCTTGAACCCGCTCTCCTGGATGATATTGGCAGAGATTTCCTGTTTCTGAGCCTCACCCAGGAGTCCTCGCTGGCATGTCACCAGTCATCCTGGTTTTGTCTTTAGAGAACCTGGCAGATATTTGTCCTCACCATCATCAACTCTTACCACCTGTGTGGAGTTTATTGTATCCACTTACTTCTGTGTTTTTAGAAATACTCCCTTCTCTCATCTGGTCTTAAAAAACAAAGACCTTAAAAAGCAAATAAACCTGTTAGAAGAAACTTAGATCTTGGAGTGGTGCAGTAAGAAATCTGCTCTATGTATTTGGAAGTCCCAGATTTTGCTTAATTTTCTGACTAAAGTATGTCAGGGAAGCTAAAACCATCTGCAACTCAATATTGATAAAAGGGCGACTCCACTTGCCTTTAAACAGATTCCCTGTCATTTTATACCTTTTGCGTGCATGCTGTGCTAAGTCGCTTCAGTTGTGTCCAACTCTTTGCAACCCCATGGAGTGTAGCCCGCCAGGTTCCTCTGTCCATGGGATTCTTCAGGCAGGAATACTAGAGTGGGTAGCCATGCCCGCCTTCAGGGGATCTTCCCGACCCAGGGATCGAACCCATGTCTCTTACGTCTCCTGCACTGACGGGTGGGTTCTTCACCACTAGCACCACCTTTCCTGGATCCTTTTCCCTTCATGATGAGATCCTCAAAGGCAGGTGCTTGCCCAGAGAAAAGGCTCTGGTTGTTTTCCGACGCGCTGTGTGGGTAGTGCCTCTGACTCTTGTAATCCGGTGTCTAGAGCAGTGTTTAGATCCTTAGGAAAACCTAATGCCAGCTGGCTCACTGCTGCTCCTGAGTAGGTGGAGGGATTCGAGTGTAAACATAGGCGTGGCCATGGGAAGGACTGGAGGTGGAATTTCGGGGAGTTCTTAGAAAGGGAGGGCGGAGAGTGTTTAGATGGTTTCGTGGACAGACAGGGCTCCCAGCCGCAGGCATGCCTGAGCTCCCAGGTGGATCTGTGGCTTCAGGGCTGATCCTTCAAGAGATCATTTTATCCTCTAGCTTGCTCTCTGAGATGTAGCCTCACTGCCCTGAAGCCCCTCTCTGCTGCTGTAGACACGGAAGCCAGGCTTCTCACTGAGAGCTGGGTGACACCTTCCCGGGTGGGTGGAGAAGGGAGGATTAAAAGCTTGGGGAATCCTCGGGCCAGGTCCCAGCCAGAGCTCAGATGAGGATTGCTAGCCCGGGAAGGTCCAGAATAGGTCCTGGGAGGGCGGGGAGGGGGATGTCTAGTGGGCAGTGGGCAGCGGTGCTGACACCAGAACCCTGGCTTCTAGAATCTTCACAGAGGCCTGTGTCCATGCCCCCACACAGTCCCTAATCCATGATGTCCTGCTCTGTTAATCCAAAGGATTGACAAGCTTCACACCCAGGACTTTCCCAGGCTCGTTGTCATAGCAACAAGAACTCCGCTTGGTCGCCTGCAAGGAAACAGCCCTGAGTCTATCCTGCTCCCATCTGAACTGGCCAGAGCTGCTCCCCGACCACCTGCCATCACCCGGGACTGACTAAAGGGGCCGGAGGACGCAGGTGACACGCCTGTGCTCCGAAGACTGCCCTTTGATTGGCAGAGGGAGATCAGGATGGATGAGAGCAGGGGCTGGCCCATGCTGGTCATGCTCTATCATACGTGTATTGACATGTGCTCTTGCTCTTGTCTGAAAAACAGGAGTGGAGACAAGGGGTCACTGTGTCCCTGGCAAAATGTGGTGACGGTGCACTCGGGGTGGTATGTGACCATGTAGAAGGTTCTGGGCGGGGCGGGGCGGGGTGGGGTGGCCACTCGACCTTTGAGCAGACCCCTAAGCAGCAAGGAGTAAGGAAGTCATCCCTAAAAGGACACATGATGCTGACCCCATCAGCCTTGAAACACGGTGACTTTGTGTCTGGCTTTTAAAGCGTTGCTTGCTGCTGGCCGGAGTGTGCCGTCCGCAGTGGGGGTGATCGTTTCTCTGGGTGTCCCGCTGCACCCTGTTCCGGGACGGAGGTCAGAAGGGCAGGGTGTCTGCAGGAAGCAGACTGTGAGCAGGAAGCTGCGGGGACCCTTTGAGCTCTCCTGCAGAGTATTTGTCCAACTTAGAAGGGAAAGAGTGCGCTCCTGGCCACTTATTTCCGAAGACGAGCCTCCGGTGAGAGAGATATAGCTCCCGGCAGCGAGTCCGCAGGTCTGCCCAGGCCTGGAGGGAGGGTGTCCCGGCCCGAGCCTGGCCAGTGTTGGAAATGTCCCTGAGGCCTTCTTCAGCCAGATTTCTGTCCGTGAGGGGCTCCCTCTCTGTCACAGCCCCGGCGGCGCAGGGAGGTGCGCTCTGTTGGCTTCGGACCAGCCCAGACTTTTTCTGGCAGGAGAAGTGCAGACTCAGGGCCCTGAGATGGGGCTGGAGGAGGGGTGGGCTGCTCTGTGGAAGGAAGCGGCTCCTTCAAGTCCCCCTTCCACTCACCCCCGGGCCTCTACCCTTCCCCTGCCCGCCGCCACCCCACCCCGTGAACTTTGGTGCCCAGTAGTAGATGCTTCACGAAGGGACTCCCCTCCCCATCACCTGTGCAGGGACCTTTGAACAGAGCTCCCATTCTTGGGTCGGCTTTTTAAACCCACTTTGGTCACTTTTATTAACTAATTGTAAGTAATACAGATATTTTAAAAACATAGTTCAGTTCAGTTGCTCAGTCCTGTCCGACTCTTTGCAACCCCATGGACTGCAGCACGCCAGGCTTCCCCGTCCATCACCAACTCCCAGAGTTTATTCAAACTTATCTCCATCGCGTCAGTGAGGCCATCCAACCATCTCATCCTCTGTGTCCCCTTCTTCTGCCTTCAATCTTTCCCAGCATCAGGGTCTTTTCCAGTGAGTCAGCTCTTCGCATCAGGTGGCCAAAGTATTGGAGTTTCAGCTTCAGCATCAGTCCTTCCAATGAATATTCAGGATTGATTTCCTTTAGGATGGACTGGTTGGATCTCCTTGCAGTCCCAGGGACTCTCAAGAGTCTTCTCCAACCTTATCTTCCTCAAACACAGGGTCTTGCAGGGAGATGGGTGATGGGGCAGCCTAGCAAGGGAGTCACCCCGCCGGGCGAGGCTTCAGGAAAGGGTCGGGGCAGCAAATGAAGTGGGAGGGGCTCTGCTTCCCGGGAAATGACTGGCTCCGTTCAGCCATCCACGCTTTAGCACAAAGAAGCTTCTGAGCCACTGTTAACAGAGGTGAANCTTATCTTCCTCAAACACAGGGTCTTGCAGGGAGATGGGTGATGGGGCAGCCTAGCAAGGGAGTCACCCCGCCGGGCGAGGCTTCAGGAAAGGGTCGGGGCAGCAAATGAAGTGGGAGGGGCTCTGCTTCCCGGGAAATGACTGGCTCCGTTCAGCCATCCACGCTTTAGCACAAAGAAGCTTCTGAGCCACTGTTAACAGAGGTGAATTCATAGCGCTTGTAAAATGGTCAGAATCTCTCAGAGGCAGGAGGGAGCTAGACAGAAGATCCCAGGGTAGATGAAGGCAAGTGTCCTTACCCTGAGTGCAGTGTGGGACCCGTGGACCACGGAGTGTCCCCTCAGCACCGAGCAGCCTGGACACCCTTCCCTGCGCAGGACAGTCTGTGGCTGTTTCTTCAATGAATCTAAGACCTCGTTCTGTGCCGAGTGCACTTGGACAGGCCAGCATGCTCCCTGCTCCATGGGCCCCTTGTCGTTTGTCTGAATACTGGGGAGCCTGTGACAGTGAAATGATTTAAAAGTTGTTTTTATTTTCTTTGTAACCTTGATGCTGTGTGGTTGTGCTTATATGGTTTTGATGATGTGTGGACAAAACATGATTTTTTTTTTTTTTCCAGTGGAGACAGCCTGTAGTATAGCTTCTGGGAGTGTTACTGCGTTCATTAGCACCTCAACACCCACATGGGGTTGGATGGTTAAAAATAAACACACTAATCTGCCCAATTATAGTTAATCCCATGGCCTCTAATTTTTAGTATCACAGTTAATAGTACTGTTTGAGGTAGACTCTTAAAAGAAAAAGATACAAATGAATTTATTTACAAACAGAAATAGGCTCACAGACATAGAAAACAAACTATGGTTACCAAAGAGGAAAGGGGGTGGAGAAGATAATTTAGGAGCTTGGGATTAACATACACACACGTCATAATAGATAATCAGCAAGGAACTACTGCATGGCACAGGTTACTAGACTCAATGTCTTATAATAGCCTGTTATGGAAAAGAATTTGAAAAAAGAATATATATCCATATATATGAATCACTTTGCTGCAGACCCCAAACCTACACATTGTAGATCAACTGTATTCCAATTAAAAAAAAAGTTAAAAATAAAAATATTGCTGCTTGGGGAAAATACAATCTTAAAACAGATTAAAATTTTAGACTCTTAAAATATTCCCAGTTGACCCTGCATTTTATTAATAATAGGGTTGTCGTGTCTGACTCTTGCAACCCCATGGACTGTAGTGCTCCAGTCTCTTCTGTGCATGCATTTTCCAGGCAAGAATTTTACTGGTCTGGGTGGCCATTTCCTCCCCCAGGGGATGATCTTCCCGAACTAGGGATCGAACCGACATCTCTCTCATCTCTGGCATTGGCAGGCAGATTCTTTACCAACTGTACCACCAGGGAAACCCTTTAATAGGCTTATTTGGGTTTAAATAAAAACAAAATTTTAAAATAAATGTTTTGTTTTAGGGCAAGTCAGATGAACAGATTCAGTTTTACTCTGGGGCTTGCAAGGGGGCTGCCTCCGCCCTGATCCTCGCTTGCTTCCCCAGAGAGAGTGATGGCAAAGAATAAAGGAAGGTCCGTACACAGAGTCTAACCTAGTGCCTGGCAGACACAGATTGCCCAGTGCCACGGTTTTCAGAGTTGATCGTGTGTTGAGCTTCTGCCGCCATGGACTTCTGGCTGGGAGGTGCCTGGGGCGATGCGATCCTGTGGAATCGCAGACCAATGCTTCTCAGATTCACTGCGATGGGAACTCCCTGCAAGACTCACGTTGCTATGTCTTCTCCTGCTCCCTCTCCCGGGGAAGAACATGGACACACCTCAGTCGGCTTGAGGGCAGCAGGGCTTGTTGGAGGGGGTCCTGAGAGTAAAGGGTGGGTGTGACTGGCTGGCCACCTGGTTTGGTTTCCCTTTCATGCTGTGCTTTGAAGGGGTGACGGAGGGTAAAGAGGGACGTGCAGGATCCAAAGCCCCAAAGCCCGAGGCTGGGATGTGTGTTAGTCGCTCAGTCATGTCAGACTCTTTGGGACCCCTTGGACTGTAGCCCGTCAGACTCCTCTGTCCATGGGATTCTCCGGGCAAGAATATTGCAGTGGGTTGCCATTTCCTCCTCCAGGGGATCTTCCCAACCCAGGGATCGAACCCCAGTCTCTCTCATCTCCTGCATTGGCAGTCGGATTCTTAACCACTGAGTCACTTGGAATGCCCCAGGGCTAGGATGATTCTGGTCAAATAACCACACCATACCTTTACGACTGTCTCCCTCAGTGGGTTCTTTTCCCTCCTGGCTGTTTCTCATCCTGTAGACCTCTCTACACCATGCACCCTCTTTGCATAACCCCATGGTGCTTAATGAGTGACTTGCCTTATAAACATTTTGAGATGCTTAGATTGAATAATACTTATAATCGACCAGATGTTCTTAAAATAGTTTGTTGTTTCATTCGACTTGACATTCACATTAGGAAAACAAAGACTTTTTTTTCTCTCATTGTGCATTGTGAGCTTCTTTGCCAACTCCTATTTCAAGTTTGCAGCTGCTCACTGTTTGCAAGGTCATATTCAGCCCATCCTGTGTGTCGGGAAGGTCGTGATGGGCTTAGACAATGTAACTTTTTTTTTTTTGTAAAATATGCCCAATTGTATTGGAGAAGGAAATGGCAACCCACTCCAGTGTTCTTGCCTAGAGAATCCCAGGGATGGGGGAGCCTGGTGGGCTGCCATCTATGGGGTCGCACAGAGTCGGACACGACTGAAGCGACTTAGCTTAGTAGTTCCTTCTTAATCGTGATGATAAGCTCACCTCAGAGAGGGTCTACTCTGGAGAAAAGAATACTGACCAGGTGCCAGGAAATCATGTCTGACCTGCTCCAAGGCTAAATTGGAAGACACAGAGGTGAGGGGCCGCAGCTGACCTGTGCCCAGGGCAGCGGAAGGCCGCACTTTCTCAGGTGAAGTGGAAACCGTGGTCCAGGAAGAAAGGAAGCAAGAGGTCAAGGCCTGTGCGCTGGACTGAGAGTCATGTCTTTGGCCAGGCCGTAAACAGGAAAGGCACCAAGCTGCAGGAGAATGAGGCGTCTAGGATGGGACCAGCCAGGAGCGACCTGCAGCCCAGGGAGAGAGGCAGTGTGTGGGGGCAGGGCTGTGGGCGTCAAGACAGTGTACAAGGGTTAAGCTCCCGATTTCTGCCAGTTGGGGTGATGTCCAGCCTTACCGCAGCCTGCGCAGCTGGGGGCTTCTGAAGTTTGGGTTGTTTCCTTCTTCCAAAGTAATCTGGGCCCATCAGCGAGAACTTCCTGACCCTGAGCCCATCTTACCATTTTTTGGTTCAGCTTCTCTCCTCACTTTCGTTCGCATTGGTTAATGTTCAGGCTCTTCAATCTGATGTAGTACAATGACCTCTGCTTACCAAGCAGGCTTTATGTCCCAGGAATTTTAAATATGTTATTTCGCACTCACTCTTCACAACTGTACATGGGAGGTGATGATGTATAGGCTTTACAGAGAGAAAAAAAAAAAAGCTTAGGTAAAGTTCATAGAGGTTGAGTAATTTCTCCAAAATCACATGACCAAGTGGCAGGACAGGAATTTGAACCCAGGTCTCTGGGTGACATACAGTGTTGTCCAATACTTGGCAGGTGACATCTCTGCAGAATCTGGGCCCCAGCCCTTGCAGACAGTGTCCACTGCCACCTGTCCACAGCTCTCCAGGACAGAAAAGCCAATTGAGCAATCTCTGCCTCTTTGGGGACACTTCCAGTCTTAAGTGATTTCTCAATGCTTCCAATAAAGATTTGTGATCACTGTTAGGGCCTAGCTCACATTCTTACACCAAGTAATTGATGCCTTTGAACTGTGGTGTTGGAGAAGACTCTTGAGAGTCCCTTGGACAGCAAGGTGATCAAATCTATCAATCCTAAAGGAAATTAATCCTGAATATTCATTGGAAGGACTGATGCTGAAGCTGAAGCTCCAATACTTTGGCCACCTGATGCAAATAGCTGACTCCTTAGAAAAGACCCTGATGCTGAGAAAGATTGAAGACAGGAGGAGAAGGGGACAACAGAGGACGAGATGGTTGGATGGCATCACTGATTCAACGGACATTGAACAAGCCTCGGGAGACGGTGAAGGACAGGGAGGCCTGGCATGCTGCAGTCCATGGGGCCGCAAAGAGTCAGACACAACTAAGTGACTGAGCTACTGAACAACAACTTAATCAAAATATAGTTGAATGGGCTGTGGTCTCCGTCCTTTGAACTTTAAGAGACATTAAGGATTAAAACAGAAGAAGGTACTGGGAAATATAAACAGAAAAATCTTGGCCCATGATCCCGGGATCCAAACAACAGTGGACATTTAAAATAATAATAATCATAGATTCAAGGTGCAGGGAAATGTTACAAAAGAAAATAGACTCAGGGAGTGGGGGAGTCTTGACTCTGGTACCCTCTGCACCCTCCAGATTGCTGAATGACCCCTCAAATCAACTAAGTGTTCTGGCCCCTTTGACTTAAGTTCAAATGATCATGTCTGTTTTAATTATCTGGAAGACTCCAACCCTTCCGAAAGCTACCTGAATTTGTATCAGAGTTCTCTTCTTTTTAATGTTTTCTTCTGCAATTTTATTTGTTTATATTTGGCTGCACTGGGTCTTCATAGCTGCGTGCGGATTTTCTCTCGTTACCCAGGACGGGCCCTGCTCTGGGGCTGCGGTGTGTGGGCTTCTCATTGCAGTGGCTTCTCTTGTTGCTCAGCAGGGGCTGTAGGGCACGTGGACTCAGCAGTTGCAGCTCCTGGCTCTAGAGCACCGGCTCAGTGGTTGTGGTGCACGGGCTTAGTTGCTCTGTGGCATGTGGGATCTTCCCTGATCAGGGATCAAACCCGTGTCCCCTGGATTGGCCACAGACCACCTCAGAGTTCTCTTCTAACAGTGGAAGTTACACTTCAGACTAAGCTGGTCTCGGATATTAACTGACCTGGGAAGAGGCCACTGCTCTGAATTCTGATTTCTGTCCTCCCCGCCAAAGCCCATTCCAGCTGGAATTCGGTAACTCTCCTTGCTTGTCTGAGCTCTCACAGGTCAGGGTCCCCTCTGCTGCTCTTGTGTCCTTGTGTCTTATCTCCTCTGAGTTTCCAGGATCATCGTGTGGTCTCTTCCCCTGAGTCCCAGTGCCCTGCCTGGAACCCACAGTGCTTCATCCTAACTAAATATTTGCTTAGTAATACCCAGTGAACTATGACTGTCAAAACACAAGGATTTTTTTTTTTTTTTTTTAAAGAAAAGTATCATAACCCTTGTACTTACCACGGGGCGCAGTGGTAAAGAATCTGCCTGCCAATGCAGGAGATGCAAGAGACGTGGATTTGGTCCCTGGGTCAGGAAGATCCTGAGAGAGTCAATTCCTAGGCAGGTTGATAAGAAGTCCAGGGTCCCCAAGGAGGAGAAAGCGGGGTGAAGCTCCCCAGGAGGGAGAAAACTACAATTTTTTTTTTTCTACATTGCTTTGCCTGAGTCAATATAACAATGTATCTTGCTCAAGGACATGTTTCTCCTTAACAAGAACCTTCTGACTAATCCTGTTATCTTAAAATGTATATTATGGGAGTGGGTCTGGTAAGACCTTTCTATTGTTAGTTGTAGTCCCATTAAGATGTAGGTTGTGGAATGAGTCTGGTGAGACCTTTCTACTATTAGTTCTAATCTTGTTTTTTTAAGAGGCATGTTGTGGGAGTGGCTCTGGTAAAAGTAGATAAGTCCTTGAAAGACTAGCTAGAGGTGCACTCTCTGTCCCCCTTCTGATGTCTCGGTCAGAAGCTTTCTTTGTCATCTTTCACTCTCTGCTACATAAAAGCTCTTGAGTGATCAAGCCTGGTCCCTGGTCCTGAATCTAAATCATCTTCTTCGGAGATCACAAATCTGACCTCGTTCACCGTAAGCTATCAGTCTCATGGAGGGGAAAATGGCAACCCACTCCAGTATTCTTCCCTTGAAACTCCCATGGACAGAGGAGTCTGGCGGGCCACAGTTTATCGGATTGCAAAGAGTCAGACATGACCGAGCGACTGAATACACACACACACACACACACACACACACACACACACACGCACACATTGTGACCTTGAGAATGACCCACACGGGTGGTGGTCACACCCAGGCCCTGACTGTAGGAAGGACTGGTGTCACCAGTGTTTCTCATAGGTGAATGAGCTGTGACTAAATGAGGCATCGCAGGGGAAGGGGGAGGGGGTTTACTCAGCCTTGCCAGGTGTGCCAGGTCTTTTATATGGTCTCTCCTATTGCATCATCAGCCCTAGGAGATGGAGATTATGGCACCATCACACAGGTGGGCAGACTGTGGTCAGGTAATTCAGCACCCTACTAGCTATGGGTGTTCTCTTGGCCCTGGAAGCATAGTGTCCCTGTGGTGTCATCTCTGTTGTCTGGTGAAAGATGCTCAGATGCTTCTCTCTCCTATTTTGATATCCACCCCCTTTTCACAACTATAGGAAATGCAACTTCCCCTTAAGACTCAAGCCTCTCCCCTGCAAAGTTCTCCTCTTCTGAGATTTCTAACCCAGGCTGGTTTCTAGGTTTTCCGAAGTTCCTGAGCTCTGATTTCACACGTAATCCTAAACTCTCCCTTGTGTTATCAGTTAGCTTTTTATTTGGCAGAGAATGTTCTTGAGTTGAAACTGAATACCCCAAGGTGGAGAACTCTCTCATATATCCTTGAGACTTTCTAAGACCCGAGAGCCGTCTTGTGTACATTCTGGTCGTTGGTTGGTGCTGTTTTGTCTTCTTTTCTTCCCCTTGATGTGTTGTATCTTTGCCACTATGTACACAGTCTTCTGGGCTTCCCAGGTGGCCCTAGTGGTAAAGAACTCAGCTGCCAATGCAGGAGACACAAGAGATGCGGGTTCGATCCCTCGATCAGGAAGATCCTCTGGAGAAGGGAAATGACAGCCCACTCCAGTCTTCTTGCCTGGAGAATCCCATGAACAGAGGAGCTTGGTGGGCTGCAGTCTATGGGGTTGCAAAGAGTCAGACACGACTGATGCAACTTACCACGCACACACGCAAACAGTCTTCTGCCGTATGTGTGGAGTTGAACGAGACAAACCCCTCTTTTCATGACCTCAAAGACTGGGGGCAATGCAGATGTATCTTGCTCTCCAAACCTTTTCATTCCTCACTTCAGACAGTGAGGTTCTGTAGGAAAGGATGCCAGGTCCTGGGATTAGGATAGCAAGTGGTAAGAGTTCAGATGGCCAGGAATTTTATGTGAAATTTGTATGAATCTTTCTCAGTTCTAAATCTGGGGAGCAAGGGGTGTTGGTGGAATAAAGTGCATACTTACCAACACAGGTGCAAAATAAATGTCTTTAAGGCTTAAATCCAGTGCCAGGGGCAGGATGGGAGAAGCCACATCCCTGGATGCAAGCATCTGATCCATCAGTTCAGTTCAGTTCAGTCACTCAGTCGTGTCTGACTCTTTGTGACCCCACGAATCGCAGCACGCCAGGCCTCCCTGTCCATCACCATCTCCCGGAGGTCACTCAGACTCATGTCCACCGAGTCCGTAATGCCATCCAGCCATCTCATCCTCGGTCATCCCCTTCTCCTCCTGCCCCCAATCCCTCCCAGCATCAGAGTCTTTTCCAATGAGTCAACTTTTCGCATGAGGTAGCCAAAGTACTGGAGTTTCAGCTTTAGCATCGTTCCTTCCAAAGAAATCCAAGGGCTGATCTCCTTCAGAATGGACTGGTTGGATCTCCTTGCAGTCCAAGGGATTCTCAAGAGTCTTCTCCAACACCACAGTTCAAAAGCATCAATTCTTCGGCGCTCAGCCTTCTTCACAGTCCAACTCTCACATCCATACATGACCACAGGAAAAACCATAGCCTTGACTAGACGGATCTTAGTCGGCAAAGTAATGTCTCTGCTTTTGTATATACTATCTAGGTTGGTCATAATGATCCAGCAGATGTTGGCAATTTGATCTCTGGTTCCTCTGCCTTTTCTAAATCCAGCTTGAACATCAGGGAGTTCACGGTTCACGTATTGCTGAAGCCTGGCTTGGAGAATTTTGAGCATTACTTTACTAGCATGTGAGATGAGTGCAATTGTGCAGTAGTTGGAGCATTCTTTTGCATTGCCTTTCTTTGGAATTGGAATGAAAACTGACCTTTTCCAGTCCTGTGGCCACTGCCGAGTTTTCCAAATTTGCTGGCAGATTGAGTGCAGCACTTTCACAGCATCATCTTTCTGATCCATCAGCAGGCAGTTATAGAGGCCACATGGGTCAGAACTGAGCTAAGAGCTGGAGGCTGACCCTTTCTCTGCCCCTTCGAGCCACAGACAGTGGAGATCAGTGTGTGAACATAATAATAGGAAGACACATACTGTCAGGGGAGCACAGACCTGGGGGGACATGGCCGGGGAATGTCGGGGAGGCTGGGGAGGTGAGGACTGTTCATCCATGGCTCTGTGTAATGTCCACTTCACCCAAGACACTGCGGGATGCACTTGACCCACAGAAGTGAACAAGCCTGCCCAAGGTCCTGCCTCCCTGAAGCTCACAGTTTAGACAGTTTGCCAGGATTTTCTTAGGAGGCAGTGGTGCATGTTTGGGGAAGGTCAGTTGACACCTGGGCAGTGAGGACAGAGACGGTGTGGGAAGACCATTCCCCCTGGGGGACACAGAGCACTGAGGCCAGAGCTTCACACACTGGCTTCCCTGTGATGTTCCTACAGCAGAGAATAGCTTGACCTGATCAACAGCTATTTTGACCTGATCAGGTCAACAGCTTGACCTGATCAACAAAAGCTTCTCTTGCTGGCTTGCTGAGGTCCTGCCCTCCTGGGCTGGGTGCTTGATTGGTGGGATTGTGTCTTCCTCAAGACCCATCGGAGGGATGGAAGGAAGGATGGGGGTGAGTGGATCCCTCGTTACCCATCAATACGGGGAAGGAAGATTGCTATCAATACGGGAAAGGAATATTACTATCAATACGGGGAAGGTATATTACCATCAATACGGGAAAGGAATATTACCATCAATATGGGGAAGGTATATTACTATCAATATGGGGAAGGTATATTACCATCAATATGGGAAAGGAATATTACCGTCAATACAGAAGAGGAAGCATCACCCACAGACCAGGTCAGGGGCCTCTGGCTAAAACTTCTCGGAGGACCCGATGAGGCCTATGAAACTCTGGCCCCTCAGCGGTCACTCGGCCAGCCCCGGGGCCCCAGGTTCAGCCAGGAGTGGCCCTGCCTGGGTTCCGTGGAGGCCACGCGGATCTGACAGCCTGTGCTTCTCTCGTTTCAGACTGCTCTGCCATGAGCGCCGCGCGCGCGTGCCGGCCGTCCTGGGACTTGGCCCTGGACCCACTGGTGTCCTGCAAGCTGTGTCTGGGGGAGTACCCCGTGGAGCAGATGACGACCATCGCCCAGTGCCAGTGCGTCTTCTGCACCCTGGTTGGTCTCGCCGGGAACGCCGGCTTAAAAGGATTTCGGGATGAGCCTTTTGCTTTTGTTTTAGAGACAGCATGCAGGGTCACTCTCACTTTTACACAGTTTTATTGGAAGGATTCTCTTCTGAGTCCATCGGGCTCCCCAGGCAGGTTCCTTTGCAGGTGCTGGTGGTGCAGAAGTGATCAGTTACACAGAGGCTTGGAAGCTGGGAACGCAGCTGAGAAACCCTGCCATGGTGTGCACGTTCCTTTCTGGAAAAGAAATCTTCACCGTAGCTTGCCTCCGATTTAATTAAACAATGGTGTGCCTGAGATGGGGTGCCATCCTGCCGAGTGTGCCCACAGCAGAGTTGGCTCTGTGGGTCCCCTGGCACTGCCTTAGCGCTAAACTGAAGAGGATGTATTTTTTAAAATTGATTTTATATTGATGTATAGTCTATTAACAATGTTGTGATAGTTATACATGTCAGTATGCTTAGTCACTCAGTCGTGTCTGACTCTTTGCGACTCTTTGGAACGTACCCCTCTGTGCATGGGATTTTTCAGACAGGATCACTGGAGTGGGTTGCTGTTTCCTTCTCCAGGGGATCTTCCTGACCCAGAGATCGAATGCATGTCTCCCGCATTGTCGGTGGATTGTTTACCTGCTGAGCCGTCAGGGAAGCCTCTGTGAATAGTTTCAGTGCAAGGCAAAGCAGCCCATCCATACATGCGCGTACGTCCATTCTCCCCCAAACTCCCCTCCCGTGAGAGTGTTGAAATCACACCTGGATCTCCTGAAGATGCCGCCAGCATCATTTTGAGCCAAAGGCTGTACGGGACTTACGGGCTGCAGGCCTTCTGTTCCCATCAGGCCTCACTCAGACCCAACATTTTACTCATCAGGAAAAAAAAAATGAGGGTGTAGGATTTATTTTCAGTTTGTCTCATTGAATTTTATTTTTTTCCCATTCAAGCAATTCCAAAATGAAAAAAAGTCCAGAAAAAATATTTTTCTTTAAACTGTGAACAACTAAAAAAGTTACTGTAACAAGTAAACTCTCCAGAGGGCCTGCCTATGTGTTGCTCAGATGTCCTGGTTAGTTTCTGTCCCCTCACAGCCGCCTCCCCAGAGGCTTCTTCCTTCCTGCCCCTTGCTCTGTTTGTCTCTTGATCTTGAAAGACATGATCAAGATCTTTTGAAATGTAGGCTCATTTGGTAGCATCATCTACATTTTATGGATAAGGAGACGGAGGTTGCAGTCATTTAAGTTTGTGTGTCCAGCTTCCTTTTATGCTAGACCCTGGCTTCTTGAGGGCACGGTTCTGCCCCCAAATACCTGGTTTACAGCAGGACCTGTGACTGCCGTTGTTCAGGCGCCCAGTCGTGTTCCACCCTCTGCAACCTCACAGACCTCAGCATGCCAGGCTCTTCTGTCCTCTTAGCATCTCCCAGAGTTTGCTCAGATTCATGTCCATTGAGTCGATGATGCTATCTAATCATCCTGATAGATGGATTGAACAGCAGAGAGTCGGCCTCAGCTACGTGCTTGGTGGCCAAGCAATGTTGCCCCACTGACGCCCCAGGAAAGGAAATTCAACCTGGAGCACAGGAAGCTGTTTTGGGGCATTTTCTGAGCTGGGGAAGGATGGGAGGCAGAGGGCCCGGGGGGAGGTGGATAGGCAGACAGACCTCCAGCCCAAGAAGAACACAGAGCGTTTTCATTTCTGAAGGGTGGACTGGAATGGTCCAGCCGTGTCTGGCTGGATTAAAGAATCCCCTTTATGCAAAATCGCCTCTTTTCTTGCCTGAAGGGAAGTTTTCCAGCCTCAGCTAACTGGCTGGCTTCCCTGTGCAGCTGTGCCGGGAGCAAGCTTCCAGCCCCTCCCTGTCGCCCCCCGTAGGCCATCGCGGGGAGGGCCTCCCGAGACCACGGCTCTCCTCCTCTGTAAGGTCGCTCGTTCACCGGCCGTGGTTTCACCCCGCCTTTCATTTGTGGTCCTTGTCGTTTTAGTTTCCTATTTCTACCGGATAGCAGCTCTAATTCAGATCAGACACTTAATTTAAGTCAGAGCTTGTGAATAGAGGAAAAGAGCACTGTTTTCTCACAGGGTCTTGCTGGGAGCACTGAGAAACAGGGGATGGTTGTGATTTTTTTTTTCACAACCGTTTATTAGAAATGAAGATGTTGAGACCAGGCCTGCTTGTGTTTGCAGCTCCGCGTGGCTTGAAGCACAGGAAACACCTGTGTGTCCACAGCCTGGGGGGCGGGGGAAGGCCCCACACCCTCGTGGAGGCCCCAGGGCCCCCCACCAGCAGAAGCGCCTGCGTCTTTTTCTTGGGGACAGACCTGAGAAGACAAGAGTGAAGAGAAGGCTCTCTTAAGATAAAAAAATGATCAGAGAATTACAGGCTTTGGGTCAGAAGAAGATTGACCTCGAGGAGGAAGAGGGTCCAGAGAAAGCCTGGAGCTGGGCTCGGGCATCAGCTCCCTGAAATGCAGGCTGTTTCTGACCCCGCCGTCCTGGTGGGCCTCACCTGTGTAATGGAGATGAATGGAGTTCACCCCGAGGCTCGGGGCACGTGTGTGGAGGAGCTGCTCCATGGCAGGCCGTCTGCAGGCTCTTAACCCCTTCAGCTCATTGCTGAGTTCGGGGTTAGAATTGCAGGAATCCAAAAGAGCAGCTTTCCCCAGCCATGCGTCCCGGGGAACATCTGCCCTAAAAGATGCACTCAGATGACCATCACGGTTTGGTGGATTTGTCCCTCTCTGTACCCACCCTGGGACATTCTGGGTGCCCGAGAACACAGAGGAAGCCCCAGAAATCCACAGGAGGGACGACTGTCAATTTAACTTGCAGCTCCCTGAATTATTGTATGTTAACCCCTCCTACTTGTGGCTCAGATGACAAAGCATCTGTCCGCCATGTGGGAGATCTGGGTTTGATCCCTGGGTCAGGAAGATCCCCTGGAGGAGGAAATGGCAACTTGCTCCAGTACTCTTGCCTGGGAAATTTCATGGACAGAGGAGCCTGGTGGGCTACAGTCCAAAGGATCTCAAAGAGTCGGACCCGAGCGAGCGGCTTCACTTCCTCACAACCCCTCCTGTCTTCCCTTCCCCCGGGAGGTCTTCATGATGAAGATGTAGTTGGGTTACATGCTCACTGTTGATCCTGCATGACTCTGGAGCAGACAGACCGTGTCCTGCACGTAGGGCTTCTCCTGCAGCTTTGTCAGAAGCCCAAGGAGAGCACCCTCCTTGCGGAGGGGGGGGGGGCGGATGGCACCTGCCCACTAGGAGCTCCGCCTCTCGGCTAGCACGCTGGGGACGGGCAGTGTCGGACGGGCGTTGGTCTCTGTGGATGAGCAGAAGGTGTAGCTTCAGCTTCATGTTCTTCTGTGAGGCTGGGGGAGCAAGGGGAAGGCCTGGCTCGGTCCCAGAGTGCTCCCGGGTCATCAGAACTGGCCCGAGTCATCCATAGAACATCCCCGCTGTCGCCTCCTGGTCACCTCCCAATGTCACCCTGAGTCCAGCCCTTGGGGTCAGACATCACCCATCCTCTGGGTCGCTGTGGCCATGGCCCAGTTCTCAGAACAGGGCAGTTCTTTCCAGAACAGAGGGCATCCTCCTGCGTTTTATCAGCAGGCGTGTGACCGCACCAGCAGGGCTTCCCAAGGCAAGTCCACGTTTGACGGCTGGTTTTTCAGATCCTGGTGTAGCTGCAGTCTGGGCGGAGGCCAGGTCTGGTTCCCTACCCACAGCCGGGGCCACCCCAGTGCCCCGATTGGGACTGGTCATCCTGCCCCGTAGGTTCATCTTCACACATGGAGACCAGGTTCTTATACAACATCTTTTGGTGATATGGATTGACTCTGGGCACCCTGGAACCCACGGCCTCCATAGATGACACCTGCCACTCGGCTCAGCTCTGGGGCGCTTTCGCGTCTCCCCCGCCCCAAGGGTTCGTAGTCCCCCAGGACCACCTGCTCCGTTTCTCGACTCCACGTGCTGTCACACCTGTGCACCGTCTCCTGGAGTCTGTGCCGTGGGCAGACCCAGCCCTGGGATGGACAACTTCCTCTCTGGGCAGCGATATTGAATGAGCAGCATCTACACCTCGGGCCGGCCGGTCTGCCTCTTTGCGCTCGTTGTGGTGAGGCGGGGACGGCCACCCAGGTCCTCTTGCCACCATCACAGCTCCCCGCGCCACCCTCCGGAGAAGCTGGTGCTCCGTGCCTGCTGGTTTAATTGACCTGGAAAATCCCAGCAAGTGACAGACTCGCAACTGAGAACTGTCGACTCCGTGCTCTTGAAGGAGAGTGTTGCCCATCAGACGGGCTCAGCCCGTGTCTTTCTCTGCACCTCTGGTCACACGCTCTCCCACAGGGTGGGGGCATTCTGGGGTGACAGGGCCTCAGAAGGGGTCCGTCTGCCCCAGCTGCCTGTGGGATCAGCTGTGCGCGGACACCAGGCTGCAGGTTGGGGGGCCTGTGGGAAGGATGGGCACCCCAGTCTGGACTGGTAGGCTGGCAGGGTTTTGGTGGGAAGACGTCCACGTGGACAGAGAGAGGCTGGTGGGTGCAGGCTAACAGGGTCAGAGTGGCAGGAACTGGTGTTACTGAGACCTTCTTTGTGTGTCCTTCCACCAGGGACACTGCCTGCATGGAAAGTCATTTTCCTGGTCCAGTGGTTGACTGGGTTTTGACTCTTAGAAACCCTGAGGAACCCTGAGGGAAAGGCCCAGGGGACCCACAGCGGACTGAGCATTGACATTACCCAGTGCCCCCCAACTGTGGGGCCCACCTGGGCTTTAGCACCCGAGGGGTCAGAGATCTCAGGGGAGATGAGTCCAGGAGACAGCTTGCTGGTGGTTTGGCAAGACCACTGGATCGAGAGTACTCATAGATGAGAGGTTTTTGGGTTTTTTTTTTCAGTAGAAAGTAAATTTGATTTTTTTTTTCCCTCTAAAAATTTTATTAATACAAAAGCAGCCTTCATCTCTTGGAGTCCCTGGTTCGGGTGAAGTCAATCCCTGCAGCCTGGAGTGGTGTTGCTGCCAGAACATACACGGCAGGGCTTGCTGGGTGGTCTGCTCCGGTTTCCAGCCCCTGGCAGCAGTTGGACGAGGGGTTTGCATGAAGCATCCTCGTCTCGCCCGCCGTGCCGGGTGGTGGCTCCAGCCGCCTGAGGACAGCCCTGTAGGAAGTGTCTGCCCTCCTCGCCTGTCAAGGGGCCCGGGGTGCCCGTCCAGCTAGGTCTCTTGACAGTCACCTGAGGTCCGTACCGCAGGTCTCCCCTCCTCTGCAGGGATGCGTGTCCGTGTTCACGTCTGTGCGGGTGTTGGCTTGGTCTGTGTGCGGACCACTCACTCACCTAGCTGTCGGCCTGTTTCTCCTGCCGAGTTGTTAAGGCCCTGCTTTTCAGCAGCACTCCATCAGGCCCAGGGCCTGGGAGGATAAACAGCCTGGGTTTCAAAGAGCCTGCCTCCTAGCAGAGGAGGGGGTGAGCAGACCCTCCCTGAGTGAGGGTCGTGGGAGCTGGGCAGAACTCGTGGTACACGTGCAGGCACCTAGCCGCTGAAGCATCCTTCTTTGTCCTCGGGGTTTGTTTCCTTCCACACTATGGGGGGCCGGGGGCCTCAGAGGGGTGCAGGCTCACATCTGGCACGACGGTTCGCTGGCATTCCGACCAGGGCAGTGGTCCCACGGTCTTTGCTGCCTGAACCCGGTCCACGGGAGTCCCACGGCTGTCGTTCAGATCTGCCTGTGTGGGCCGTTTGTAAACAAGGATCCCTGATAAGCAGAAGCCACTCTGGCACCTTTGAGCACTGCTTCTGGGGGTTTCTCCCAGCTGTTAGCATCATCAGTAGCCGACGGGCCTCCCAGGGAGAAAGCGGACCAAGTTCAGGCTTGTTGCAGACTCCGCACCAGGCAGCCGTCTCTCTGCGGCCCCTTCTTCTTGCGAAGGATTCCAAAGCAATGGGGGTCCCAGCAGATCGGTAGCCCCCCCGCCCCTGCATCTTTGGACCCAGGTTTCAAAGGGTTGGCTGAGAAAATGGAGAATGAACAGTCTGGAACTTTCTGCAGCTCTCCATACTCTGCCTCGCCGCTCCCGGACCCTCCTGTGCTTTGTGCAGTGGATGGCCCTTTCCTGAGAGGCCTTGTCCCTCTGGCCAGCTTTCCATCTCTGCTACCTTCCTGACCACCCTGGGGGTGGGACCCACCTGGGACCTGCCCTGGACCCCCCCACACCCTGAAACCTCAGCATGGTGCCTCTTGCTGGACAGGGAAGCCTGGCATGCTGCAGTCCATGGGGTTGCAAAGAGTTGGACATGACTGAGCGACTGAACTGAACTGGGGGTCTTGATGTCCTGGAGGGTCCCAGCACCCAAGCATCAGGGACACATAGAGACACACTCTGGGGTGACTCAGACTTTGCTGGTCTGAAATGCATATGATTCTTCGTACTCATTAGAAAATTTACGAGGTAACAGAAAATAAGAAATGACTGCTTATGGAAGAATTCTTGACTGAGGAGGAAGGAGGCCAGAGTTTAAAAAACAAAACCGCCACCTCTTCGGAGTCAGGCACACAGGGGTTTGAGCCAAGCTCCTCCACTTAACAGACCCCGACTTTGTCCTGTTGCTGACTTCCCTGAGCTTTGTTCTCTCCTCTGTCTAAGGGGAGCGATTAACACCTCCTGAGAGTCTTGTTTGTTTAGTTGGCTAACACAGGTGGTGATTAACTCGGAGTCCTGAGGCCTTCGGTTAAGGAGAGCTGTAATTAATACAATAGTCAGGAATACATCAGTGTCTGCCTCTGTCCTGTATATTTATTTTCACCGAGGTTTCTGTGGCATTTTCGGGTGCTCATTTCAAGACATCTTTTTGCCATTAGATTGAAAAACACAGCTTGTGAGTCATGGCCCGGTTTCTATCTGGAAGAATACTGGTCTTGTTTTCCATGGATGCTTGGTCAGATACAGATCCTCATTGCTCTCTCCTTTAAAGGGGCTTTCATGCTCTGCTAGTCTCTGTTTTTTTTTTTTTTTTTCAATTTAACTAATTAATTGATTTTTAGCTGTGCTGAATCTTTGTTGCTGCGCAAGCTTGTCTCTAGTTGTGGTGTCCCAGCTTCTCGCTGTGGTCACTTCTGTTGTCGTGGAGCATGGCCATAGGGCTCGTGGGCTTTGGCCTCTAGAGCGCAAGCTCAGGAGTGTGGCTCACTGGCTTAGCTGCTCCGTGGCACCTGGGGTCTTCCCGGATCAGGAATCGGACTGGTGTCTCCTGCATAGGTCGTCGGGTTCTTCTCCACTGAGCCGCCAGGGAAGTCCGCATCCCTTTTATATGGTATGCAAATAGATGCTTCCAGAAACAGTCATTTTGCAGGTTGTGCAGAGCCTGCTGGCAGCGTAGAATGTTCACCCCCCCCAGGTAGCTCTCCCCAGGTGTGTCGCACTGCTTGTTGAAACATGCAAGTCCTTGCACAGCGATGTTTAGTCAGAAATGTCCCGTGTACCTATCACACCAGCTTTAACTGTTGTATTTTGTCAGCTTTCTCTCATTGTGTGCTTCTCTGCACAATACTGTGAGAGTTTTCAGCGTTTTATCACTTTATGGCATTCTAGTGTCCCCCAGAGACTCGATTTGCTGCTACTGCTAAGTCGCTTCAGTCGTGTCCAACTCTATGCGACCCCATAGACAGCAGCCCACAAGGCTCTGCCGCACCTGGGATTCTCCAGGCAAGAACACTGGAGTGGGTTGCCATTTCCTTCTCCAGTGCGTGAAACTGAAAAGTAAAAGTAAAGTCGCTCAGTCGTGTCCGACTCTTAGCAGCCTCATGGACTGCAGTCTACCAGGCTCCTCCGTCCATGGGATTTTCCAGGCAAGAGGACTGGAGTGGGATGCCATTGCCTTCTCTGCACATTGTACTTCTCTGCACATTGTACTTCTCTGCACGATATTGTGAGAGTTTTCAGCGTTTTATCACTTTATGGCATTCTAGTGGCCCCCAGAGACTCGATTTAGACAGACTTAATTATAAAAAAGTAAAAGAATGATCTTGCTGCGAAGATTGTGATATTTTTTACACCTATGACTGTAAGGCACCAATCACCAAGATACACATGCATCAGATAACAGCCACCACTCTTACTTAGCTGGTCTGTGTATCAGGAATTGCGCCAGGTGACTTTCCATAGTTTCTTTCTTACCATCTCAGAAGCCCAGCAGGATGGGCATCTCTGGTCTCTTGTCCAGAGAGCTGTGGCCCAAGCCCATCATGAGACTGATCCTCAGCTCTGCCTGGAGGGACCCGGGTTCCAGGTGTCTCTGTAGCTCTGCAGCCTGGGCTGTGACAGGAAGTGGACTTGGAGAGTTGCTGAGACATTTCACTTTGTGCTCCCATCACTGAGAGGTCTGGTTTCTTATCCTCTTTGAGTTCTGATTTCATCTGATGTAAGTGCTTCAATGTCTGTCTCAGTCACATTGGGCAGTGACCTTGCCTAGAGAAGACCATCACTTTTCTTCTACTTTTTGTTTAAAAATTGCTTTTCATGGAGCATTGGATTTTCAAGACCAGCAGACAGTAATGCAGGAGAGGACCGGCCCTGGGAAAGGCCACTTCACTTTGGCATGAACTCTGGGTTGTGTCTCCTACTTACTTTTCTGACTTACTTCGGATGTTCAGCCAGATGGCCAAGTCGAGGGGTGGGGAGTGGCGGCCAGTCATTGCCCGTTGCGTGAGAGGTCACTGAAGGAGGGTGGGCAGCTCGACCTGGGTTCTCGGTGGGGGCGCAGGGGCGGCCAAGAGGCAGGTGAGGCTGTGCTGGAGTCTGGGCTCTGCGCTTGCTGTCTGGGGAAGCTGGCGGTTCCTTGTTTGGGTCTCAGTTTTCACACCCGATTGACGGCGTGGTCATATCTTTCCTTCGATAACGTTCTAAGTGTCACATGAAACAGTGGCATACAGGGGACTGAGCAGAACCCTGATGTCTGGTGTGTGTTTGAGGAGTATGGGTCCCCAGCATCCCTTGCCTCCCCGGTCCTCCCACCGAGCACACTGCCGTGGTGTTTGCTGAGGTCAGGCACAGGGACCCAACCACATCCTCAGCCCTGGTGCAGCAGAGGTACCCCACAAATATTTGTCGAGTGAATATAACCTCTAATTTGGTCGTTGCCATGGACTGCAGGGCAAAAATACAAAAAAAACTGTACTGGAACAATGTGCTTGATTTGTCTTTTTTTTTTTTTTTTTATGCATCACTGCTCCTTCAGCCTTAAGGAACATGTTTACAGATACTTCCTTGTGTTTTGTTTTTTTCAGTGCCTGAAACAGTATGTGGAGCTCTTGATCAAAGAAGGATTAGAAACTGCGATTAGCTGTCCAGATGCTGCCTGCCCCAAACAGGGCCACCTGCAGGAGAATGAGGCACGTATGGCTGGGGAAATCGGGGTGCACATTCAGGGGCTCCCCAGTGAGTCGGGGGTCCCAGGCTCTGTCCAGGATGACCTGGCATTGTGTGCTAGCCCTCAAATGGTTAGACTCCTTTTTCTTCTGTTTCTTCCCTTAGATTGAGTGTATGGTGGCGGCTGAAATTATGCAAAGATACAAAAAGCTACAGTTCGAAAGAGGTAGGTGCCCCTGTGTTGCAGCCGCTTACAACTCCTGACTGAATCCGGTGTATAAACTGGGGGGAGTGCTTCGGGTGGGTGCCACTCTGCATCATCTGGATGCAGTGCACGTGAAAACATTGATGTAAATTAGCCTTCGGAAGTCTGGCTGTCATTTGAGTTTTCTGCAGAGCTCACAGTTGAATGGCCTCTATTGCG
>SJYT01010011.1:139696-216770 GCA_006410635.1 Cephalophus harveyi
GTGTCTAGTTGGTAGCAGGAAAAAAATCCATGGAACAGCTTGCTTCTAGGGATCTGGGATAATGGGGGTGGTTTAAAGAAACCCTCATGGAGCGTTATTCTCCAGCCAGATTAAGGCCTAACAGTCTGAGGACTGATTCTTGGGCCGTCACAGAATCTAAAAGATAGGAATCCTTGGAAGGGAGCTTGGAAGGGAGTCCCGAGGTTGGACAGGGTGGAACGGTGATGGTCACCACCCTGACCACAGGTCTGTTGCCCACATTGTCTACTGCACGCCGATGGGGCCAGTGGGTGCTGGGGTCTTGTCTCACTAAGCCTCACAGCAGCCCAACAGGGTTGCCTGTTAGCTGATACCTGTAGAGGCTAACTAATGCGCCCTGGTTTCTGTCTCTGGTGGGTGGAAGGGCATGGACCAGGTCCCCCCGTCACCCCTGCAGGGTCCCACCCTCTCCTCCTGGCTGCAGCCAGGCTGCTCCAGTGTTAAGGCACATTGATTGTCTGGGATGGATCTTTGTCTTTGCTGTCTGAAATACGCCATGTTCGTGTGTGTGTGTTAGTCGCTCAGTTATGTCCGACTGTTTGTGACCCCAGGGACTGTAGCCCTCCAGGCTCCTCTGTCCATGGGATTCTCCAGGCAAGAATACTGGAGTGGGTCGCCATTCCCTCCTCCAGGGGATCTTCCCGACCTAGGCGTTGAACCCAGGTCTTCCACATTGCAGGCAGATTCTTTACTTGTATGAGCCACCAGGGAAGCCCCATGCCAGATTCGTAAGATGGTATTATTCTGTGGATTTTGTTTGATCTTGTTTTCATATCTCTTCTGAAAAGAAGCAGAATAACAGATATGTGTAGACAATGTTCTGTATGTAAGACTTTATTGTGGAGATGCTGTATCTGGATTCTGTAATTTCCGGTTGGGTTATTGAGCAACTGCTGTCTGCTCCCCACTCTTCCTGGACGGGTTCTTAGTGGTCTCCTGAATCGGGCGTTCATGAGAGATGAGCACAACGCCAGGCTTCGTGTTTACAGGAAAACACTGTCAGGATGGGAATGGAATGCGGAATAGACCAGAGCAGTGTGTCCAGAGTTGCCTGTTTAGCTGAATGTGGAAAGTTTTTTTCTCCTTTTTTTTTAAGAAATGCTAAAGATAGCTGCGTTTCCTCTTGAGACTCACTTTTCAAGGCAAAAAAAAAAAAAGGTAATCTGTGGCCAACCTAAAAAATATCATACAGGAGTTCTGATAACGTTGAAACTTGTTTTCAAGAGCTTATTTATTGAAATGCCATATATTCTTTGGTTTGGGGCAGTTTATAGCTTAAATATATGGCCATATGACACAAAAGTTGGTCTGTAGAGCTATAAATTTGATTAATTTCGATTTCTGAGGCTGTGAGCCTCTTCTGAAAACATTTTCCAGAGGGAATCTTGACAGAAACTGGCAGTTATTTGGGTTAGAAGAAAATGAACTTTCTATGACATTGAATTTTAAAATGCAGCTGGGTAAATGTTCCTACCTAATAATTTTAACTGTTGTTATTTCTTCTGTACTTTGGCTTAGTCAAAGAAGATTTTTTTTTTCTTTTGCATAGTAATGAACCCAATTTGACTTAGGTTAAAAAAATATCTCTCAAAACTATCACTTTAGAATATTTTGCTAGTGTTGTGTTCAAAGCACCAAAAAAATTTAAAAAGGACTCAGACTTAATAGGAGCAGAGACCTGTCTGAATGGAATATGAAAACGTTAGACCTGAAACATGGCTATTAATTATAGCCAGTCACTGAGGAAATGCACTGGTCATAGCAAACACCCTCTACCAACAACACAAGAGAAGACTCTACACATGGACATCACCAGATGGTCAACACTGAAATCAGACTGATTGTATTCTTTGCAGCCAAAGATGGAGAAGCTCTATACAGTCAGCAAAAACAAGACCAGGAGCTGACTGTGGCTCAGATCATGAACTCCTTATTGCCAAATTCAACTTAAATTGAAGAAAATAGGGAAAACCACTAGACCATTCAGGTATGACCTGAATCAAATCCTTTACAATTATACAGTGAAAGTGAGAAATAGATTCAAGGGATTAGGTCTGATAGAGTGCCTGAAGATCTATGGACGGAGGTTCCTGACATTGTACAGGAGGCAGTGATCAAAACCATCCCCAAGAAAAAGAAATGCAAAAAGCAAAATGGTTGTCTGAGGAGGCCTTACAAATAGCTGTGAAAAGAAGAGAAGCGAAAGACAAAGGAGAAAAGGAAAGAGATACCCATTTGAATGCAGAGTTCCAAAGAATAGCAAGGAGAAATAAGAAATCCTTCCTCTTTGATCAATGCTAAGAAACAGAGGAAAGCAATAGAATGGGAAAGACTAGAGATCTCTTCAAGAAAATTAGAGATAACAAGGGAAAATTTCATACAAAGATGGGCACAATAAAGGACAGAAATGGTATGGACCTAATAGAAGCAGAAGATATTAAGAAGAGGTGGCAAGAATACACAGAGGAACTATACAAAAAAGATCTTTATGACCCAGATAACCATGATGGTGTGATCACTCACCTAGAGCCAGACATCCTGGAATGTGAAGTCAAGTGGGCCTTAGGAAGCATCACTATGAACAAAGCTAGTGGGCTATTGAACTATTTCAGATCCTAAAAGATGATGCTGTGAAAGTGCTGCTCTCTATATGCCAGCAAATTTGGAAAACTCAGCAGTGGCCACAAGACGAAAAGATCACTTTCCATTCCAATCCCAAAGAAAGGCAATGCCAAGGAATGCTCAAACTACCACATAATTGTACTCATCTCACACACTAGCAACGTAATGCTCATAGATATCCAAGCTAGGCTTCAGCACTGTGTGAACCATGAACTTCCAGATGTTCATGCTGGATTTAGAAAAGGCAGAAGATGCAGAGATCAAATTGCCAACATCCGCTGGGCCATCGAAAAAGCGAGACTTCTAGAAAAGCATCTATTTCTGCTTTATTGACTATGCCAAAGCCTTTGACTGTGTGGATCACAAGAAACTGTGAAACATTCTGAAAGAGATGGGAATACCAGACCACCTGACCTGCCTCTTGAGAAATCTGTATGCAGGTCAGGAAGCAACAGTTAGAACTGGACATGGAACAACATACTGGTTCCAAATAGGAAAAGGAGTACATCGAGGCTGCAGATTGTCACCGTGCTTATTTAACTTATATGCAGAGTCCATCATGTGAAATGCTGGACTGGATGAAGCACAAACTGGAATCAAGATTGCTGGGAGAAATATCAATAACCTCAGATATGCAGATGATGCCACACTTACTATAGAAAGCAAAGAACTAAAGAGCCTCTTGATGAAAGTGAAAGAGGAGAGTGAAAAAGTAGGCTTAAAACTCAGCATTCAGAAAACTACAATCATGGCATCTGGTCCCATCACTTCATGGGAAGTAGATGGGGAAACAGTGAGAGACTTTATTTTGGGGGGCCTCAAAATCACTGCAGGTGGTGACTGCAGCCATGAAATTAAAAGATGCTTGCTCCTTGGAAGAAAAGTTATGACCAAACCATACAGCATATTAAAAAGCAGAGACGTCACTTTGCCAACAAAGATCCTTTTAGTCAAAGCTATGGTTTTTCCATTAGTCATGTATGGATGTGAGAGTTGGACTATAAAGAAAGCTGAGCGCAGAAGAATTGATGCTTTTGAACTGTGGTGTTGGAGAAGACTCTTGAGAGTCCCTTGGACTGCAAGGAGATCCAACCAGTTCATTCTAAAGGAGATCAATCCTAAATATTCATTGGAAGGACTGATGCTGAAGCTGAAACTGCAGTACTTTGGCCACCTGATGCAAAGAACTGACTCATTTGAAAAGAGCCTGATACTGGAAAAGATTGAAGGCAGGAGAAGGGGAATGCAAAGAAATAGAGGAAAACAATAGAATGGGAAAGACTAGAGATCTCTTCAAGAAAATTAGAGATACCAAGGGAACATTTCATGCAAAGATGGGCACAATAAAGGACAGAAATGGTATGGACCTAATAGAAGCAGAAGATATTAAGAAGAGGTGGCAAGAATACACAGAGGAACTATACAAAAAAGATCTTCATGACCCAGATAACCATGATGGTGTGATCACTCACCTAGAGCCAGACATCCTGGAATGTGAAGTCAAGTGGGCCTTAGGAAGCATCACTATGAACAAAGCTAGTGGGCTATTGAACTATTTCAGATCCTAAAAGATGATGCTGTGAAAGTGCTGCTCTCTATATGCCAGCAAATTTGGAAAACTCAGCAGTGGCCACAGGACGAAAAGATCACTTTCCATTCCAATCCCAAAGAAAGGCAATGCCAAGGAATGCTCAAACTACCACATAATTGTACTCATCTCACACACTAGCAACGTAATGCTCATAGATATCCAAGCTAGGCTTCAGCACTGTGTGAACCATGAACTTCCAGATGTTCATGCTGGATTTAGAAAAGGCAGAAGATGCAGAGATCAAATTGCCAACATCCGCTGGGCCATCGAAAAAGCGAGACTTCTAGAAAAGCATCTATTTCTGCTTTATTGACTATGCCAAAGCCTTTGACTGTGTGGATCACAAGAAACTGTGAAAAATTCTGAAAGAGATGGGAATACCAGACCACCTGACCTGCCTCTTGAGAAATCTGTATGCAGGTCAGGAAGCAACAGTTAGAACTGGACATGGAACAACATACTGGTTCCAAATAGGAAAAGGAGTACATCGAGGCTGCAGATTGTCACCGTGCTTATTTAACTTATATGCAGAGTCCATCATGTGAAATGCTGGACTGGATGAAGCACAAACTGGAATCAAGATTGCTGGGAGAAATATCAATAACCTCAGATATGCAGATGATGCCACACTTACTATAGAAAGCAAAGAACTAAAGAGCCTCTTGATGAAAGTGAAAGAGGAGAGTGAAAAAGTAGGCTTAAAACTCAGCATTCAGAAAACTACAATCATGGCATCTGGTCCCATCACTTCATGGGAAGTAGATGGGGAAACAGTGAGAGACTTTATTTTGGGGGGCCTCAAAATCACTGCAGGTGGTGACTGCAGCCATGAAATTAAAAGATGCTTGCTCCTTGGAAGAAAAGTTATGACCAAACCATACAGCATATTAAAAAGCAGAGACGTCACTTTGCCAACAAAGATCCTTTTAGTCAAAGCTATGGTTTTTCCATTAGTCATGTATGGATGTGAGAGTTGGACTATAAAGAAAGCTGAGCGCAGAAGAATTGATGCTTTTGAACTGTGGTGTTGGAGAAGACTCTTGAGAGTCCCTTGGACTGCAAGGAGATCCAACCAGTTCATTCTAAAGGAGATCAATCCTAAATATTCATTGGAAGGACTGATGCTGAAGCTGAAACTGCAGTACTTTGGCCACCTGATGCAAAGAACTGACTCATTTGAAAAGAGCCTGATACTGGAAAAGATTGAAGGCAGGAGAAGGGGACGACAGAGGATGAGATGGTTGGATGGCATCACCAACTCATTGGACATGAGTTTGAGTAAACTCTGGAAGTTAGTGATGGACAGGGAGGCCTGGCGTGCTGCAGTCCATGAGGTCACAAAGAGCTGGACTCGACTGAGTGACTAAATTGAACTGAACTGAGCAAATTCTAGATGGGATCAGTGAAGCAGTTTTCAGTTTGCTCTCTCCCTTCGAGAAGTGAAAGTGAAGTCGCTCAGTCGTGTCCGAGTCTTTGCGACCCCATGGACTGTAGCCTACCAGGCTCCTCCCTCCATGGGATTCTCCAGGCAAGAGCACTGAAGTGGGTTGCCATTTCCTTCTCCAGGGGATCTTCCCGACCCAGGGATCGAACCCGGGTCTCCTGCGTTCCAGGCAGACGCTTTAACGTCTGAGCCACTGGGGAAGCCCTTTGAAGTCACCTTCAAGTGAGATTGGTTACTGGTGGAAAAGTGACAGTATACATCATCTTCTGACAATGTTTAGTTACTAAAAAGTGCTATGGTCACAGTTCCAATAACTCTCTCCATTTGCACGTCTCATATCAGAGCCTTACTTTAACCTGAGTGTTCCCACTCTTCCAGCCAGGGTCCTTGGGGAGCAGGATGCTGGGAGGGAGGTTCCGGGAGGAGGTCTCTTGTGAACACTTTGTCTGCCAGCTGTAAGACCTCCAAAGCTGGGAGCTACAGGCTTCCCGGGAAGGTCATGCCCCATGACGTTACACACGAGTTCCTTTTTGGACACTGGCCGGGCCATGCTGCACTATTTGCTTACATTTCCTGGTCAGTGGGAGCTGGAGCAGCATGAGAAGGCAGGGAGGACCCACTGCCCTGCACAGCGTGTTTAAGAAAGAAGAACACCTTTTACAAGAGTCTTGGGCTTTTTGATGAATATGGCTGTTAGGGACTTACTTTATTTCTATTTATGTATCTATCTCGGGGAGAGGGGAGCTAAGATTTGTTTCTTCATCTTGTGCCAGAAAATATATTTCTTGCTTTGTTTGAAAATATATTAGGTACAAATATGTGCATGTATACATACTAGATACAATGTGTATACATACTAGATACAATGTGTATAATTATTGGCTATAATGTATCTAATGTATAGTATGTCAATGTGATAGTATATATATGGTATATATAGTATATATAAATATATAGATGTGATGGATAGATAAATAGGTAGATTGGCAGACAGACATCGATATGTATGCATAAACACATGCTGGAAAGAAAAGCTGTGCTGGTGGCCAGTATGGATCTTCCTATTGGTTGTGTCCCATCTTGCACACCCAGTGGGCAGACTCCAGCAGCAGGGGGACCTTGTAGAATTTCAATAGACGTCCGAGAGCAGAGCCGGGCTGTGCTCTTGGGGTGGGGGGTGCCGGCAGCGCTGAGGGAGGGGGCTCTGAGCTGGCAGCTCAGTGGGGCGGGGTGTTTGCCCTCTGTCTGCCACAGAGAGTCTCTCCCGTGGGGATGGGCAGTGCCCTCTCACAGCTCCAAGAGGACACAAGTCACACGATGCAAGTAGTTACCATGGAAACACTAACTAGGTCTCTCTGCTGCGCACCGCATCCTATAATCAGGGCTACATGTGCGGCGCTGAGAGGAGTGACCGGGAGATGCCGCCCAACGGTGAGAGGCAGGAAGAGACCTTGGAAAAGCTGGTTGCCTCCTCTTGGCACAGGCTGCTGAGAGCAGGAAGGGGGCGCCGTGGAGACTGGAAGGACCTGAACTGGGCAGTGGTGTCCCCTTAAGGGCTCGGGTGGACCCGCATTGAACACTCTGTCAAGTCAGCCAGGAAGCCGACGCAGCGGAGGATGTAGCTTATCTGCATGCGTCCTGCCGTCTTTGCAGACTGGACGCCCACATCCTGCAGTGCCGTCCTTGGGGGGCCGTGCCTGTGGGGGGCTCTGTGATGTAGGTGGGGCAGGTCGGGCTCACTCAGCCCGGAGCCAGAACTGGTGGTAGAGAAATCCAGATGGGGGCAGGGGAGGGCCGCCAGGTAAAAGGCACAGCGCTCTGGGGAGCAGCCTTTGGCATTTCTTCCCCTTCCCTCCTGTGCCCCAGGGCACCGTTCATCCCTCCGTCCTTCTTTCTCCTGTCCTCTCAGCCCAGGAACCCACAGACCGCTGTCCCCACACGCATGCATTTTCCCCACAAAACCACCTCCTAGGATCTGGCAGCCAGAAACAGTCTTATAAAAGCAAACACTCTCAGCTCATGACAAGACCTCGTTTTAAACATTCACTCACCACTTCCTGAGGCCTCAGGAAGATTTTACCTTATTAACTTGAACATCGATGAGAAAGTATCACATTTTCCTGGATGCCAGAGTTCCTTTGTATTAACAAGTCTTCTAAACCTTCTGTTGGACCTATCAGTTTGATAGTTTTTGTACTATTGATTGTGTTCAGTCACTTTTGTCGTATCCAACTCTTTGCCACCCTAGGGACCATAGCCCACCAGGCTCCTCTGTCCATGGGATTCTTCAGTCAAGAATATTGGAGTGGGTTGCCATGCCCTCCTCTGGGGGCTCTTCTTGACTCAGGGATCAAACTTGCATCTGCCTGTATCTCCTGCATTGCAGGCAGATTCTTTACCCACTGAGCCACCGGGGAAGCCCCTAGGTGCTATTGATTAATTCACCTTTTTAAAATAGGGTAGGAGTCAGCCAACCATGGCTGGTGGGCCAAATCTGCCTGGCCCCTGGCTTGGCATTGTAAATAAAGTTTTATTGAAACACTCCTTTACAGATCAACACAGCTGCTTTTGTACTTCTGAAGTAGAGCTGAGTAGTTGAATGGAGACCTCGTGGCCCTTAAAGACTGAAATACTCACCGTCAGAATTAGATGATAAGGTGGTTTTCAGTCTGTTGGTACCCGATAGGAACTTGAGGGCTGAATCTGGCTTCCTGTTCAGGGAATGTGGCAAACACACGCCTGTTGAGGGGCAGCCCAGCCCACCTGCAGCCCCTGACAGCCGCAGCCTGCTGGGGGTCCCAATGTCTGCACATTCCGTCTCTGATGTTGGTGAACTGGCCCACTCCGGCATTGGCCAGTCACATGGCCGAGAAGAGCGTTTCATTGCTTCTAGGTTCACAGCGAAATACAGTCCGTTCCTTCTCAAGAGTGACCCTGGGAACAGCTTGCAAATCAGTGGCCGACTTGGAGGCCTTTGCAACACCCTGTAATCCTTTGGCCTCCTCGCCTTTTGGCCTGGCATCAGCATCCATGTGGGTTCCGGTTGGGTGCTCCCTCCTGCCGCCCAGCACTGAGAGTCCAGTCACACTGGACAGAGGGCCCAGGGCACCCATCATAAGGCTCACTGTGGTGGTGGGGGGTAGCTCAGGATCCTTTATTTAAAGAAACGTGAGATGTGGACGCATATGTGAAGGCATGTGAGTATCATGGGGTCTTGTTTCTCAAAATCAGCTTTCTCACTAATTTCATTAAATCAGGCTCCACTTCAGAGGGAAAACTGGCTGTCAAAGAATGAATTTCACACAGTCCTTAGCTCAGGGCTTTGATGTGAATTTGGGATGGAAACCGTTGTAGGCGGGTGGGCCCTTTGATGAGAAGAAGAGCCAGCCATCTCCTTTTCGTCCTATCCTTCCATCCTTACCCAACATTTCGGGGTGCCCACACCCCACCCCGCCCAAGGCTGTGAGCCTTCAGATGGGTTGCTGTGGCAACACCGTGTCTCAGGGCAGGCAGGTGGGGGCAGGAGGCACTGGCTGGACCGTGGGGTTTCCAGGATGGGGCTCTGGAGCCTTGAGGACTCTGGGGGTACTTGGGGGTTTGCTCTCTCCCCACGCTGGGGAATGGGGAGTGGCTGGAGGGAGGAGGCGCCCCCAGGTGGGTCCCAGATCCTAAAGGGCATGTTATGTCTGACCTTGATTTTCTTTTCTCCCTTAAATACAAGAAGCTGTGTGCTGACATGTCCGTCTGTCCTAAGCCCCGCCAGTTCCCTGGTCCTGCAGACCCTGACTTGCCCGTTTTTCTCTTTGTGTCAGAGGTGCTCCTGGACCCCTGTCGGACTTGGTGCCCAGCGTCTACGTGCCAGGCGGTGTGCCAGCTCCAGGAGATGGGGCTGCACACCCCCCAGCTGGTCCAGTGCAAAGCCTGTGACATGGAGTTTTGCTCTGCCTGCAAAGCCAGCTGGCACCCCGGCCAGGGTTGCCCGGAGACCATGCCCATCACTTTCCTTCCTGGGGAGACCAGGTACCTTCCAGCGTGTCTTTCCTGGTCACCTTGTACTAATGAATGAAACAGAACCTGTTAAACTGGTGCACGCCTCACAGTGCAAGAGTCTCAAGCTTAGGAAGACCCCAAGGGTATAATCGTTTGGTAGTGGTGGTGGTTTAGTCACTGTGTCTGACTCTTTTACGACCCCATGGACTGTATTTTGCCAGGTTCCTCTGTCCATGGGATTTCCCAAGCAAGAATCCCGGAGTGGGTTGCCATTTCCTTTTTCAGGGGATCTTCCTGACCAGGGATCAAACCTGCGTCTCCTGCATTGCAGGTGGTCTCCTGTGTTGCAGGCAGATGCTTTACTGCTACGCCACCAGGGAAACCTGTGTAATTGTTTGGAAGCTCACTGGTCCTCAGATAACCATGTAAAGTGATGACGTATTTAACCCTTACAGTCACTGTGACGCTTGTGGAACGTCCTGCAGTCAGAATGCATTCAAAATGCTTAGAATTTGCTCTCAATTTTAGTGTATCTCTACTCATAAATGCTTTAGGTTCTGCACAATCTGCTCAGTTCTGTGGAGAATCACGTTCCCCTTGGTAAATGCTATGAGTTCATAACAGTATAGCAAATTCACCCCATAATTGGTGAATTTGAACCACTTCTTCAAACTCTGTGCATTTTCAGCTGAAATAAAATTTAACAGCATGGGCTGGACATCCTTCTACAGTTATCCCTAGAAAGATACCTAGATTGTCATTTTGTGAGCAGCATAGAACCCTCTCAGGCTTGCCCTGTCCTGTGCCCTTCATGCATAAGCCTGTCTGCCACACTCACACCAACCAGAAGCTGGGGCTCAGAGAGGTCGCCACGCAGCCCGTGTGCAGAAGAGCTGCACTTGAACTCAGGCTTCAGTCCGTCCATGCTCACCCCCGAGGCCTGCCCAGACCTTTCAGGAAAACGATTTTGTACAGACACCAAGTAGATCTAAGTAAATGATTAGCATGTGTGTGTTTTTAACATTTTTTTTTTCTTGATAGTAACAAAGAGCATACTATGTATTATTAACCTTTTGGAAAGTATATGAATAAGGACATAAAATTAGACCTCCCTTCTAAGCCTCTGCCCTGTTTCCTTTGGTTTGTCTGTACACATCTAAATTTAGATCTGTGCTGACATTGCTCATTTTTTCCCCCATAGTTGCTGATTCAGTTTTTTCTCTTTTTTTGGTGATTATTTTCCAGAGTTTGAGATTCTTTGGTTTGGACTTATTTCACTTAATAGCAAGTGACCTTATAACAACCCACTCCAGTATTCTTGTTTGGGAAATCCCATGGACAGAGGGGCCTGGTGGTTGACAGTCCCTGGGGTCTTAGAGGGTCGGACACGACTGAGCACACCCAACCTCAGCCCCTCAGCTAGTTGAGCTCGTGATTCCGGGGTGGCCCCTGCTGGCAGGTCACCCCGCAGCCTCTGAGCACAGCCTGACACGATCTCTCCTGCTGCAGCTCTGCTTTCAAGCTGGACGAGGACGACGCGCCCATCAAGCGCTGCCCCAAGTGCAAGGTCTACATCGAGCGGGACGAAGGCTGTGCCCAGATGATGTGTAAGAACTGCAAACACGCCTTCTGCTGGTACTGCCTTGAGTCCCTGGATGTGAGTACCAGTTGGGTGGCGGGGCACTTCACGGGGCAGGTTGAGCAGGAGGTGTGGCCCAGCCGCTGCACGGCGACTAAGGGGGCGCTCCTGGGCCATGGAAGTCACGCCATCAGGGGGCGCTCCTGGGCCGTAGAAGTCACGCCGTCAGGCGCTTATTATGTGCCTGTGAAAGTACAAGCTCATGAGATGCAGTGGTGTCAGAAGATGGGAATTGGTGCAGGAGCTCCGAGAGCGCAGGGCGGGCTTCAGCCTGGGTTTTCAAGGAGTGGGTAGATCTCAGCATCTTAGGTTTCTGACTGTGGGGCTGTCTTAGCTCAGGCTTGAAACAGCATCATCCCTGCCACCAAGGAGCTGAAACTGTTTGCTGATCTCTTGGTTGTGGGGGCTGGACGTCTGAGTGCCGGCGGGCTTGGGATCGGGACCGTCTTCCTGGTGTGCAGGTGGCCACCTTCTTGCCGTAGCCTCACTTGGCAGAGAGAGGACCCTCTGGACCCTTTCCTGTTCCTCCAAGGACACGAATTGCATCATGGGGGCTGCAGCCTCGTGACCTCATCTGAACCTGATCACCTCCCAGAGGCCGCACTTCCAAATCCCATCACACTGGGCGTTAGGGCTTCCCCATAGGAGTTTTGGGTATGGGGGAACACAAGCAGTCCATCGCAGGGACCATTCCTGGAAGAGCAAGGATGAGAGGGCCGCGGATGCCAGGGACAGAGCAGTTGCTTCAGTGACAGTCATGTTCCTGCAGGGCCGAGGAACATACGAGCCCTCTGCCGTCTGGCCTCACACGGCCACCT
This sequence comes from Cephalophus harveyi, assembly GCA_006410635.1. Lineage (NCBI taxonomy): Eukaryota > Metazoa > Chordata > Mammalia > Artiodactyla > Bovidae > Cephalophus > Cephalophus harveyi. The sequence continues at coordinate 151,840 of SJYT01010011.1, forward strand.
TCTCCCAGATGTACCTTGTGCTGTCTGTTTCACAGGGAGATCCTGCCAGGGGTGCTAGGCCCGCCCCATCTCAAGTCCCTGCCTTTTCTGGAGCTCCCAGGCCTAAGGCAGACCATACTTTTTTCCAGCTTCCTGTTCACTTTCTCATCTGTATCAGGAGTGGGCATCTTGCCAACATGATGCCATGATGACTCCAATTTTATAAGAGTTTATTTGTATATCTGTTTCTACAGTGTGTCAGTGGCTTAGTCATGTCCGACTCTCTGTGACCGCATGGACTATGGCTTCTGGAGAATGGGATTCTCCACGCCAGAAGACTGGAGTGGGTTTCCATTCCCTTCTCCAGGGGATCTTCCTGACCCAGGGATCGAACCCTGGTCTCCTGCATTGCAGGCAGATCCTTTACCGTCTGAGCCACCTATGATCAAATAGAACTAATCATCTATTAAAATCATTGTAGTTGGTGACAGTCAAAGCCTATTGAGTCATATATCATAAAGGGATGGCTTTATATTTATCTGTCCTTTACAGCCAGAGAAGGCAATGGCACCCCACTCTAGTACTCTTGCCTGGAGAATCCCATGGACGGAGGAGCCTGGTAGGCTACAGTCCATGGGGTCACTAAGAGTCAGACACGACTGAGCGACTTCACTTTCACTTTTCACTTTCATGCATTGGAGAAGGAAATGGCAACCCACTCCTGTGTTCTTGCCTGGAAATCCCAGGGACAGAGGAGCCTGTTGGTCTGTGCCCTCTATGGGGTCGCACAGAGTCGGACATGACTGATGCGACTTAGCAGCAGCAGCAGTCCTTTACAGCAAAGGTGTGTCCTGGATGGATCCAGCCCACCCCATAATAGTATAAAGATTTAATTAGAATAAAAGGAGGCCAGAACGGCCCCATGTTTTCCTTAATGGGAGCTCACTTGTCTGACAGCTGCTCCTTCTCATCTTGACCATCTACAGTCAGAGCACCATATCTGGGTGAGGCTCCTATTGAGAGGTTATCGCAGATGATTCAGCTTTATACATCCTTGCAGAGAAGGGTCAACTCAGGCTGCACAGTTGAAGGAGAAAGAATTCTTAACAGTGTGCAAAGTGGCAGAACTTTGAAAGTTTGCCTGTCCCAAGATGGACAGGTCTAGAGACCGTCAAGAAGAAAATTAATGTCTGTTTGAGATGGATGCTTGAATAAGCTAACAGGTCTGTAATTCAAAGGCCACCTATAAAAATATAACACAGATTGCTTCTTTCTGGTTTTTTCTTTCGAAAAGCCTGTTGTCCCTTTGTTAACTTAAAATCACTAAATGTGTAGGAGATCATTGTGTAACTGAACAAATCTGGGGAGTATATTGCCGTCTTTCTGTCCTGGAGGTTTCCTTTTCCTTTCCTAAGCAAGTTTAATAAATCACGTTGGCAAGGTTAATTTTCTTTAACTTTAAACCAATAATGGGTTTGTTCACTGACTTTGTGCAATGGGAAGGGGATATTTAGAATGATATCTGAAGCATTACCAAGTCCTTATGTTCTTCAAAGTCTATATGTATATGGTTTCTCTATGTATCATGCGTGTGTATATATGTGTGTGTATATGTGTATGTGTACATGTATGTATATGGGGCTTCCCTAATGGCTCAGTTGTGGAGAATCTGCCTGCAATGCAGAACTGGGTTCGATCCCTGGGTCAGGAAGATCCCCTGGAAAAGGGAATGAATACACACTCCAGTATTCTTTTCTGGAAAATTCCAAAGACAGAGGAGCCTGAAAGGCTTACAGTCCATGGTGTTGCAAAGAGCCAGACATGACTTAGCGACTAACACTTTTCAGTCTATACATAGTCTTTCTGTATATCAGGAAGATCCCCTGGAGGAAGACATGGCAACTGACTCCAGTATTCTGGCCTGGAGAATCCTATGGACAAAGGAGCCTGGCAGGCTATACTCTGCAGCGTTGCAAAGAGTCAGACACCACTGAAGCGACTTAGCACATAGTCTTCTGTATTATATAATTCCATATATCATACATAGTCTCTCTATATTATATAAATATATGATATATAATTTTACACTTCAGTGTTTTGTTTTTGAAAACTGATCATTAATTTATATTATCTACTGTCTGTCTTGCAATTTCCCATTCCTTATCAACTTTTCCTAAAAGGGAAAGGAAGTGAATCAACAGTTTTAACTACACGTTATCAAACCTCCTAGTGGATTCTGGGGGGAAGTATTAGATGTGGAGCGACACAGAGCCTGACTTGCAGAGAGACCGTAGCTTTGCTGTGACCTCTCCTGCGACCTTGACATCCCCTCGACCTGTCTCCTTTGAGCCCCAGGCTGTTCGCTCTCTGCTCTGGTCTCTGGAGAGACACCCTGTCTGTCCGTCCGTGTGTCCGTCTGACTCAGTTCTAAAGCACACTTCCTGCTGGCAAGAGACCCCATTGTTTCCAGGCTCCCAGGGACCAAGGCAGCAATTTCCTCCTTGAAAGTCAGCATCCTTGGGGCCAGGAGTGTCCTGTTTTTCTCTGTAGATGAGCAGCTGTTGCCTAGTGACCGTGTGGCCACAGAAAGCAGACCCTGAAAGACAGGGAGTCTGCTCTGGGAAGGTCAGTCAAGGACAATAGCCATGACTACTGTAGCCACGAAAGTAAGTGTGTGAACCAGGTCTGGAAGCAACAGCGCGTCCGGAGCGGAGACGGAGCTGGTAGGTCTCCCATCTCTCTCGGGGAATTTTCCTTCCTTGCGCCAGCTCATAAGCAAGTTTAATAAATCACGTTGGCAAGGTTAATTTTCTTTAACTTTAAACCAATAATGGGTTTGTTCACTGACTTTGTGCAATGGGAAGGGGATATTTAGAATGATATCTGAAGCATTACCAAGTCCTTATGTTCTTCAAAGTCTATATGTATATGGTTTCTCTATGTATCATGCGTGTGTATATATGTGTGTGTATATGTGTATGTGTACATGTATGTATATGGGGCTTCCCTAATGGCTCAGTTGTGGAGAATCTGCCTGCAATGCAGAACTGGGTTCGATCCCTGGGTCAGGAAGATCCCCTGGAAAAGGGAATGAATACACACTCCAGTATTCTTTTCTGGAAAATTCCAAAGACAGAGGAGCCTGAAAGGCTTACAGTCCATGGTGTTGCAAAGAGCCAGACATGACTTAGCGACTAACACTTTTCAGTCTATACATAGTCTTTCTGTATATCAGGAAGATCCCCTGGAGGAAGACATGGCAACTGACTCCAGTATTCTGGCCTGGAGAATCCTATGGACAAAGGAGCCTGGCAGGCTATACTCTGCAGCGTTGCAAAGAGTCAGACACCACTGAAGCGACTTAGCACATAGTCTTCTGTATTATATAATTCCATATATCATACATACTCTCTCTATATTATATAAATATATGATATATAATTTTACACTTCAGTGTTTTGTTTTTGAAAACTGATCATTAATTTATATTATCTACTGTCTGTCTTGCAATTTCCCATTCCTTATCAACTTTTCCTAAAAGGGAAAGGAAGTGAATCAACAGTTTTAACTACACGTTATCAAACCTCCTAGTGGATTCTGGGGGGAAGTATTAGATGTGGAGAGACACAGAGCCTGACTTGCAGAGAGACCGTAGCTTTGCTGTGACCTCTCCTGAGACCTTGACATCCCCTCGACCTGTCTCCTTTGAGCCCCAGGCTGTTCGCTCTCTGCTCTGGTCTCTGGAGAGACACCCTGTCTGTCCGTCCGTGTGTCCGTCTGACTCAGTTCTAAAGCACACTTCCTGCTGGCAAGAGACCCCATTGTTTCCAGGCTCCCAGGGACCAAGGCAGCAATTTCCTCCTTGAAAGTCAGCATCCTTGGGGCCAGGAGTGTCCTGTTTTTCTCTGTAGATGAGCAGCTGTTGCCTAGTGACCGTGTGGCCACAGAAAGCAGACCCTGAAAGACAAGGAGTCTGCTCTGGGAAGGTCAGTCAAGGACAATAGCCATGACTACTGTAGCCACGAAAGTAAGTGTGTGAACCAGGTCTGGAAGCAACAGCGCGTCCGGAGCGGAGACGGAGCTGGTAGGTCTCCCATCTCTCTCGGGGAATTTTCCTTCCTTGCGCCAGCTCCTGACCACCCCCGCGCCTCATGGAGTTACCCCTCATCTTCTGGCGCTGCCTTCCATCTTGGTCCTCAACTGCCCACCCAGCTGGGCCCGGCCCCCAGTCCTCACAGGGGAGGCCCTGGACCACACCTGCTCATCTGCTGCACCGCTGGCCCCACAGTCACTACTTACAGTCAGGGGTACCCACTCACTCTCTTTCTTTTGGGGTGAGTGAATAGTTACTATGTATGAAGTGATGATCATATGCAGCCTCTGTGCTTTGCTCTGCATACCTGTTACTTCATCCAGCCATCCCCAACCTTTTTGGCTCCAGGGACCAGTTTCGTAGAAGATAGTTTTTCCGTGCACTGTGATGGGAGGGTGGATGGTTTGGGGATGATTCAAGGGCATTACATTTATCGTGCATTTTATGATTATTGCATCAGCTCCCCCTTAGATCATCAGGCATCAGATTCTGGCGTGACAGGTAGAATGATTATTTCCTGTTTTTAAAAAGCCCACGAAGGTTAGGGATCTTTTCCCAAAGCCCCAAAGGAGTGAGAAACAGACCCAGCATCCATTCTCGGGTCTTTCAGACTCCAAACCCCACCACGTGGGTTAGACCAGCCTCTGTCAGGCAGACCCGACTCGGAGTGGGACAGGAAGTCTCAGGCTTTCCGTGGTGGGGCTGCTCTGAGTTCATTCATTCATCTCTGAGCATCTGGCCGCCTGAGCTGTGTGGCTAGCTCCATTGTTTCTACATCCACCCAGGAGTTTGATGTGGCTCCTCGAAACAATGTGAAGGAAATGTTCACGCTCACCGTCCACCTGGGTTCCTGGCAGGCCCTGCGGGGGTTATTCCCTAGGCCTTCATTCAGGAACTTAAGGTCACAATGAAATCACTATTACACTGTTAAAGCATCTTCCAGCACTTTTGTCAGGGGGAAAGCTTTCGTTTTGTTCAGGAAATGTGCCATGAGTGCCAACAGCTCCGCTCTGCATGAAGCGGGGGGGACTGCCAAGTTGAGGCCGGCAGATTCTATGACCCCGAGGAGCTGGTGACCCCCCAATCGAGAAGCCCCTGGTGGCACTAGGTCCCTGTGGGCGGTGCCGCAAGCCCGTGCATGTGGGGTCTCCGGCAGCCCCTCCAGGGGTGGGGGGTGGTCCCTGGGTCCAGGGGCGTCAAGGGTGTGGGCATAGCTGATGGAGAGTTCACCTACCAGGCAGAGGGCAGAGTGTGGGAGGCAGGCCGCCTCCAGAGAACAGGAGGTGGTGAGGAAGAACGTGAGCTGTACATGGCCTGGGCCTGGCCGAGGTGGGGGCCGTGACCGGGGTCTCTGGGCCGAGATGGAGGTTGACCTCCATCACAGGGGCTCATGGCCCCCAAGCACTGGTCCACGACAGGTTGATGAAGGTCACGCAGGGTGTCTGGACCCCGAGTGAGGACCTGCAGTCCCCAAAGGCTCCCGGTGACTGTAACAAGCAACCAGGGTTTGTGCAGCTTTGCCTGAGGAGATCCCTGCAGACTTCATAGCTGGGTGAGAGAGCACAGTTCGCCTTGTGTTTCAGAAGTCAAATCCAGAGAATATCCGAGAGCCTCCGGAGCAAGACTTTGTGAAGAGCAGCCTGGCAAAATGAGACCCCGGATGAAAAGTTAACCTCCATGGTATGTGAGTGAAAGAAAATAGAATGAGGAGTTCAAGGAAGAGAGAGTGCCCAGTGGACACAAGTCATCAGAAATGGCTTTGAGAAGACATCCCCAGCCGGCCGAGCTGTGTGTTCATCTCTGCCCATGTTCTCCTAGACAGCTGAGGGGCTGGGACTGGGGGGTGAGGTGGGAGGTGGCAGACTGGGCCTCCCACCTCCCTGGAAGGCATCTCACTACCACCCCCCAAAACCAGAATTTCCTGCTGCTCCAGGACCCATTCAGGCTCCAGGAGACTGACCTGTGAGGTCATCAGACTGGAGGCCAGCAGTTCCCAGGACCAGAGGAGGGCTCCCGGGCAGTGCCACCCACGGGGATGCGAAGGGACACCACCGTGACCAGCTCTGCCCAGCTCCAAGAGGAATGGCCTCCTGTTTCAGACACGCTGGGCCGGGCTTATCGCTCTTCTCTCAGAAAGAGGTTCTGCTCACGCTCTCGGTTACATGAAGAAGCGGCATGGGCCTCCCTTCTGTGCTGCTTGCTGAGCTGGTTCTCCTTGTGGGTGACAGGAGAGAAAACAGCCCCTCCTGTTAATGGAGGAGCAGAGCGGTTTGTACAGAAGATGCCCTCCTGCACCTCGGTTCCTGCCTGCTGAGGTCTGGGTGCCAAGCTCTGAGCTGGCGATGTAGTTAACGAGGCTGACATTGCTTCAGGGGCCCGACTCCAGGAGCCCCTGCCGGTCAGGTGAAGACTCCCAGGTGACTGGAGGTGGAGGTGGGAGTGTGGTGGGGGTGGGTAGGCAGGACGTTTCCGCCAAATCGGAAGGGAGTCGCCTCTCCATTCTAGACAGTCGGGTGAACTGTGGAGGGAAGACTGGTCTCCAGCCAGCTCTTGAGCCGTGAGAATGTTTTCTGGTCTGAGCAGAGAAGAAGCACTTTCCAGGCAAGAACCCTGGCGCTAGAGGCCGAGGATGGACCTTACCCACACCGGAAGTCATCTCCTCTGGGAGTAATTCTGCCAGGGCGGCAGGAAGCTGGGAAGGCAGGGACTCTGGGGAAAAAAGCTCAGTGTCAGGGCTGCTGGCGGCTCCCGGAGCGGCCCAGCCTCTGACCTACTTCTTCAGAAGCCCTGCATCAGCGCGGATTCCTGGAGCCGGAGCCAGGCTTGGACCGGGGCCCAAGTGGGAGCAGGGCTCCCTCTCGTGGCCTGTGAGCCTTCGGTCACGGAGGAGGGAGGGGGCCCAGGAGGCTGGGTTGACCGCAGCCCCTTCCCGTGAACTCGGTTCCTCTCCTGTTGTCCGTGTTCCCTTGTTTTGAGTGTTTTTTTCTTCTCTTTTCTTTTTCATTTAAAAATAAGGTTTATTTGGAATGCTGCTGCTGCTGCTGCTAAGTCACTTCAGTCATGTCCGACTCTGTGCAACCCCATAGACGGCAGCCCACCAGGCTAATCTGTCCCTGGGATTCTCCAGGCAAGAATACTGGAGTGGGTTGCCATTTCCTCCTTCATTATTTGGAATAACTTTCTTTAATAATTCTACATTTTTATTCCGGGGAATGCACAGGTATAGACAACACGGTCTTCACCATTTATTGAAAAGGTGTAGTCTTTGTAGTAATTTTTGTATTAATTAGTTTTTTGTACTGGTTTTTGTATTAATTAGTTCTTTGTTTTAATAATTCTATATTTTTATTCTGGGGAATGCACAGGTATATACAACATGGTCTTTACCATTTATTGAAAAGGTATAGTCTTTGTATTATTTTTTGTATTTTTGTATTAATTAGTTTTTTGTATTCATTTTTGTATTAAGTATTTTTTGTATTCATTTTGTATTAAGTATTTTTTTGTATTCATTATTGTATTAATTAGTCTTTGTATTAATTCAAAAAGATAAGCAGCTTCTTTCCTGTAAAGAATTCTCACCGCACTTGAACTCAGACTCTGGAGCACTCGGCAGAGAGAGGAGTCTGGGATGGCCAGCCAGAATCATTCAGTCGATTTTCTTTCCTCTCACTCGGATACGTGAGATAGGAACTCTAGTTCTAAATATTAGGAAAGGAAAGAGAGGGAATATGACAGTCTGTTGCAAACCTCAGGAGCAAGCAGGACGCGCTGAGTGGAGCGTGCCATCCCATCCACCTCTGTTCTTTCTCTCCCTCCGCAGGATGACTTCCTCCTGATCCATTATGATAAAGGGCCCTGCAGGAACAAGCTGGGCCACTCCAGGGCGTCTGTCATCTGGCATCGGACACAGGTAGGAGGCGGTGTGCCTAGGGTTTTGATCTCAGGGACAGAGACACAGAGAGAGAGAGAGAGAAACAGGACCTGTGTGTGTCATTTCCAGGAGACTTGCCAGCTGGTCAAAGATCTCCCATATAGAAAAATAGCTAGTAAATGCAGTAGCTGCCAGAGTTTTTCCTGGACTGAGATTATGCTTTTGGTAGGCCTGCCTAACATGAATGGTGGTGGTGTGGTTTAGTCACTAAGTCATGTCCAACTCTTGCGACCCCATGGACTATAGCCTTCCAGACTCCTCTGTTCATAGGATTCTCCAGGCAGGAATACCGTAGTGGGTTGCCATTTCCTTCTCTAGGGGATGTTCCTGACCGAGGAATCGAACCCAGGTCTCCTGCATTGCAGGCAGATTCTTTACCTAACGTGAATACGCCCCATGTTTTAGCACGCGGTGGCTTTTCAACATCAGCCATCCGATTGCTTGCACCTACTCCTGGCCTTGGTCATGACCTACTGTGCATGGTCCGTCCTTGCTGGCTCTTATTGAAGAGCTTCCCACAGAGGCCCCCGGGTGAGCGCGTTAGTCACAGGGAAGGATGAGAGGGAAGGGATGGAAAGGTCGCTGCATGGTGATGTCTGTGCAGCTGGTCAGTGGGGCTACTCATACTTTCAGGGTGCCTGGCGCTGTTCTAAGAGTTGGAAGCACTGGTGAAGGAGATTGATGGAGCTTTCCCGTACGGCCGCACATCTCCTGTAGGGACAGTGAACCAGGAGCATCATATGGTGTGAATTCAGCTGTAGGGAGGGGGTGATTGGGAGGGGTCTTTAGATAGTGCGGCCCGGAAGGCTTCTTGGAGGTGGTGCCTATGGCCAAGGACTGAGTAATGGGGAGCTGGTGGTGGGAGTAGGTGGGACAGGGCAGAGGGGCCTGTCCAGCCAGAGGAGGGACAGTTCATACAGGGGGACAATCTAGGCAGAGGGGATAGAGCTGGGCTGAAGGGCAGAAGTGCGGCATGGAGGTCCGTGCGGACAGAGCAGGAGGAGGTAGCAGTGGTCAGAGATGATCAGGGTGGACCCCATGGGCGTTGCAGGGCGGAGTATGATGTTCAGGTATGCTGCGGGCGTACTGTAGGGACAGTGAACCAGGAGCATCATATGGTGTGAATTCAGCTGTAGGGAGGGGGTGATTGGGAGGGGTCTTTAGATAGTGCGGCCCGGAAGGCTTCTTGGAGGTGGTGCCTATGGCCAAGGACTGAGTAATGGGGAGCTGGTGGTGGGAGTAGGTGGGACAGGGCAGAGGGGCCTGTCCAGCCAGAGGAGGGACAGTTCATACAGGGGGACAATCTAGGCAGAGGGGATAGAGCTGGGCTGAAGGGCAGAAGTGCGGCATGGAGGTCCGTGCGGACAGAGCAGGAGGAGGTAGCAGTGGTCAGAGATGATCAGGGTGGACCCCATGGGCGTTGCAGGGCGGAGTATGATGTTCAGGTATGCTGCGGGCGTAGAGGGAAGCCCCTGAGGGGACCGGCAGGCAGGCATCAGTGCAGGCCAGCTCCTGGGGTAGGGACAAGCCTCAGTGGGCTCCAGCCTTGTTCCCGGCGTGTCTCAGCACAGCCCCGAGTCAGGCCATCTGGGAGTCGCAGGAACCGAGTCTCAGGCGGTTTCCTAGGAACAGAGACAGGCTGCCTGTTGCTGTGCTGCTCCCGTGATCTCCACTGCAGACCCCCGACAGGGCCAACGGGTCTCCGGCCGGCCAACGGTAGACAGTCCGGCTTTGCACCTGTCCTCTCCGCCTGGTAGGGAGGCCGGCGCTGCAGACATCGTGTCAATAAAGGCCCGTGGCTGCATTCCAGGAAATCGCTTTTAAAAAGCAGGGAGGGGCATTGACTGGGATGCAAGCTGGGCAGTTCTGAGAGCACTAAAACCCATAAATTGGGCGTTAAGTGGCTAAGTTGTAAGGTATGTAAGTTATAGCTCCATAAAGTTGTAAGAACAGAACAGAGCACAATGGACTGTGAACTCCATCCGGCCCGAGGGCCAGTCTGTTGACCTCGGTGTGAGAGCAGATTTGACCTGCATTTTATTTTGCCTTCCGAGCCAGCACGGCCAGCTCCAGGGCTCCCCCGCCCCCTCTACACTGGAATAAGACACCGAACAACAGAAACAGACTCTCGTGCAGTTCTAGAGGCCAGGAGGCTGAAGTCGAGGTGTGGGCAGGGCCTGTCTCCCTTGGAACCTGTAGGAGGGTCCCCCTGCCTCTTCCAGCTCCAGGTGGGGCCCTGCGATCACAAGTGTGTCCCTCTGGCACTTCACCTTATCTCTGTGTCCAGACATCCCTCTTGGTGAAGACACCGGTTGTAATGGATTAGGGTCCATCCTGGGAATGTCATCTTAACCTGATTCCCTCTGTAAAGAACTGAAGAGCCTCTTGATGAAAGTGAAAGAGGGGAGTGAAGAAGCTGGCTTAAAACTCAACAGTCAAAAAACTAAGATCATGGCATTCAGTCCCCTCCCTTCATGGCAAATAGATAGGAAGAAAGTGGAAACAGTGATAGATTTTATTTTCTTGGGCTCCAAAATCACTTTAGAGACTCTTGGACAGAAAGGAGACCCAGCCAGTCAATCAATCGTAAAGGAAATCAACCCTGAATATTGATTGGAAGGACTGACGCTGAAGCCCCAATACTTTGGCCACCTGATGTGAAGAGCTGACTCATTTGAAAAGACCCTGATGCTGGGAAAGATTGAAGGCAGGAGGAGAAGGGGACAACAGAGGAGGATGAGATGGCTGGATGGCATCACTAACTCTACAGACATGAGTCTGAGCAAGCTCCAGGAGTTGGTGATGGACAGGAAAGCCTGGTGTGCTGCAGTTCGGGGTCACAAAGAGTCAGACTGAACAACAACAGCAATCTCCATAAAGACCCTGTTTCCGAACAAGGAGCTGTTTTCTCTCCTTCCCGTCTCTCCCCGTGGCTGGAGCCACAGCGAGCTTCCCCGGAGCACCTGAGCGCCGGTGGAGACTGTCACCCTGTCTGATTATAAAGCTGGGCTGTGTGGTCGCACTTCAGCCCTCATGCCTGTTAATTCTCAGGAATGAGTCTTGTGTTTCTAGGGTCGTGAGTGGAGCTGGTAACAGGCACTTGGAGAACAGGCCCTGAAGAAATGCAGAAACTTGGACAGGGCTTCCCGGCCTCCATCATTGTTGAGGAAGAAGCCTATGGACACCTCCCACCAACTCCTCTTGGCTTCATCGGTCAGCACCTTCTAGGGGCAAATGCTCTGCACCAGCTCTGAGCAACCCCTGGAGCCACGTGGACGAGGGACACGCCCTGATCTCAGGCCCCTCTCAGGGCTGGTGAAATTGAGCAGAGGCACCTTCAGTGTAAAGCAGGCAGGCTGCCGGCCCTCTGAACTCATCCACCCCCTGCCTTGAAACACACACAGGCGAAGCCAGTGTTCTGAGAATTGTTATCAGCTGGCCATGGGGCGGGGGTGGGGGGCGGGCTACATTGTAGTTTTGGTCTCTTCCGCGGTGTCAACTCTCCTGGGATAGCCGTTTCAAGCTGCCAAGGTGATGCCATTGCGTGGAGAGCTGGGAAGAGCCGTGGGAGCAGCCCCCTGGATCCCCAGACACAGCCTCTCTGACCTGACCTCTGAGCATTCGGGCTATGGTGCAGCCGACAATCACGCTGCGTTCAGTGCCCAGCTTCAATGAACGTAATGTGTTCTGATCGTTCTACCATCGCTTTGACTTGGCTTACCGCTACCAAGCCCTGGAGCTGTGTTGAAGAATTCTCTCTAGGGGAGAGGACTCAGAACCTCCCGGACTCCACTGGGCCAGTTCATTCCATACTCACATATTGGACATTTGTGAAGGCAGAGACTCTGGGCTGTGCTTGGGGGCTGGTGATGGTCACACAGATCAGGCTCTGCCCTGATGAGTGGGTGCCTTGAGAAACAGTCTGAGTGGTTAATCGCTCCTTTAAATCAGGGTTTGCCCGGGGTGAAGGATCCTTGTTTCACGTGATTCCCTATTTATCCTCTGTCCCCACAGTATATCATTTCTGCCTGACATGTTTATAAGAGGCTCACTAAGTGATGATTTTTGTTGTGAGATATTTGCTTCCTGTCTGATTCTTTTCTGTTGGCTGACTTCCTTCTGACTATACCTGTTTCCTCCTTTTATAATGGAAGTGGGGCCTGGCTGCTCACCGCTCAAAAGCCAATAAAGAGGCCAGGTTGGTTGGAAAGAAAGTTTGCTTTATTTTGGAAGCTGGCAATAGGGTGGGGTGGGAGGGCAAAGGGTGGACACCTGTCCAAAAGCTGGCTTTCCCCCCACCCTCAGCAATCAGGGGACACGAACTTTTATAGACAGAAGGAGGGGGCAGTCAGCTCTATCTGTCACCTTCACATTGGTCATCGGTGGTCTGACCAGCGTCATCTTGATTGTTCTAAGTACAGTTAATCTTTAGTTCCAGGGTCGGTTGGTTCCCATCTCCTTGAGGACAGTTGTCAGAACCGTGGCAGCTCAGGTTGTGACTGCAGTCCCGTCATCATGTAATTAACTCCTCCACCAGGTGGGGGGTTCAGTATCTACAAGACAGCTCACAGAACACGGCTCCGAATATTATCTCTAGCCCTTGAGGAGGAGCTGAAGGTCCTTGACTTTGCTTAATGCCTTAAACTGTTGTTATGTGGTCTCCTTTGATTGTTTCCCTTTGTTTCTGCGTATTTTCACTTCTCTGATCAAATGTGTTCTTTGGCTAAAGTATTTCCACAAACAAAAGGCAGAGGAGGATGTAGGGCTGGGGCGAGGACCTTCAGGGTCCTGCTTTGTTTCACTGTCACCAATTGGGAACGATTGGGTAACCTACCTGTTTCGACAGCACGCCGAGAAAGAGGCAAGGTAGACGAGTGAAAGCGGAGGTGTCTTATTGACCAGGGATGTGAGCATCTGGTCAAGGGTTTTGGTCTGTTTTTGATGCAAGAGTCCTTGGCTCCCTGGAGAGTGAGAGTGTGTTCCCAGTGGCTGAGGTGGTTCAAGATGCCCTGCAGATCAGCGATGCCTTCCTGTGGGTTTTACATATTCTGAAATAGCCCTGTGCGTGAATTTATCAGAGTATGATCTGAATTCAGACCTCACAATTGCACTACTAACGTTAAGTTCAGACAAATGGACTTAGCCAGCTCTTCAGAAAGCATGGACTGTTATCATGAGCACAGTCTAATTTATAAATACCATGTGATGTGTGTATGTGTGTGTGTGTGCACGTGTGTGTGTGCAGGTGTGTGCATGTGCCTGTAATAGTTTTCAGGTAAAATCAGAAGTCAAGGGAGACTTTTGTTCACCCCGCTATGATGCTGGAGCATATTATCATATTTCAGAGCTGATACTCACCCTCAGAGATGTTTTACTTCATTTGTTTATCATTGAGAAAACTGCTTCCTAGGTGGCGCTAGTGGTAAAGAACCTGCCTGCCAAGGCAGGAGACATGAGACACGGGTTCGATTCCTGGTTCGGGAAGATCCCCCGGAGGAGGAAATGGCAGCCCATTCCAGTATTCTTGCCTGGAGAATCTCCACGGACAGAGGAGCCTCGCGGGCTTCAGTCCATGGGGTCGCAAAGAGTCCGACATGACTGAAGTGACAGCACGAAGCCCAGAGAGGTGAACACGCTGAGTCAGAATTAGAACCGCGAGCCCCTGGGTTTGCGTATTTACCGCTCTGAACACTAGGTGGCAGATGAACTCCACCTTCAGTTCAGCTTCCTGCTGTAGCAGCTGATGGAGGGAGCCAGGTAAGGGGCAACCTCCCAGCTTTGTCCAGCTTCCCTCCCTGATCTGAATGACACGTGTGTACACTTGAGGCTTATTTCCTTTGGTACGTACCCATCCCTAGGGGTCAATGTATGTTTTAAACCAAATCAACATTTGTAACAGTACACGTTAGACTTTAAACTCCAGGAATAACGCAGGTCTTGTTTAGTCCCTCAGTCGTGTCTGACTCTTGGTCACCCCACGGACTGCCGCACGCCAGGCTCCCCTGTCCTTCACCATCTCCTGGAGTTTGCTCAAACTCATGTCCACTGAGTCGGTGATGCCACGTCATTTCTGGTCACTCCCTAATGCACCGGGGTATGCCTTTCTGCTCTCCCACATGGAGTGCCCCCTCCCACTCATTCCTGTTTACCACCTGTCTCCTCGTAAGCCTTAGAATCTCCGCCGTTTGCCGTTGCACACTCTTCTGCCCATGGCTCCTGTACGTGTCCGGCTGCGGGTTTCCTTTACACTTGGAACCTGATAGCGGTTTTTGTAAACTGTATTATTATCAGCTGTAATCATGCTGTCTTTCTACCAGACTGGGTGGTAGCTGAGAGCCAAGGTCTTATGTGCCTCTGTGTTTGCAGCACCTAATACAGTGTTGGGCTCAGAGGATGCTTGATGGCTAATTGAATCTATAATTGAATGGATGTTTGGTTACTTTGATGAAAGGAGGAAAAGGGAAAGGAAGAAGAAAAGGGGGAAAGAGAGGGAGAATGAAAGGAAGGAAGTGAAGGGAAAGAACTATGGGCAGATGGATGGATGGGTGAGTGGGTGATGGATAAATGGATGGTGGGTGGATGATGAGTGGGTGAATAAATGGGTTGATGGATGAATGGATGGATGATACAGGTTGTAGATAGATGGATAGATGGATGGACAAGTGGAAGGAGAGATGATGGATGTGTAGAAAGATGGATGGATGTTGTGTGTATAATGGATGGATGGTTGGATGGATGGATGAGTGGATGCATGGATGGATGGCTGGATAGATGGTGGATATACGTGGGTGGATGATGGATAGATGGGTGGGTATAGGTGAATGTATGCATGTATGGATGGATGGGTGGATGGATAGATGGATAGATGAATGGATATAAGTGGATATAGGTGGATGGATGGATAGAGGTGGGTGGCTGGATGGCTGGGTGGCTGGATGATGGCTGAATGGGTGGTTGTGTGGCTCATACTTAAGCTGTGGAGCCTATGGGCCAGCCCCCTTACCCTCTGCTCCTGTCTCCTTGCAGGTCGTGGGCATCTTCGCTGGCTTTGGGCTCCTGCTCCTGGTGGCCTCCCCTTTCCTGCTCCTGGCCACTCCGTTTGTACTTTGCTGCAAGTGCAAGTGCAGTAAAGGCGACGACGACCCTCTGCCCACCTAGAGAACGGCGCGATGCTGGAGCAGGACCCCCGCCTGCGGGAAGCGTGGTTCCCCCACCCCACCCCGCTGTCCCCCTCTCACTAAACATCTCTCTTGCCTTATGTGCCCCATTGAGCTTCACAGTGTCACACCAGGACGCCGTGATTCCAGGGACTGATGTCAGGTCGTCGGCCGAGGCCCCAGGTGCGGTCACCCCCGGCATGGGAGGCAAGGCCGGCGTGGGGGGGGTGTGTCGCACAGGGTGGGTCTCTGCAGACTCGCCGAGGGAGGTGCTGTGCAGAGCGCCCCCAACCCCGGCGACGTTCTCCCTGTCCCGCTGGACCGAGACCCTCCGATGTTGCCGAGGGGACTTTCTCATGCAGAGTGCAGTCTGTCTCCTCCCTGGCTTCGAGCTGGCACCTCCTCGTGGCTGAGAAGTCCTTTAAGGATCGCATTCCACTTCAGACAGAATCTGAGTGTTCTGACTTGAGAAAAGCACTCTGTTTATGACAACTCTTTTTATTACTAATGACATTTAGCAAAATCCTTTTTAGAAGGCGTTTCCCCCCACCCCACCCCCAACTGAGTAGTGAAAAATCAACACGGTGCATCAAAACCATTGTATGCCTTCTCTTGAGATGTGCGGTTTTAAGAAGTTATGGTTAAATGGCCTTTCTGGCTCGGCCACTTTGCAGGAGATTTAGGAAGCCTTGCGTGCTCTTTTTGTCTTTTCTTGATGCGCGTGGAGACTTTGTGGATTGCTGTACGCTGTATACTGTTATCAGCGCGTTTCCTGTATCTTTAAACAGTTGCATTTCTTTAAACATACTGACGCACTTAAAGGAACATCTCCACCCTAGGTTCGCCTTTTGTTTTCCTCTCTCTGGTGATTCAGCTCGGCTCACAAGGCTCCTCTCTGTTCACCCAAGGATCAGCAAATATTTTTTCATGTCTTCAGAAACCAAATGTTTTACTTGGTAATAGTTTTGTCGAGAATCCCTGTGGTTTGGGTGCAGCGTCAGTCCCCTCAAGCAGACGAAACCAATCAAATAGTGACCCTGAATTCCGGGGGAAGAGCTTCTTGGCAGGGAGCTGGGGGGACAAGCTTCTGAATGTTCAGTTTTTGAAATGACTGAGTTATTCTGGAGAAATCATCTCTCTTACACAGTTCCAAGTCCCGCTGCTTACCCTTTTGCCCCTGCTGAAAAAAAAAATCTTCCACTTCACTTAGTTGTTCTGATTGAGGCGGCATTCCCACTTGGACTTTTACAGCTGTGTGTGACCGTGACCAGGGCAGGCGGATGCCCGGATCAATAACACATACTGGGCTCCACAACTCTGGGCTATGCGTGCTTTACAGACCGTTGACTTTACTGTGGCTTTTAAAGAGCACACTGATTCCATCCAGCTTAGGACTTCTAAACATAGTGGGCGATTGTTGTGGATTTATCATGGTGAAACTTTTTAAAACTTATTAAGCATTCCACGAAAGAGTGAAATGAAAATGAAGTCTTTTATCTCTGCTGTTTGCTTATGTTAGGCATATTTGTATAGCATGGTGGTTTGTATCCTTGACTTCTGCATTTGTGTGTCCATCTCAGGTCCTCGATTACCTTCTCGTAGAGAAATGACTTTTATTTCTTAACATTTAGTCAGCTTAGGAGAAACAGGATCACTCTTTCCCTCTAGGATTCATTTTCTTTTTAAAACTGAAGCCATTTTAGGGAGCCAGTCTGTGTCAAAATTATGTGCAGAACAGCCTCCATATCATTGCAGTTTGAAAACTCACTAACAATAAAAACATGCCCAGGGCCATCTGCCCGGATGAAGCCTGGGCACTGAGTCTCTGTAGCTGGAGGTGCTGCCATCAGGGTCAGGCCTGGTTGGGGGGCGGGGGTAGGGGGAATGGCTTTTCTGGAGAGGGCGACAGCGCCCTGAGGCCTGAAGATGAGCTGGGTGGCCCAGGCTTGAGAGCTTACTGCGATTTGCGAATGCCCTTTAAAGTCTTCATGGAAGACAGCAGGCTCGCGGCCTGTGTCCAGTGGTCCCCGGGGCAGAGCTTCCCATCCCAGATCATCCTGTCTGTACTTGCTGCTGCCCGTCGTGCCCAGCGGTCCAGGCAGTAGTGCCCCTTCCTTCAAGGTGGGGACCAGAACTGTTGGAAACACTACCTTCCCTGGGCCAGAGCTCAGGTCCTTTCATTCCGAGCAGGCTGGGCCACCTGTTCTCCTGGGGGAGTCCGTGGGTAGACCCTGCACACGCAGAGCCCCTGCCCGCCCTGTGCCTTTAGCCCTGACACTTCGCCGCACATGGTGCGACCCAGCTAGGACACACTGGGATTCTGGGGTCACCCGGGGTCTGAGTCACACCTGCTTGCTCTGAGTTTTTAACATCAAGCCTGCCTGAGAGTGCTTGGTGTGATTTAGGAAAAGCAAAAATGAAGCTGTCCGTTCCCTAGAAAGACACTGGCAGGGTCTCCTTGAGATCCTTTCGGAGACGTGCAGCATCACCACCCGACTCCTCTCCTTTGAGCGAGGAGCGCTGTCCCTGTTGTTCGTGGGGACGCAGGACAGCCCGGGCCTGACGTCAGGTGTACACGGGACATGGGAAGATGGCCCGCGTTGTGGGTTCTGACCTTGCCGTCACTCCCAGGAAAGCCTGGGTGTTTGACACTGTGGATGTGGCTTTAATCAAAGATGACCTTTGACAGGTGGTGTTCACACTGACCCTCTGCAAGCACACGTCCGTTGATTCATTTAGAGGCCTTTAATTCTGGAGGGGGTGGGGAGGGGAAGAAGAACATGGAGATGGACCGTGGCTGAGCCCCTGGCCAGGTCGGGGCGACGGAGGGTGTGGTGATCTGAGTCCTTTGGGAACGGCGGCGCCGTGAGGTTTCACTGGCCAGGCCTGGGCTCTGAGCCTGGCTCCGCCCTGCGACCTGTAGCCTGGCCAGCCTGGCTTCACCATCATCACCGGGGACCAGCGCCTTCAGGGGCATCGTTGTAGATGGTCACTCAGCAGAGACTGACCCAGGACCTGAGCATAAAGAGAACCTTTTAAGGCCCGAGTGCTGGCCCATCAGTGTTTCCTCCACCCCCGGAAGGAGCTAAGGAAAGATGTCTGCACCCTCTGGCATCTTTTTAAACGAAAACAGATTCTCTTTACAACATACTGTTTCTTAAAACCAGTTTAAGAACCAGACCAATTCCTGATTAGCACATAGGACCCAGGGAAAGGGCCTTATCAGATATACAGAAATTACTCCAAGATGATTTTGTCTTTCTCACCTGTGTTCAAAAGTTACAAGTTATTTTGCAGATTAGAAGAGAGCGTTTTCCCTTGGTTGTCTTTAAAAATGAGAGTACTGGAAAGAACCAGGGTGGGTTTTGTTTTGTTTTTTTTTTTTGGTCTATTTCTCACCTTCTCATTGATTAATAAATACCTGTCTATGTATATATAAATCACAGTGAAATCATCAAGGGAAAACATTTTGCATGTATAAAGCTTCCTGAAGGTCTCTCAAAAATACCAAAGCTTGTTTATTCCTTATCATTAACCCAAGCCCTTATGAAAGTTAACAAAACGAAGAGTTATGATTGGTGGTGTCAAAAAATGCCAGCTGGAAAGAAGGGGGTGCATGAAAGCAGAATGACCGATGCGTCCCGACCCGGAGAGCCTGCTGTTTGGGGGCGCCAAGCCCATGCTCACCCCTCCTTAGTTTGCACAATCCTGTCTTCCAAGATTCCAGCAGCCTTCAGGGAGGGGTAGGTACCCGACCTTTCCCTCATCTCGTGCTCATTTTACCGTGGGTGTGTTCTACTCTTGTGTAAAAACATGCATGAATGGGTCATGCACATGTATACATTATGTATTTGACAAGTGGTGGTAAAAACAAACAAACAAACAAAAACCAAAACGAGTTTGGTTTGTGTTTTTGAAATGTCAGTACATTTTGTGCCACTCACACTGTGATGTATAAAAGAGCTGTTTGAACGCCTTTTAATGTCGTGTTTTGTACTTTGGAATCGTGTAGACAAGTTTGATTTGTAATTTCAATACATATTTTAAATGTATTGTGTCTTATGTAGTTTGTCCCCCACCCCTTTAGAAGGGATTTCTTTTTAAAGATATTTTGGCTGGAATACAGGTTACTTTTGTAAATCCTGTCTGGCTCCATCTTTCTTACACTCTTAGTTGACTGCCGGCTTGAAGATTGAAAATATTGTGAGGATTGGAGGTGGACGGGAGAGGGTCCTTATGCCGCTGGGAACACAGCTTTAAAAAAAAAATTGAGTTATAATTAACATGCAGTAGGATAATGTTATGGGTGTACTGCATTGTGGTTCCGTATTTTTATACATTATGAAATGATCACCAACAGTAAGACCAGCAACTATTTGTCACATGGTAGCTGTGACTGTATAAAGGTGTTTCAGTCTTACTGACTATATTCTCTATGTTACATTACATCCCAGAACTTGCCTTACAGCTGGAAGTATGTGCCTCTTCATCTCCTTCACATGTTTTATCTATTGCCCAGCGCCCTCCCTCTGGCAACCACAATTGTTGTCTGTAACTATGAGTCTATTTCTGCTTTGTTTTCTTTGCCCATTGCTTTTGTTTTGTAGATTCCACGAGTAAGTGAAATCACACAGTCTTTGGGTCTCAATGTCTATGACTCATTTCACTTAGCTTGATATCCTTCAGGCATATCTGTATATGCTGAGGTTTTCTCTATTGGGAAGGTTCTCAACTCTCTCGAAGCCAAAATCATGTGGGGTGCTGGGTAAGTGAGCCCCACACTTGTGCCTTCTCCAGGAAAATAACATCAGAAAGCACCTCAACCTCAATTCTCGGCCTCCATCCGTGGAGACAAGTACTTAAAAAACTACCAAAGTTTATGGGAGTGTCGTAAGAATCAGTGATCATCCTGTCATTGCTAGAAAAAAAAGTAAACGTGGATGCTGTGTTTAATAGGAGAAAAAATTAGTAACTCTTGAGTATTCCACCTTGATTTTCATTTGCTTCATCTAAATTTCCTGGAAGAATATATATACTTCACTTATTAACATAAAATGAAAGGCTAGGAAAAGGCAGTTAGTTACCTGTCCTGTGGCTAAAGTTTAAAACCCATCCTCGGCTTCCCTTGTGGCTCACTGATAAAGAATCCGCCGCCAATGCAGGAGATGCAGGTTCGATCCCTGTGCCGCGGAGCATCTAAGACACAACTGCAGAGCCCGAACTCTGAGCCGAGGAGACCCACCAGATGAACCCAGGCGCCCTGGAGCCCATGTTCCACAACAAGAGAAGCCACCATGATGAGCAGCCCTTCCACCGCAGCGGGTCAGTGTCCTCCGCTTGCTGCTGCCAGAAAAAAGCCCACACAGCAACGAAGACCCAGCATGACCAAAAATAAATAATTAAAAAGTAAATATTAGCCATCCTTAGACTCTGGAGATGCAGGTGCAAGAAGGAGTATTCTGTGCGCGGGCGACCCGTTGCTGGCATTGAAGCCACGGTGTCCCTGCTCACGGGGGCTCCTCGTCTGGAGGGAGGCCGATCTGTGGGTCAGAGATCGGGGCAAGGTGTGGCCAGGGCCCTGGTGGCTGCCCCGTGGCACTGCAGCCAGGACGGGTGGTCAGAGAGGGCTGTGGGGCGGGGGAGGTGTGTGGACCGAGTCTAGCAGATGAGGACGCATCGGCCAAGCAGAAATGAGGGAGTGGCCCAGGCCAGCAAGTGCAAGGACTTTGATGGGCATGCTGGGGCTGGATGGCCACTCAGGGGTCACCCCTCGGGAAGCACAGCCTGCAAAGCTCCAGGGCTTCATTCTAAAGCTGTGTGTGGGGTGGGGTGGGGGGGGGTGCCAGCTTTCTCGGACACGACAGAGCCCCACCAACAGGGCTGAAACAACGGGAATGTCTTCTCCCTTGCTTCTGGAGGCCAGGGGTCCACGGTACGCAGGAAGCAGGGTGGCCCCTGAGAGCCCCGAGCGTGGGCCTGTGCCAGCCTCCCTCCCAGCTGGGCTTTGCCAGCATCCCGGGCAGCCCCTGGAGTGTGCGGGCCGCCCCCCAGTTTCTGTCTTCATCTCATGCTCTTTCCCCTGTGTGCCTCTCCGTCTTTGTGTCCACATTTGCTTCTGTGAAGACCCTAGCCATTGGATTAGCCCCCTCCCCAAGTCCAGGGTGACCTCAAGATGACCATCTTCAAAGGCCCTTTTTCCAGATGAGATCACAGTCACGGGCGCTAGGGATGGGGATTCCAGCATGTTTTGGGGCAACAGCTCAGCCCGTGACAGGGAGCATGGTCCATGGGTGGGACGACCCTGCCTAAGTGGAGGCCAACTCGAGAAGGCAGACAAGAGTCAAAGGCAGGGGGTTGCCGAGCTTCCCCAACCCCGAAACAGCCCTGCCCCACTCTGGTTGGACTTCGGTCTTCAAGCTGACCTGGAAGGTGGGAATCGCCCCAGAGGACACTCTGCTGAGGAGCAACTGCTTTTAAGCAAAATATATCTGTGTGTGTGTGTGTGCACATGGTGTGTGTGTGTGTACATGGTGTGTGTGTGTGTGTACATGGTGTGTGTGTGTGTACACATTGGTGCATGGACTTGTTCTCTCCACAAAGAATACTCTTCTCTGCGCCTGCACTCGCCCACATCACAGACTCTTAGGGGACTCAGATTACGGGGAGTGGGCAGGTGTGGGTACTGACCGCAGGCTTGGGGGTGTGTGTGTGTGTGTGTGTGTGTGTGTGTAAGGTTGCTGTGCCTGGGTCCTGGGGGAGAGCATAGCTGTTGATGTGGCCAGACCCCAGACAGCGTCAAATGCTCTCAGTCATGGCCATTCCCGCTCATTAATGGAGCTTTCATAACCCACTCCTCCATTTCTGGCATCACGCAGCCGCGTGTTTAGGGGTGAGGCCAAGGTCTAGTGGGAGGCCGAGCATCATGGTTAGGAGTGTGGCTGCAGCCTGCAGGGCACCCTGGGCTCCGGTCTCTGGTGGGTGAATTCTTAGGCCTGTGTCTTACCAGGGCAACCTTTTCTTCATTTGAAAGGGAGGGTTAAAATCCTTCACGGGACTTTTTATCTTGCTTTTTTCAATATGTCTTTATTTAAGATTTTTATACAAAAGGAATCAGTCTTGGAAGTTTCAGAAAAGTAGACTCAATTGTTTTATCCAGGAATTTTTATCTTGCTTTTTTCAGTATTTATTTATTTAAAAATTTTATACAAAAGAAATCAGTTTTGGAAGTTTCAGAACAGTAGACTCAATTGTTACTTTTATCCAGGGATTTAGGATATTAATATTGTAAATACAGGTTTTTTTCTTGTTTGCATCAATGGGTCATTCAGTTAAGAAATCAGCCATTAAATTTGAACTGGAGATGGACGGCCCGTCTAGAGGTGGAAGTCTCACTCTAGATGTGTTATGAATCGGCCCCCTTGGGTTATGAATAGGCCAGGCAGTTTGCTCTCTCCATGCAGGTATTGATTCGAGTGCTCCCAAGTCTGCCAGGACCGTGATCCCCACAGCGCAGTGAGAAAGGGGCTCTGAGAGAGCTGGCCATCCCGTAGGACGTGGCAGCCGGTGGGGGACGGGTCTGGCCTGCTGGACTCATGTGTTGCCCATCACGCCGTTTTCGTATCTTTCCTTTCTTGATCCACTCTAAACAAAAGTATTATGTATATATTCTGTATTGTAACATACTGCAAATATATTACCATAAATCACACTGCATAGTCTATTATATGTGGTAAAAGTGTTAGAAACAAAGTCAGTTACTTTCTAGGAAAGTGGGGGGCAAGGCGGGGGAAGGAAGGGGACTCCCTTCGGAGATGCCTCAGCCCCGCCTGTGATGTTTATTTCACACACTAGGTATATAACTGAGCTCTATAGCATTCAGGTTTTATTTTTATTTTTAATATAGCTGAAAAGTGCATGGGTGTTCATTACACTATCCTTTCTACTTTTTTTTTTTTGGATTTTTAATTTCTTAAGAGTTAGATTTTGACCCTAGCCCTCCCTCACTGCTCCTTATTTGTGCTTTTAAAATTCTAAGACATTATCATCTCCCAGGATTGTGGATTCTCTGGCGTAGCTTTAGGCAGAGACAGAAGAACTTGCCTTTGAAGGACTAACAGATTCTTGACTCCTCCGATCTCATGGGGGGAATCCCTAGGGTTGGGGGGGTGAGGGGAGACACTCCCAGCCTGCAGCATCTTCTCAGCAGATCTCTCTCTCCTCAGCACCTGAATTCTGCACACAGACCAGAGCACATGAGCAGGTTTCTCTCCTCGGGGATTGCAGCCACGGGATGCAGAGACTCTGATGCTGGGAGGGATTGGGGGCAGGAGGAGAAGGGGACGACCGAGGATGAGATGGCTGGATGGCATCACTGACTCGATGGATGTGAGTCTGAGTGAACTCCGAGAGATGGTAATGAACAGGGAGGCCTGGCGTGCTGCGATTCATGGGGTCGCAAAGAGTCGGACACGACTGAGCGACTGAACTGAACTGAACTGATGCAGAGATGAGAAGGTTACACCTGCCCCAAAGCTCAGTGAGAGCAGTTAGGAGCAGCTTTCTGCTTGAGCAAACTCCTGGAAGAGATGGGATTGTGGGGGGGCGGGGTCAGCACAGACAGGGAGAGAAGAGCCTCCTCCATCCCGACGGTGATCAGAGCCACAGAAGCAGGCGTCTACTGAAACAGGTTACGTCCTGCATAAGGACCCACGCGTACCATTGTGTATGGAATATCGAGTTAGAGCTGGCACTTTTCTGTAATCTTCTCTTTCCAACATTTATTTCATTAGTCTTTTCATTTCTCCTGTAGGGCCTTAAAAATTTCTTGAAAATGACTTCTGTGAAAAAATTCCAAATGCCTTTAAACTTGTTCAACATACTTTTTCAATGTTTAGTGAAATTGCAAAAGTCAGTTTAGATATTTGCAAACGGTGATAACTTCTTTTCTTTGATGCCCATGTGATTACCTCCAGCTGGTATATTCCTGGAGTTGGAAGGAATCTCACTAGGTGTCTATCTCCTTTACACTGAAAAGGTGGTTTTTTAGACCAGAGGCATGAAAGGTGCTTGAGAACTGCTAGAAACAAAATCTCAGGCCTCACCTCAGATCTACTGAGTTAGGATCTGGATTTTAGGGTGATTTCTAGGTGACTTTAGGTGGGTAAATAATCCACCTGCAATGCAGGAGACGCAGGTTGCATCTCTGAGTTGGAAAAATCCCCTGGAGAAGGGAATGGCACTCCACCCAGCATTCTTCCCTGGGAAATCCCACGGACAGAGGAGCCTGATGGACTACAATGCATGGGGTCGTGAAGAGTTGGACATGACTGAGTGAACAACAGCATATGTGTATAAATACGTGTATGTGTGTATGAGTTTGTGTGTGTGAGTGTGTAGATTAATCATAGGAGTGACGTCTTTGCCTTGGTTAGAAGCAAGTTCCAGGTGTTGAATTATACAGAGTGTGAGCATGAGTACTACCCTAGGGTCTTTCTTCCATGTAAACAGAAACTTGAGAAGCAATGATCAGATCTCATCTGTGACCACATTCTCACAGATGCAAGAACCTAAAGCTTGGCCCCTGAACCACTTCATAAGTGACAGAGGTTTCCAATCCTTTCATCTGCTTTCACACCACACTCATCAGCTTCTGCACCCACTTGTTGTTCAGTCACTTAGTCCTGTCCAACTCTTTGCAACCCCATGGACCGCAGCTCGCCAGGCTTTCCTGTCCATTACCACCAGAGCTTGCTTAAACTCTTGTCCACTGAATCAGTGATGTCATCCAACCATCTCATCCTCTATTATCATCTTCTCCTCCTGCCTTCAATCTTTCCCAGCATCAGGGTCTTTTCCAAGGAGTCGGCTCTTCGCATTAGATGGCCGAAGTATTGGAGCTTCAGCTTCAGCATCAGTCCTTCCAATGAATATTCAGGGTTGATTTCCTTTAGGATTGACTGGTTTGATCTCCTTGATGTCCAAGGGACTCTCAAGAGTCTTCTCCAACACCACAGCTCAAAAGCATCAATTCTTTGGCACTCAGCTTTCTTATGGTCCAATTCTCATATCCATACATGATTACTGGAAAAACCATAGCTTTGACTAGATGGACCTTTGTCAGCAAAGTAATATCTCTGATTTTTTTCAGCACCCACTGCTCCATCAAAACATCTCTTGCTGAAGTCACCAGTGACCACTCAGTCCATGCAGGCTCCATTCTGCTTTCCCAGAGAAAGGTCTGTCCCTGAAAGAGCTTCACAAAGGAAGCTTGGTGGTGTCCCCAGGGGATGCAGGGTCTGTAGGGCCTTCAGTTCAGTCGCTAAGTCGTGTTTGAGTCTTTGCAACCCCATGTACTGCAGCATGCCAGGCTTCCTTGTCCATCACCAATTCCTGGAGTGAACTCAAACTCATGTCCATTGAGTCAGTGATGCCATCCAACCATCTCATCCTCTGTTGTCCCCTTCTCCTCCTGCCTTCAATCTTTCCCAGCATCAGGGTCTTTTCAAATGAGTCTGTTCTTCACATCAGGTGGCCAAAGTATTGGAGTTTCTGCTTCAACATCAGTCCTTCCAATGAATATTCAGGACTGATTTCCTTTAGGATGGATTGGTTGGATCTCCTTGCAGTCCAAGGGGCTCTCAAGAGTCTTCTCCAACACCACAGTTCAAAAGCATCAATTCTTCAGCGCTCAGCCTTCTTTATGGGACCTTCAGTCATTCTCAAAGCCCAGGGTAACCAAGGATGCTGGATGACTCTTGTTCCCCACAAATTACAAAGGATTTGGCCAGACAAATACTCCAAGACCCTCTAGAGCCTTTCCCTCATGCAGAAACTTCAGCCAGAATAAACCAACAGTGAGACAGAGGGAGAAAGCTCACAGCGTTTTTCTGGGACTCCAACTGAGTGCTACAGATTTAGCTCTGATTTTTCCAGCTCTCACTCTCTAACCACAACCTCACTGTCCTTCACTGTTTCCCAAGCCACACCGGCTATGCCAGGAATCTCCTGCTCTGTCTTCTCACCTGGAAGAACTGTTGACCTCCTCTGGTGACCGTACTCAGAAGTCCCATGCTATATAAAGGCTTTCTGTCAATCCAGCTACCAGCCCATTCCCGCACCCCTGACCAGCGCCTGGAGCCCCTCCATGTCCCAGCCCCTTATATTTGATCAAGATGGCACTTAAGATGCATTGCAATGGCCTATTTGGCCTGAATGGAGATTCCTTTCTGGGATGTAGTTTCCAGGGGAGAACTCAGGGCCTGAGTTTACACTTTGTTTTTCCTAATGTCTAGTATGTGGGCACCAAGTGATTTTTAAAAGAGTGGCTACAAAAGAAAGAACCCAAAGACAAATAAAACAATATTTTGTTGACCTGGGCTCTACTAAACACAGAGGCCTGAGTAACCCTGTTCTCTTCACCCCTGACATCCTGTGAGCTGGTCACAGAAATAAACAGGCTGCCAGCATTTCAGACCTGTTTCATCATCAGGTCCAAATTAATTCCCAATGTCCAGGCAAAAGCAGAGCGTGGCACTCTGACAAGTCATACCAGGCTCACTTATGTAAATATTTTTCTGCACAGTTTAATGTCTCTGAGTTGGGGGTCTGACTTCCAATGTCAGCACAGAGCCCTGGTGGGAGTATAACATTCCCACCAGGCTTCAGTTGAATATTTATGACTATTCTGTAGTAGCTGCCTTCTATTGTTCCTGGAAGGCTTTTATTGTTTAGAGAGTAATTAATCATATTCTGAGGGAAAATGCAGGAGCCAAGTTCCATGGTGAGGTTTATGATGGCTTTTCCTCCCCAGATGAGCAAAGTAATCACCTCAGGCAAAGTTTTCTCCCCAAGTTGCTTATCTCCTATATGAATCTGCACCCATTTCCGTGGGCCAAGGTGGGAATCCATGACCACTCAGCCAGCTGAAGAAGAGAGTTCAGGTGTGAGTGTTCTGCTTGGATTTTGTGAGCCTGCTCTTTGGAGTTCGTGTGTGTGCTAAGTCACTTCAGTCGTGTCTGACATTTTTTGACCCCATGGACTGCAGCCCGCCAGGTTCCTCTGTCCATGAGATTCTCCAGGCAAGAATACTAGAGTGGCTTGCCATATCCTCCTCCAAGGGATCTTCTCAACCCAGGGATCGTACCCGGGTCTCATGTTTCCTGCACTGGCAGGAGGATCCCTTACCACTAGCGCCACTTATAATTTCCCTGGTGGCTCAGATGGTAAAGAATCTGCCTGCGATGCAGGAGACCTGGGTTTGATCCCTGGGTCAGGAAGATCCCCTGGAGGAGGAAATGGCAACCCACTCCAGTATTCTTGGCTGGAGAATGCCATGGACAGAGACGCCTGGTGGGTTAAAGTCCGGGGTCCCAAAGAGGCAGATAAAACTGAGCACTTTGGAGTTCATGATTTAGGCCAAATGCTGAACCTAGACTTGTATCTCACACTTATTTCTGGTAAGGCTGTTATAGCTCTTCATACATTACCCAACCCCAGAATGAGAACTGTTTATAGAGTTTCAAAGGTTGATATGGGGGAGTTCCTACTTTGTGCATTAGAGCTAGCATTTGACAGGCATTATCCTGATGCTGGGGAAGATTGAAGGCAAAAGGAAAAGGGGATGGCAGAGGATGAGATGGTTGGATGGCATCACAGACTCAATGGACATGAGTCTGAGCAAGCTCCAGGAGATGGTGTAGGACAGGGAAGCCTGGTGTGCTGCAGTCCATGGGGTCACAAAGAGTCAGACACGACTGAGTGACTGAACAACGAGAACAACCTATCAGATACATATTAAACAATAGGTTTTTCCTCCATTTGACTGTGTAATATAAAAAAGAGATACTGTGTCTGTTTGCTATTGATAATCATTCCTGAATCCAGTGGTTTAAAGCAAGGAACATTCATCTTTGTCGTGAGTCTAGTGCTCATGCAGGAGGCTCTTCTTCCTGTCTCCCCAGAGCTCAGTCAAGCACCGTGATTGGCTTGGGTCACCCTGGTACGAGGTTCTGCCGGTCAACGACCAGCTTGGCTGTGCCTCATGCCATCTTCCCTTTTCTGGCAAGTTCGGCAAGTCTTGTCCTCAGGCCGACCTGAACAGAGGTTGAACAAGGAGAAGAAACAGGCAGGGTGTCTGGAGGTCTAGGCTTGAAAGAGTTTCACCTTAATTCTGCTACATATTTTTGGTATCTTTTTTTTCCTTTTTCTTTTTTGCCAGGGCAAATCTCAAAAATGTTCCAGAGTTAAGAAGTAGGGAAATACTTTCTGCTTCCTGATGTCAGTGGCTGTAAAATCACATTGCAAAGGGGGATCAGAGGGCAGCCCCTGTGTAATCAGTCACAGATGTGTTCTTAGCTGATGATGTGGGAAACTCAACAAAAAAAGAGATTAGCAAGGGGCTTTCACTTTCAAGGAAGAAAGGCCACGATAGGCATTGCCTCCGTGGTAGGAAGAACATTCTGGTCCCAAGTTCAAACAAGTTGATTACAGACAACTCAGGCAGACAGTGAGATAAACAAAGAAAGACAAGTCATACTCACCATGATGTCAGCCTGCATGGTGTGCAGTGAGATGGACCGGAGGAGGGAGGAGAAGCGCACAGTTTCTTGGTCTGTTTCTCCGCTAACCTGGAGGCGAACCCTGTCCTCTGGCCGAAGGACTGATCATGGTGAAGCCCTGTCAACAGCCTCCTCAATCCCAAACCAGCTCAGATATGGCATTTCTGATCCTGCCACCTATCGAAGAGGTCATGATAGGGATGGGATAGTTTCTGGTAAGTCCCTGTGTGTGTATGAATCCTCTCCTTTGTCTAGAAATTCTTCTTTTGGGGCTGGCAAAAATATACTCATATACTAATGAAAGTGAAAGTTGCCTCAGTCGTGTCTGACTGTTTGCCATCCGATAGACTATACAGTCCATGGAATTTTCCAGGCCAGAATACTGGAGTGGGTTGCAGTTCCCTTCTCCAGGGGAATCTCCCCAACCCAAGGATCGAACCAAGGTCTCCGGCATTGCAGGCAGATTCTTCACCAGCTGAGTCACCAGGGATGCCCAATATACTAATAATATTTAAAAAAATAACAATGAAAAAAATTCAGTTGGAATTATTTGTAGTTCAAGTGCTGAAAAGATAGAAAAGCTAAAAATGTTTGACATTTATTCTATGGTTAAGTTGTAAACAGGAGAGAGGCCTGATCAGCTTTGTAGTTTAGGAAGGGCATTTCAATCTGGAGTGAATGCCCATAGGGGACTTGAGAACACAAACCTGGGTTTTTATTGTATTTCATTAAGCTCACAGAAAACACTTGAGAAATTAATTTAGAAATCCATTTTAACAGCAGCAAAAATACAAAATACTTAGAAATATATTTCTCAAAATCTATATAAGACACTTGACTCTGAAAACCTTAACTCACTGGTAAGAGAAGTGGAAGGAGACTTGAATGAGAGGGAGATGTGCAGTGTTTGTGAATTAGGGGACTCAGCAGCGCTATGATGTCAATTCTCCCCAAATTGCTCCATCGATTCAGTGTGTTCTCAAAGTCCCATCAGATGTTTTATATAGAAATTGAAAGTTGGTTCAAAAATTTATACTGGAATGCAAAGAACCTAGAATAGCCAAAACAATCTTGAAAAAGAAAAAGCAAAGTTGGACTACTCACATCATGATTTCAAAATTTCTTATAAAACTACAGTAATCAAGACCCTGTGGTTTGGGAATAAGGCCAGACCAAAATGGGCTGACAAACCACAGCTGTGAGCCAAAAACAGCCTGCCGCCTGCTGTTGTACAGTTACAAGAGAGACTTTCACATTTTTAAAAGTTTGACAAAATCAAAAGAAGAATGGTATATTGTGACACACAGAAACGGCATGAAATTCACCTTTCTGTGTCCAGTACAGAAGTTTCAGAACACAGCCATACTCCACACCACATGGAGAGACGTGAGTCTTTGCAACCGAGACCACGTGGCCGGCAAAACCTAAAATACGCCCTGGCTGGCCCTTTACAGAATAAGTTTATTCATCTTTGGACAAAGAGATGAGAAGAATGCCATAGAGAGCCTCCAGACTGTTGTGGTTGTTTAGCTGCTAAGTCACATAAAACTCTTTGCTACCTCTATGGACTGTAACCCACCAGGCAACACTGCCCATGGAATTCTCCAGACGAGAATACCGGAGTGGGTTGCCATTTCCTCCTCCAAGGGATCTTCCTGACCCAGGGATCAAACCTTCATCTACTGCACTGCAGGTGGATTCTTCACCACTAAGCCACCAGGGAAGCCCTAACTATGTTAATACACTGGCTTTTACTAAGAGTGCTCAGGCAATTCGATGGTGAGTTTCCCGACCAACTCCACATGGAAGCCCTGAGCCTCAGTACCCACCCCCCAACCTGCACAAAAATGACTTGAGGTTTATCACAGATTTAACATTACAGTTATTGGAAGAAAACAGAGGCACATATCTTAGTGGCTTTGGGGTAAGCAAATACATTTTCTTTTTCTTTTTTTTTTTGAGAGGGTGCAAAAACTTTAATTGTAAGAGAACAAGATGGATAGATTGGTTTTATCATAACTAAAGCTCAAGTGAGGAAGCTATGAAGAAAATGAAAAGACAAGCCACATGTTGGGAGAAAATAATCATGATATAGAATCTAACAAAGAACTTAAATCCAAAATATAGAAAGAACTCCTTTAAATCAATAATGAAAGAGGAAAATAATGAAAGACTCAGCTTTCAGTTTTAAAACTCAGTTTTAAAAGATGGACACAGACTTCTATAGCCATGCCACCAAAGAAAATACATGATTAGTTAACAATCTCATGAAAAGGTGTTCAGCATCTCTAGTCATCAGGAAATTGCAAACTAAACCCACAAGGGAATGTGATCACACACCCATTAGAAAAGCTAAAATTAAACACACCACATCCTTCTAACAGAAAGACTTCTCCTCATGATTAAGTCAGCTGAAGCAAAGATGCAATCCTTTTGAAGAAACCAATGTATATATTAATGACTATTGCCAAGAGTTTTGCTCCTGCACAGCTTTTGAAAGATTGAGAAACAGATATGGGTGGAGATTTTTCAAGAGAAAGCTTTATGTCTCTAATTCCCAAATCTATTCTCAAATCCGACTCAATGGACATGAGTCTGAGTAAACTCTGGGAGTTGGTGATGGACAGGGAGGCCTGGCATGCTGCAGTCCTTGGGGTCTCAAAGAGTCGGACATAATTGAGTGAACTGATTCTCAAATCATAGCCCCAGCCCTGAGTATGAACATTTTGTTTGCTTACATGCTGCTGCTGCTGCTAAGTCACTTCAGTCGTGTCCGACTCTGTGCGACCCCACAGACGGCAGCCCACTGGGCTCCGCCATCCCTGGGATTCTCCAGGCAAGAACACTGGAGTGGGTTGCCATTTCCTTCTCCAATGCATGAAAGTGAAAAGTGAAAGTGAAGTCGCTCAGTCGTGTCTGACTCAGCGACCCCATGGACTGCAGCCTACAGGCTCCTCTATCCATGGGAGTTTCCAGGCAAGAGTACTGGAGTGGGATGCCATTGCCTTCTCCTTGCTTACTCGCTCTTTCCAAACTCTGCAAACCAGAAGAAAATACACTCATTCTAAGGCAGCTCTGCAAACCAGAATAAATACAGAGCTGCCTTAGAATGAGTGTATTTCTTCTGGTTTGCAGAGTTTGGAAAGAGCGAGTAGGGACAGTTGGATTTGAAGGTGTGTGGTCCGTGCTCTCAGACTGGATTCCTAAACAGTGTGAGCATTTGGGGAGAGTGACAGGAACTTGTCTTTACTTGTTGGTCGCTTATTCCCTGGCTCTGAGTGCACGGGTGAGTAGGAGGGAGGCAGAGGGAACTGACCACAGGAGCCCCTGTGAGGACACAGCGCAGTGGACTTTCCAAGCATCTACGCGAGGCTAAGGGCCTCTCCAGGG
This sequence comes from Cephalophus harveyi, assembly GCA_006410635.1. Classification (NCBI taxonomy): domain Eukaryota; kingdom Metazoa; phylum Chordata; class Mammalia; order Artiodactyla; family Bovidae; genus Cephalophus; species Cephalophus harveyi. The sequence continues at coordinate 183,949 of SJYT01010011.1, forward strand.
CTGCAGAGCGTGGCCAGCATCTTGTATCAGTAAGACATTATACATCCTCCTGTCCACTTAAAAAATGCGTGCAGTGGGCAGGAACCCATGGCAGGCCATTAAGAGTCTCAAGGAAATCCCATGCCATACTAATACTCACATGGCCAGATAGACTTTTAGGTATCCCCACCTGAGAAGCAGAGAGAGGGCTGGGGAGATGAGATAGAAGGACCAACCCATGGAAAACAGAGGAGAAGATGGAAGGGATGAGACCCAGATTTGCAGGGGAGTCTGGTCCTAGGGAGCTTCCTGCACTGGGACATTGAGGCCCTTTCTGGTTATGAAGTGGAATAACAAGGATCAAACACTTTCAGGAGACTCCTTCTCTGTGGAGTATTGCTACAATTTTTTAGAAAAATTGTCTTTGATGAACTTATTTAATGTAGAAGCTGAAGATCAGACCTGGTTGTCCCCAACCCCAGAGGCCTGGAGAAGAGTGGCTGGTTCTTGCCAGAGACATGCAAGCAGAAAGAGGAGAGAGAAGCAAGGACATGGTCCCAGGGCATCTCCTTGATGTGCTCATTTCTGGGCCATTAACTTCACAAAGTGTTTGCAGAAAGTGAAATGTGTGCACGTGTGTACACACTCGCGGGACTTACCTGGTTCAGGGTCTGGACTGGATGGAGGGAAACACAAGGTGAATATGAAGAGGAAGAACCACCGAGGACGACAGAAATTTGTAAGGGGAAAGAAAATGTGGCAGAGAGCGTGGAGCTCACAGCCGCTGGAACTGGGTTTCCAAGCCCACCAGCATGCAGTGCCAAGAGACAGCCAGGAGGTGGCGGTGCAGCGCTTCACTTATCCAGGTTCGCGGAGGTCTGTGTTTTGAGGTCTTTTGTTATGTTTTATTGTGCTCTTTTGTTTGCCATGTTTGTGTGTGAATTTTGTGTCTGCACTCCAGTATTCTGGCCTGGAGAATCCCATGGACTGTCTAGTCCAAGGGGTCGCAAAGAGTCGCAGACACGACTGAGCGACTTTCATTTTCACTTTCCTGTCCTTGAACAACCTGTACCCGCCTACCTTCTTTTCAGCTTCTTTTAGGATGCTTTTCTTTTTTTCCTTTGAAATTAATCAAAATAAGAAGGGCTGCAAGGAAAGAGTAAGCAAGGGCTAGGTTCAGGAAGGACAGGATGGTATTGGGAGCAGCTGATCAGACCCATGCTTGATGGAGACCTGGCGTCTGTGGCCACGGCCCTGCCTGGTCCCTGGGGGTCATCCGTCTGGCAGGAGAGACTTCAGGTAGGTGGAATCCCGGGGTCCAGAGACTGGTGATGGACAGGTACCCCTGCTCCATGCACTTTCTCTCTGAGATCTTCAGGCAAGAGGTTTGTTCTTAACTCCAACAATGACTTCTCCCCATAGACCCCCTTTCTTCCTTAAGAGACTGAGAGGGACCCCAAAGACATAGCCACTCAGCGGGGTCTCACCCCTGGCCTGCCAGTCGTCTTGGGCATGTCACTCAACCCCCCCCATCCTCAGAGTTCCCTCTCCCCCAAGACGTGATGATAAGAGCAAAATGCAACAGGCTTTGCTGTCTCCCTTTGAAAGGGTTTTCAACCACATTTAACCCTTCAAAGTAGGCTTTGCCAGCCCATCTTCTCTGCCCCTTAATGCCTTGGACACCCTATGTTCTGTCTCTGAACTTCAGGTTCCACCTCTGTTCTTCATCAGCCAAGTGTGAACAAGAGTACAAACCCCCTAAGGGTTCCATTCATTGAAATGAACATGTAAATATTAACCGAGTTTAGTTATTGGAATGATCAGCCTTGTGTCTTGGGATATCACCTGATTACTCACCTGCCTGGACGACAAGGAGATCTATTTAAAACTTTAATGAAGGGACCTAAGATTTTTCATTCTTCTGCTAGAACCTACTTTTAATATGGCATCAGAAACATTGGCTCACCAGTCTTAAGGATGAGATGTTTGAGTCGTGACACAAGCTCTTTGTTTCACAAGTAAAAAGACCTCCTTGCGTACCCAGGAGAGTGATTCTAGGTCTCCCTCGTTCATTCTGAACAGCTCCGTCGATTCTCTGGGTGCAGATGCAGTGTGTTGGCTTATTGCCAGTGGGATATTAGCAGGAGAAAGTCAGAAGACCCCACGTTCCGCCGCTGCATCGAAACCATTGACCCACTGTGTCTGGGGCCTCACTTCATGACTTTGGCCACCATTTCTTCACTTGGAATCAAGGCTATCCCCTTCATAAAACACCTCTGAAGGCTGTTGAGAAGACCAAACAGAGATGGGGGGTTTTGAGAATACTTCTAAAACTACAGCGAGCTCTGTAGCTGGAGCTGCTAATAGTGGGCCATTTCATGTTCAGCCTGTTGAGAACCTTTGTATCCTGGTCGTGTGCCAGGGTGCCTGGCAGGAAACAGCCTGAGATGGAGCCTTAGAAACGGACAAGGCGTGTTTTCCTCCCTCAAGCCACTTCTGTGCAGCCCCTTGAACTTGAAAAATTTGAAGACCATTTATTTATTTAAAAAAAAAAAAAATGACTGGGCAGGGATTAAAGTTCTGTTTCCCAAAGGTAATTTGACCAAACAGGAGTGTGATTTCATTTTAAAGCTTAAAAAAAAAAAAAAGCGTATCGATGACTCTCCCTGCGCTTAATTTTTTCTAAATAGGTAGGTTTATTTGCCTTGAAAATCTCAATGAGTATTGCCATGAACTTCTTTCTAGCTAACAAACTGAGTGTTTTCCCTATTTTTAATCTCAGTGTTGTACTGATTTGAAAGAGTGTTGAGCCCATGAAATTATTTGTGGTTTTTCAACTTTGGGAACATTCCTGGCCCTCTTCTGACACACAGCAGACTAGAACATATACAAAGTCGGTGCTATTAATGTTTCCTAGTTGTTGTCCACTGACTAGGCGTCTTTCATGTTTGTTTGTTTGGTCTTTACTCTTTTGCCATGCCATGAAACACGTGGGGTCTAAGTTCCCCCACCAGGGATTGAACCCGTGCCTCCTGCATTGAAAGCCCAGAGTCTTAACCAATGTACTGCCAGGGAAGTCTCAAGACATCTTTAATACAGGTATTGTCCCTTCTTCATTTTTAAGAATCATTCCCGGTTTATGTTTTCCTTCCATCTGTGTGCACAAATTTGCCAAATTTTCTCACAATTTCATTTTGAGTTACCTTTTCTTTCCCCCGCATCATGACTGTTTTTGTATCACTACCTTGAAAACTCACCTTTCTTGCATTTATGAGGCCCAGTGAGGTTTGTTATACATTTATAAAGCGCTTCAAGTCTGAGCACCTCACCCCACCCACACCTGCAACATCCAGCAGAGGGGAGGGAATTTTGTTCTAGAACATAACTCTCATCCAGTCTCAGAAAGGTCTTAAGTTTGTAAGTGGAAAAAAGTTTTAAACTCTTGCTCAGTCTTATTTCGTTAGGAATTCTAAGTCAAGAATGGAATTTTAATTTTATCAAAAGCTCTTCCAAACTTATAGAAAAGATAATAAACACTTTTTCCTTTTGGTCTATTTAAACAGAAGATTGTGTGGCAGTTATTGTTAAGTCACTCAGTCGTGTCCAACTGTGAGCCCATGGACTGCAGTGTGCCAGGCTTCCCTGTCCTTCACTATCTCCCAGAGTTTGCTCAAATTCATGTCCATTGAGTTGGTGATGCCATCCAACCATCTCATCCTCTGTCACCCCCTTCCCATCTACCCTTAAACTTTCCCAGCATCAGGGTCTTTCCCAACGAGTCGGCTCTTGGCATTAGGTGGCCGAAGTATTGCAATTTCAGCATCAGTCTTTACAATGAATATTCAAGGTTGATTTCCTTTAGGATTGACTGGCTTGATCTTGAAGTCCAGGGGAATCTTAAGAGTCTTCTCCAGCACCACAGATCAAAAGCATCAATTCTTTTCTGCTTAGCGTTCTTTATTGTCCAACTCTCACATCTGTTCATGACTACTGGGAAAACCATAGCTTTGACTCTACGGACCTTTGTTGGCATATAGACAATACACTGTCAAGATTGTCATAGCTTTCCTTCCAAGGAACAAGAGTCTTGTAATTTCCTGGCTGCAGTCACTGTCCAAAGTGACTTTGGAGCCCAAGAAAACAAAACCTGTCATTATTTCTGCTTTTTCCCCATCTATTTGCCGTAAAGTGATGGGACCAGTTACCACAATCCTAGTTCTTTGAATGTTGAGTTTTAAGCCAGCATTTTCACTTTCCTCTTTCACCCCCATCAAGAAACTCTTTAGTTCCTCTTCAATTTCTGCCATTAGAGTGGTATCATCTGCTTATCCGAGGTTGTTGATATTTCTCCCAGCAATCTTAATTCCAGGTTGTGAGTCATCCAGCCAGGCATTTCACATGATGTACACTGCATATAAGTTAAATAAGCAAGGTGACAATATATAGCCTTGGCATAAAGTTATGACCAACCTAGATAGCATATTCAAAAGCAGAGACATTACTTTGCCGACTAAGGTCCATCTAGTAAAGGCTATGGTTTTTCCAGTAGTCATGTATGGATGTGAGAGTTGGACTGTGAAGAAGGCTGAGCGCCGAAGAATTGATGCTTTTGAACTGTGGTGTTGGAGAAGACTCTTGAGAGTCCCTTGGACTGCAAGGAGATCCAACCAGTCTATTCTGAAGGAGATCAACCCTGGGATTCCTTTGCAAGGAATGATGCTACAGCTGAAACTCCAGTATTTTGACCACCTCATGCGAAGAGCTGACTCATTGGAAAAGACTTTGATGCTGGGAGGGATTGGGGGCAGGAGGAGAAGGGGACGACCGAGGATGAGATGGCTGGATGGCATCACTGACTCGATGGACGCAAGTCTGAGTGAACTCCAGGAGTTGGTGATGGACAGGGAGGCCTGGCGTGCTGTGATTCATGGGGTCGCAAAGAGTTGGACACGACTGAGTGACTGAACTGAACTGAACTGAACTGAACTGAACTGAATACTCCTTTCCCAGTTTGGAACTAGTCTGTTATTGCATGTCTTGTTTTAACTGTTGCTTCTTAACTCACAGGTTTCTCAGGAGACAGATAAGGTGGTCTGAATATTCCCATCTCTTTAAGAATTTTCCAGTTTTTTGTGATCCACACAGTAAAAGGCTTTAGCGTAGTTAATGAAGCAGAAGTAGATGTTTTCTGGAATTGCCTTGCTTTCTCTATGATCCAACAAATGTTGGCCATTTGATTTCTGGTTCCTCTGCATTTTCTAAATCCAGCTTGTACAGCTGGAAGTTCTCAGTTCACAAACTGCTGAAGCCTAGCTTGAAGGCTTTTGAGCATTACTCTGCTAGCATGTGAAATGAGCGCAATTGTATGGTAGTTTGAACATTCTTTGTCATTTCCTATCTATGGGATTGGAACGAAAATTGACTTTTTCCCGTCCTGTGGCCATGGCTGATTTTTCCAAATTTGCTGGCACATTGAGTGCAGCACTTTAACAGCATCTTCTTGTAGGATATGAAATAGCTCAACTGGAATTCCATTACCTCCACTAGCTTTGTTCATAGTGATGTTTCCTAAGGCCCACTTGACTTCACACTCCAGGATGTCTGGCTCTAGATGAGTGACCACACCATTGTGGTTATCTAGGTCATTAGGACTTTTTTTTGTACAGTTCTTTTGTGTATTCTTACCACCTCTTCTTAATCTCTTCTGCTTCTGTTAGGTCCTTGCCGTTTTTGTCCTTTATCATGCCCATCTTTCCATGAAACATTCCCTTGATAGCTCCGACTTTCTTGACGAGATCTCTAGTCTTTCCCATCATATTATTTTCTTCTATTTCTTTGTGTTGTCCACTTAAAAAGGCTTTCTTTTCTCTCCTTGCCCTTCTCTGGAACTCTGCTTTCAGTTGCGTATATCTTTCCCTTTCTCCCTTGTCTTCCACTTCTCTTCTTTCTCAGCTGTTTGTAAAGCCTCCTCAGAGGCTTAACAAGCATAATGAGCAGCTTTACTCACGAAGGTGTGATGGGTGACACACTTTTCTAGTGGTTTCTCTAGTTCTTTGGAAGTTGTTTATGTAAATACTTCCGTACAAAGGCGACGGTTAATGTGACTCGCCCTGCGCCCCCTGCCGTTGCTCTCGCAGCGCTGCTGGTTCTTAAGCTCCTGCGCTGCTGCCCAGGCCTAGGCTGCAGTTATTCCGGTGTTTCAGTGATTCGGCCCCTGCTGCTGCTTCTGCTACGTATATGTCCAGTGCAGCTGCTTCTCCCGGTGTTATTACTATACCGTTGTTATCACCTCCACCGCTGTTTGGAACTTCAATGATTTCAGAGCATTTTAGTGTAAAAGAACCTCTGGGACTAGAAGCCAGAGGTCAAGGTGTGATTCTAGTTTGGCCACAAATCCGGAGCAGCTTGCTTACCTTCTGAGTAGGTTTCTCCCCCTGACAAATGCGGTGCCACCTTGGCATCCAAGTGCCCTCAGAGAGTCACCTGAGATTCAGATGAGACGATGCCCTGCAAAGACTCTGAGCCCTGAGAGGTTACCTGGGAAGTTCCGACGTCCTGGCTTCTGTCTTCACTTGTCCCAGAAAGACTCGGCCCTGTGTGTGTATGTGTCGTGTGTGTGTGTGTGTTATGTGTATGTATGAGGTAGGTGTATGTATTGTGTGTCTACGTGTTGTGTGTTGTGTGTGTATATGTTGTGTGTGTATGTGGTGTGTGTGTGTATATGGTGTGTGTTGTGTGTGTATGTGTTATGTGTATATGTTGTGTGTGTATGTGTTATGTGTGTGTTGTGTGTGTATGTGTTGTGTGTTGTGTGTGTTGTGTGTGTATGTGTTATGTGTGTGTTGTGTGTGTATGTGTTATGTGTGTGTTGTGTGTATGTGGTGTGTGTTGTGTGTGTATGCGTGTTGTGTGTGTTGTGTGTGTATGTGTTACCTGTGTGGTGTGTGTGTATGTGTTGTGTGTGTGTGGTATGTGTGTATGTGGTATGTGTGTATGTGTTATCTGTGTGTTGTGTGTGTATGTGTTGTGTGTGTATATGTTGTGTGTGTTGTGTGTGTTGTGGTGTGTGTGTGTTATCTGTGTGTTGTGTGTGTATGTGGTGTGTGTGTATATGTTGTGTGTGTGTGTGTGCGTGTGTGTAAGAGCACAGGGCCCAGTGCCTCAGTTTCCACATTTAGTCGCAGGTTGATTCTGGAACCACATTGATTCTGTGCTGTTCCCGGAGAGAAAGAAGATGCTCAGGGGATACAATGTGTCGCTTTGCCCTTTAGATACGGAAACTCACATTTCTAGCATTTCTTCTCCTTTCAAGCTAAATGTATGTGCCCACAGATAGAATAATCTAGTTTAGTCTCAAGGTTTATTAGCTCCTAATGAGGCCAGGAAGAGTGCTGCTGTCGACGTTCCCAGGAGAGCAGCCCACACGGCAGGATGAAGCTTTTCCGGAAGAAAGAAACCCGTAGGTATTTCACTGGGGCTGGAAGTTCAGAGGTCACAGACAAGCCTGTTGCATCTCAGAGAAAGAGGCACTTAAAAAGCCTCCTGAATGCAAGCTGTGACATATAGAATGGATAAGTAACAAGGTCTTACTCTATAGTACAGGGAACTGTACTCAATATCTTGTGATAAACCTAATGGAAAAGAAGATAAAAAGAATGTATATATATGCATGTATAACTGAGTCACTTTGCAATACAGCAGAAATTGGCACAACACTGTAAATCAACTAAACTTCAATTTTAAAAAATAATGAAAAAATTAAAAGTTCCCCAGGCCTTCCAAGCAGCAGGATAGAAGTGTTCTCAAGTCTGTGCCCTTCCGTGGCGGGATGTGATGTCATGCACAAGTTAGGCCCTCCAGGCCCAATGGGATCCCTCCTACCCGGGCTCCTGCACCCTCAGGCCCTCTCTGAACGTCCATCACTGTTGTTTGTTCAAAGAGAACAGGCAGGCAGGCAAAGGTGTTTGAAACAGCACGTGCTCACAGTAAACACTCAAGCAATGTTCTGATTATAGTGAGGATCACAGTCTGTACCCGGAGAGGTCCACAGCTATAAAAGAGAGTGATCATAGGTCTGCGTATTTTGGGTCTTTTGGAAATGTTCCCATTTCCCCTTAGGTGTTCTGTTAGGAGAGATAAGGACTGAGCACCAGAAGAGAAGATGATGAACCTGGAGCTGACAAGAACCAGACAGAGCACTGGCATTTTGGAGGACTGATCAAGAGAGGGTTGAACAGCTTTCATTTCACACAGACACTGACACAGGTGTGTGTACACAATCACACACATGCACACACACACACAGTGCAGTGGCTATCACACTGAAGATGAGAGGTGAGCAGTTTGTGTACCTGGAGTCGGCTTGGATGAGAAGCCTGCTGGTTTCTGGAACAGCCATGCTCTCTGGCAGAGTCAGGATTCCCTGACCGCTGGCCAGGCCAGAGGAGCCTCGACTGGAGCTGGAGTCTGTGTGGGTGGTGCTGGGTCTCTGCTTTGATGGTCTAGTCAAGGGAAGTGATCTAAGATGGCAGAGTTCAGAGAAGCCAGACCAGATGGGCAGATGGACTGTCCAGGCTGTCTGCGGTTGTAAGGATCAGAGTCCACTGGGGTGGGAAGCAAAGTGAGCTAAAGAGAGTTGAAAGCATGAAGCGCAGGTGGGAGAACCCACCGGGGGCAACTGTGAGCTCTGGTAAACGTTGTGAAGCCAGGTTTTTACTAGGAGTCCAGACATCGTGCGGGGTTTTGGTGTGTGTGTGGGGCGGGGGGTGGTTCATGACCTCATGAGCAGTCTGGATACAGGCTAGGAGGCCACACGGACCAAAGTGAGAGGGAAGAGGCAAGGCTGGTTGGTGGAGGTGCCGTCCCCCTGAGTCTGAGGCCACCCGCTCCCCCTGCACGCCCTGGAGCACGGGTCAGTGCAGCCCCGCCCAGGCAGGAGCACCCCGGATCCACAGGGTGACTCTGGAAACCTGATGAAGAACTAGGGACGAGTGGCTGAGGGCTCCCTCGTGAAAGGAGAAAACAGGCAATAAGATGGGTGAGAGGGAACTTTATCGCGACTCGTATGCTCCTGGGTCATTTGAAAACCTTTCTTAGGGTTCACCTGCTTTAAATGATAGGGCTTCCCTGGTGGCTCAGACGGTAAGGTGTCTGTCTGCAATGCGAGCAGACCCAGGTTTGATCCCTTGGTCTGGAAGATCCCCTAAACGATGATGGAGTTTCACATCTCAGCAATCCACAGGTTGAACTTTTTAGGTATTGTATTGTTTGCCCATCAAATTCCACACAAAAGGTTAGAGTCTCGAGATAAATGATGCCTGGCCTCCTGCCGCTCACAACGTGGGGAGCCCAGGTGTGACTGGCTGCAGACCTTGTTCTTTTCCTCGGGAACCCTGACTGACTGCACACCATGTGTCCAGGCTTCCCGTCTCAGCAGTGGGTTGGTTCCTTTTTGAAAATCCTTCATGGCGCTGTTTTATTTAACTGTCACCTGCGGGCAGCCTCGGCCCTGGGTGGGTGTGCATGCACACATATAAGACAGGTGTATATTTGTGAGAGTGTGAGGTTTAGATGAGCAAGCTCTGGACGCAACCTACGTGAGCCAGGGACCATTCGCACCCAGCTCGTCCAAACAGCCAGCAACGCTGTTTGAGCGCTCTATGATGCATGTGGCTGAGGTGAGGCTGGATTCTGTCATACGACGATGGTGCGTGATTCCCCTTCATTAAGCCCTGGAAACATCTGTCTCTCTCCAGCTTGGTCTCATTTTATGAGATATTGGTGAATGATCACAGAGTCATTGGCTGTAACACTGGTGCTCCTCTTCATGATTAAACCTGGTGTCTGGGTTCATGAGCAGGTAGGTGACTGTGTGTGTACACGAGGGTGAAGTGTGGGAGTCCTCAAGAGAAACCCCAAAGCACACAAGCAGTAGAATGCTCCAATGACACCCCGGGGCATGCACTATCTTATTACCAGTCCAGTGGACTCAGCATCATTGTCGTCACTTCCTCGGGTGGGCACTGGGTCTGGCCTTGTGGGGTGTCCTGTCCAGACACAGAAAATTGCGTGCACACGGGGGCCAGTCTGAAGCACCTGTGCTGCTGCTCTGATCGCTGTGCTGTGTGCCGTGTGCTCAGCCACATCAGCTGTATCCGACTCCGTGCGATTCTACATACCTTAGCCTGTTAGGACCCTCTGTCCATGCGATTCTCCAGGCAAGAATACCGCAGTGGGTTGCCATTTCCTTCTCCAGGGGGTCTTCCCGACCCAGGGATTGAACCTGTGTCTGTTAAGTCTCCTGTATTGCCAGGCAGGTTCTTTACCACTAGCACTACCTGGGAAGCCCATGATCTCCTTTATACCAATGCTGTTGATTGCTTGCCCTGGGATGCTGAGAAAATAGTGAATTTTGATAACTGCACGTCTGATTCTCCAGGATCCCTAAACCCTTTCCTTGCTGGAGGCAAACAATGGAAAGAGTCTCATAGCTAAACTGTAACTACCAAGCTCCCGAGCTGACTAATGTGATTTTTTTTTAAATGGAAGTATTAAGGATATAGTCCGACAAAGGTCCATATAGTCAAAGCTATGGTTTTCTCAGTCATAGTGCACAGACATGAGAGTTGGACCATAAAGAAGGCTGGGCATTCAAGAATTGATACTTTTGGACTGTGGTATTGGAGAAGACTCTTGAGAGTCCTTTGGACAGCAAGGAAATCAAACCAGTCAATCCTAAAGGAAATCAACCCTGAATATTCATTGGAAGGATTGATGCTGAAGCTGAAGCTCCAGTACTTTGGCCACTTGATGTGAAGAACTGACTCACTGGGAAAGATCCTGATTCTAGGAAAGACTGAGGGTAAGAGGAGAAGAGGGCGACAGAGAAAGAGATGGTTAGATAACATCACCGATTCAATGGACTTGAGTTTGAGCAAACTCTGTGAGATAGTGAAGGACAGAAAAGCCTGGCGTGCTGCAGCCCATGGGTCAAAAAGAGTCAGACACAACTTAGAGACTGAGCAACATGGGTACAGTTGTTTAACAGTGTTGTATTAATTTCAGATGCAGAACACAGTGATTCAGTTATACTTATATACACATATCTATTCTTTTCCAACTTCTTTTCTTTTATAGATCATTACCAAATATTATCATACTAAGTGAAGTAAGTCAGACAGAGAAAGACAAATGCCATATGGTATCAGTTATATGTGGATGGGGTTCCCAGGTGGCACTTGTGGTGAAGAACCTGCCTGCCGATGCAGGAGACTTAAGAGGCATGGGTTCAATCCTTGGATTGGGAAGATCCCCTGGTGGAGGGCATGGCAACTCACTCTAGTATTCTTGCCTAGAGAATCCCATGGACAGAGCAGCCTGGTGGGCTACAGTCCATAGGGTCACAGTTGGACACGATTGAAGAGACTTAGCCTGTACATCAGGTTACATGTGGAATCTAAAAAATTGATACAAGTGAGCTTATTTATAAAATGGACCCACGTACATAGAAAATTAGCTTATGGTTACCAAAAGGGAAAGGTTGGGGGGAGGGATAAATTAAGAAGTTGGGATTAACACATACACACTACTCCAATACTTTGGCCACCTCATACAAAGAGTTGACTCGTTGGAAAAGACCCTGATGCTGGGAGGGGTTGGGGGCAGGAAGAGAAAGGGACGACAGAGGATGAGATTGCTGGATGGCATCACCGACTTGATGGACATGAGTTTGGGTGAACTCCGGGAGTTGGTGATGGACAGGGAGGCCTGGCGTGCTGCGATTCGTGGGGTCGCAAAGAGTCGGACATGACTGAGCGACTGAACTGAACTGAACTACTGTATACAAGGTTAATTACCAACAGCACTTACTGTATAGCACAGGGAACTCACCTAAGTAGGTCTTTATATCATGACTCTGGTCCATGGGTCCTACTAGGGAATTTGGGCACTTATGCTGTATATATGACATATCATTATTTTTGAGGATTTTTGTTGTTGATTAGTCACTCAGTCATGTCTAGGTTTTTTTGACAGTAGTTATCTTTAAAATCTAGATAAAGAGTAACAGTACTTACTGGGAGGTTGAGCTCCCCTCTCTGCTCTCCCTTGGGGTCACTGGGTGAGGTTGGGCAACTGCTGGAATCTCCTGGCCTTGGATTTCTCACCTGTGAAATGGAAGGGTGGAGTTCCACCCCAGACCTAGTTTGAGATTTTGAGCTTTATGTCAGGTATAGTGTGAAACCATAAAAAAATCCAGCTAAGTCTCAGTGAAAGACAATGGAAGCATCAGCAATTCAATTGCTTATTCTGAAGTCTTGTAAAGATGTTCTAGGACTCTAGAAAGTTCTAGAACTTTCTTTTCAAAACAAACTTGTGGTTACCAAATAGGAAAGGGGGGAGGGATGAATTAGGAGTTTGGGATTAGCCCATACATACTATTATATGTAAAACATATAACCAACAAGACTTACTGTATAGCACAGATACCATACTTAATATCTTATAATAATTTGTAAGAGAAAATAATCTGAAAAAGAATATATATATATATATATATATATATATAAAAGCATATATAACTCTAAAAAGCAGCTCTTAGCTCCCAATGAGGAGCATCTCTGAGCTATATAAACCTGAGAGCAACCTCAGCATTCCTTAATCTTTTATCTCCAAATATCACTTGGTGATTCAGTGTATCGTAGAAATCCATGAGCTCAGAGCGGGTGCAGTAAACGTGACTACTGTCTCCCAACCGTTCCTAGACCTCGGTGACGGGAAACTGAAGACTTGGACATTCCTAACAGCATCTGCACACAATGCTGTCCTCTGGGTCCAAGGTGCTGGCTTCCTGACACCTGCAGGTGATGGACATTTGCATCTGTTAGCGGCTAAGGACAGTGCTAGGTGTGTTGGCTTTAAGAAAAAAAGAAGAGCGGTTGGGCTTTTTGTCTTTAGCTTTTTTGGCTGGCTGCTTCCTGCTTCATAAATCTGGGGAGGGAGGCAGGGGAGCCTGGGGGCTGGCGAGCCCAGCACCTCTCCGGCCAGCTGCCGGGTCCATCTGCAGCTGGGGCTGCTGCCGTGATCTATGGCCAGAGAGCTGCATCAGGGGGCCTTTACTGCCGCTTCATGGCAGCTGGTGTGAATGGCAGTGGAAAAATAAGCCCTTCTTTTCCCTAACATCAGGAAAAAGGCTCCCCCGACCTCCCCCCCAACACACTCCTCAGGTCTTCCATGCTGGTTGCAGTTCTCAGACTTGCGGCACCAGCCCCAAGATTTGTGATTTTTACGTGCAAAGATATGTCTTTTCACTTGGGAGCCTTTGAATCCCCGTAATATAACAAAGTTGCTTGGTATTCAAGTTTCCAGCTTCCAAGGGACTTAGAAGTCCCAAGAGAAAGAGCTAAGGTTTGAATTAAAAGGCAAAACACCTTCATTTCCATTTACATTAGATTTTAATTTCAAAAACATTCTTTGCAATGACAGATAGGAAGCAGCGCTTGTCAGTTATTGGAAACTCTGTCCTTCTGGCTCAATGTGGTAACTCCAGAGGCTGGAAATGGACCTCAGCCCTTCACCTCGGCAGGGATTCTGATAGGAGCCGAGCTAATGGCCAGAACACACTTGCATTTTCATTCAGCAAGTATTTTTAATAGAGGTTCATAAATGCCAAGCAGCCTTTAGTCTTTGGTTAAGATGAATCCCAACCCCTGAGGGACTCAGAGCCCGACAGTGCCTTGGATGTTTAGGTTACCTGCAGAGGGCACAGGGCTCAGGGCAGGGAGCTCGCAGACCTGTCTTGGGGATGGGTGCCAGGACGAGACAGGCTGGAGGCATTTCATGGTGTGGGAATTCAGGAACGTTACTGAAACCGCCTGTTCAATAGAGCCCAGATTAAATGCTTCTCTTGCTGTGGAGCCTTTTCTGAGGTTTCAGCCAAAAGGGATATTTCCTTCCATGCTCAATTGCTCAGTCATGTCCAACTCTTTGAGACCCCATGGACTGTAGCCCACCAGGCTCCTCTGTCCATGAGATTCTCCAGGCAAGAATACTGGAGTGGATTGCCAATTCCTTCTCCAAGGGATCTTCCCAAATCAGTGATTGAACCACATCTGTGTCTCTTGAATTATAGGTAGCTTCTTTACCCACTGAGCCTTCGGGAAAGCCCCTTTCCTTCTTCTGAGCACCACAGTTCAAGCTTCTAAGATACGTTCTCACTAGCTCTTAATGGATATCTAGTTTCTCCCTTTGGACGTCTTGAGGGCATGGATGGGATGTGACTCACCTTGTACTCTCACTTCGTTTACTCAGCAGAGCAGAGGAAGAGGACCTGTGTCTTCTTTGCCTGAATAGACAACCTGGTGGGAATCAGGCTTACTCAAGGTCAGGCTCAGGTCCGTGTGCCATTGGCCCCCTCTTCAGTCTCAGAACCTGGCCAGCCCAGGACCCATCTGGACAGATGGAAGGTGGAGGTTGAGTTCATTGCCTGCAAAGCACTTTTGAGAACACTGGCCATCCTGTTGAAGTTAGTATCTGCACACGTCCCTTATCCTCATACTGTGAAGTGGGGAAAGCGTGTGTAATGGGAGGAGAGTAAGCTCATAGGGATCAAGAGAAAGAGGTCTGTCTTGCTGCACAGAGCTCAGATAAAGGAGACCTGGATTGACAGGATACCATACATCGTGCTAGAAGATCATGGGTCTTCCTTATTCTACCACCTTGGATATCAGACCTCATTTGGTTTCTTCATCTTTAATTGACATTGGCCAGCTACATTTTGTTAGTGTAGAGAGAAACATATGTTATGTATATAGATACCTAGCACAATTACTGTCATGTAGAAACCGGATTAGGCCTCTCTTTGTAGAGAGAAAAGCCCATGAAATTTTTCCTTTAAAAAAAAAAATCATAGTAAAAAGTGTATATGGCTTTCAAAAATCAAAGTAATAAATATTTAGGAAAAGCTGAGACCTGGGCCCCAGAACCAACTGCTTCAGATTCTCCTAGTTATTTCTTCTGGTTTCAAGATTCCGAATTCTGAATCATACTTATTCTATTTTTAAAATTTAAAATCTTCTCTATTGATTTGAATCATGAAGGTGAGGGTTTAGGTGTCTAGGTCTACCATATACATCTTTGATTTAAAATATTCTTTTCCTATTAAGCTATCAATAATTCTTTTTGAAAGGAGGGTTAGAATCCCACCCAGTGTCATCCGATGTGTAGACAACATATGGATTCCATCGTGGGATTGTTGCTGAGACGCCCTGTGAGAACTTTCCTCTTCCTGCTCTAACACAGACAATTCTGCCTTCAGCCTGTGGCCCAGCTGTTGTTTTGGAACCTGCCTTCACCAATTTCCTGGGGTATCATTTTTGTTACACCTAATCTGGTTTACCTTCCTTCACTTCATGATTTCCTCGTTTTTGTTCTTTTTGTTTGTTTTCTGAGTTTCCGTCTTCATTTCAGTATATCTTTCAGGATCTTCCCAAGAAAATGTGCAAGAAGAGATTCACCCAGTGAGATACTACATGTCAAAATATAATTAACTGGGATACTATTTTGTTTTGGTTGAATATAGAATTCTAGATCGGAAATTATTTTAATCTGAAAATGCTATATTCTGCAGATAGTGCTGCACTGGTTTGTAGTAACGATTAGGGTTCTTATCTGAGGCTTTTTCCTTTGAACGTATTTGTTCCTTCTCTCCGGAGGCCTTGGCTCTTTCGTCTTTCAGCTTGCGGTTGCTCCCTCCAGTCTCTGCCTCTGTAGTCATAACACCTTCTCTTCTGTGCGTGCCTGCCTCTCTCTGATGGATGCACAGGTGACAGCATTTAGGGCCACCTAGAAAATCCAGGATAATCTCCCCAAGTCATGGTCCTTAACTCAGTCACATTTCAAACACTTAAAAGCAAAACAAGCCAAAACCCGTTTTAAGTATTAGGATACAGATACTGTTTGGGGAGTTCAGTTCAGTCACTCAGTCATGTCCGACTCTTTGCAACCCCATGGACTGCAGCACACCAGGCCTCCCTGTCCATCACCAACTCCCGGAGTTTACTCAAACTCATGTCCATTGAGTTGGTGATGCCATCCAACCATCTCATCCTCTGTCGTCCCCTTTTCCTCCTGCCTTCAATCTTACCTACTATTAGGGTCTTTTCCAATGAGTCAGGCATCAGGTAGCCAAAGTATTAGAGTTTCAACTTCAGCATCAGTCCTTCCAATGAATATTCAGGACTGATCTTTAGGATGGACTGGTTGGATCTCCTTGCAGTCCAAGGGACTCTCAAAGTCTTCTCCAAAACCACAGTTCAAAAGCATCAATTCTTCAGTGCTCAGCTTTCTTTGTAGTCCGACTCTCACATTCATATAGGACTACTGGAAAAATCATAGCTTTGACTAGACATACCTCTATTGGCAAAGTAATGTCTCTGCTTTTGAATATACTATCTAGGTTGGTCATAACTTTTCTTCCAAGGAGCAAGTGTCTTTTAATTTCATGGCTGCAGTCATCATCTGCAGTGATTTTGAAGCCCCCCAAAATAACATCTGTCACTGTTTCCACTGTTTCCCTATCTATGGTTGGGGATAGGGGGTTGCTATTATCCATCCCACCACAGTCTACTCAACAGGAACTGAAGTTCTTTGGTTCTGAGACATTTTCTTTTATTATTTCTTTAGTAATTCTTCTCTTCAATTTACTCTATTTGGATTTTCTGGAACTCCTGTTATTGAAAATTTTGGTTTCTCAGACAAATCTTCTTAATTTCTTATCTTCTATTTTCCATTTCCTGGAAGTTTTATTGCATTTTTCTGGGAGTTTTTCTCAAATTTTCCTTTCAATCCTTTGTGCTTTTAACTTTATGAATTATTTTATTGTCTAAGAGCTCTGTTCTCTGATCTCATTTAACAGCATTCTGTTCTTGTTTCATTGTTGTAATATCTTATCTCTTTGAGAATATTAATTAAACAAAATTTCTGCTCATTGCAGAAGAAACTTTAAAATTTTATTTAACATTTTTTCCCTTGTTCTTAAGCTTTGATTTGTCTCCAATTCCTCAAACATCTAGTGTTTCTTGGTGTTCCGCTTAGGTTTAAGAGTCATGTACTAAACAGTTGATCTGAAATTCTGAGTGTATGGCTTAGTAAGTAGCAAGCTTCACTTAGAGTAATCACTGCTAGGATTGTGTCCTTGGAGCTGTGTTTTTTCCCTCCGACACATCCATTCTCAAGAGCTTGTTTTCCCCATCTCCTCCTGTGGTATGCTGGGAGTCAAAGAGAGAAGGGTCTTGGGAGGACTTTCTCTTCATTATGCAGACTTCATTCTCTCTTTCTGTCTCCTGTCTCCTACGTTACCTTCGTATCTTCTTTACTCCTAGGTCTGGAGACTCTGGTTTGATTTCGCCATCAGATGAACACATACTCCCCGTATTCCACATGGATAGAGGAGTGTAGATGCCTCAGGCTTAGGGAGAGTGGATGGAGGTTTAGCTCTCCGTGTGAGTATCTAATCACTCTATTCTTAGCCTCTCTTCTTACTGCTGTTTCTTGAAGTGGTGGAACTTCTGAGATTTTATGTGGTCTGCATCCTATTGACTTGCACACAATGATTTTTAAGCTTTTTGTTTGGATAAACAGCAGACACACACATACAAGTTGCAGTTACTAGGCTGAGCATGATCTGGGGAGTGGGAAGGGTTTGGAGACTTAGATCATCACTGAAGGAACATGTGGGGAATTATTAAAAGTTGAGTTGAGGGACTTCCCTGGTAATCCAGTGGTTAAGAATGTGCCTTGCAACACAGGGGATTCACTCCATGGTGGAGAGACTAAGATCCTACATGCCGTGGAGCACAAATCCCAGGCTCGGCAACTAGAGAGTTCATCCTTGTGCCACAACCAAAGATGCCGCATGCCACAACTGAGACCCAACACAGCCAACTAAATTTTTTTTTTTTTTAATTTATTTGAGAGCTAGTGAGAAGGAACACATTTTAGCAAAAATTTGAGCTACCCAAAGTTAGGGCAGACTAATTAGAAAGTCACTGTACACTGTACCTTGGGAATTGAATGCATCTTATGGCCAGCAAGGCACCTACAGAGGGGCTGAAACAGAGAAGTAAGATATCCAGCAGCAAGTTCAGAGGACATATTCACCAGGTTTTTCTCTCTTC
Organism: Cephalophus harveyi; assembly: GCA_006410635.1. Classification (NCBI taxonomy): domain Eukaryota; kingdom Metazoa; phylum Chordata; class Mammalia; order Artiodactyla; family Bovidae; genus Cephalophus; species Cephalophus harveyi. The sequence goes on from SJYT01010011.1 coordinate 202,101, forward strand.
TTCTCATTGCATTTTCTCTTTGTACCCCTTTTTCTTCTCTCACAGTCTTTCTAATAAACACTTTGATTATAAATCTCCCAAATGGATTTTCTTTCTTTGTAGTATTTTATCACCAAGTAATCCTTTGACTAATTTAGCTATCTTGGCGTATGCCAATTTTTTTAGTAACAGAACAAAGAGTATGATTTGTTTGAAGCAAAATTTTTTTATTATTAAAATGAACAGTTCACACCAATCAAAAGAAGTCAGTGCTCAGAAATAGCTGAAAATGGATAGACATCGAGATTTGGAACATATTTTGATAACTGAACAGGAGGACAGCTTCAAGATTTGTTACTAAAGGTTGTCCAAGTTTCCCATATTTTAAAGATTTGCAGGCAAGCTCAAAACCTGTTTAAAATAAGGAACTCCTGTCTCAAATGCCGATCACACTTGTCCTATGTATAGATCGTGCTTATTTCATAAATGTCATCCAAGGGAAGGTCAGAACTACCCACCTGGTCCTTATCTTTACCAGCTGTGAAAGAGAAAGTTGTTAAAAGAGAGATTCCAAAAATTCACATCTCTGACCATGTGAAAAAAGTGAAAAGAATCCCAGTATATTATGTGCTGGGCACTTTGACCTGCACTCACCTGCCTTCATGTAATATTGATGAGAGGCAGGTGTTTTTATTACCATCTTCACATGGCAAAACCAAGGCTCGGAGGTCAATGGGTCCACATTGCCAAGGTAGAAGCGGGGGTAGTCTCATTTTTGCACCCAGGGTTGTCTTGGTCCCACTGCCACACTTGCAGGTTCCCAGAGAGTGAGGATAAATCATATGGTTTCTTCTTGTCCTGCACCATCAAGAGAAAAAAGCTCTGAAATGCTGCTATGTTCGATTGGAAAGCAGGTCTCTGCGTGCTTCCTTGTCAGCAGTGACAGTCTGTCTTCCCCTGCGTGGTGCAGAGGGTCAATTTAAATCCTCCGAAGTGCCAAGAGCCCCATCTGCTTCTCCATCTGAAACAGGAATATTTTGCTCTTTTTTTTTTTTTAAGCAAGTGTCTTTTAATTTCATGGCTGCAGTCATCATCTGCAGTGATTTTGAAGCCCCCCAAAATAACATCTGTCACTGTTTCCACTGTTTCCCTATCTATGGTTGGGGATAGGGGGTTGCTATTATCCATCCCACCACAGTCTACTCAACAGGAACTGAAGTTCTTTGGTTCTGAGACATTTTCTTTTATTATTTCTTTAGTAATTCTTCTCTTCAATTTACTCTATTTGGATTTTCTGGAACTCCTGTTATTGAAAATTTTGGTTTCTCAGACAAATCTTCTTAATTTCTTATCTTCTATTTTCCATTTCCTGGAAGTTTTATTGCATTTTTCTGGGAGTTTTTCTCAAATTTTCCTTTCAATCCTTTGTGCTTTTAACTTTATGAATTATTTTATTGTCTAAGAGCTCTGTTCTCTGATCTCATTTAACAGCATTCTGTTCTTGTTTCATTGTTGTAATATCTTATCTCTTTGAGAATATTAATTAAACAAAATTTCTGCTCATTGCAGAAGAAACTTTAAAATTTTATTTAACATTTTTTCCCTTGTTCTTAAGCTTTGATTTGTCTCCAATTCCTCAAACATCTAGTGTTTCTTGGTGTTCCGCTTAGGTTTAAGAGTCATGTACTAAACAGTTGATCTGAAATTCTGAGTGTATGGCTTAGTAAGTAGCAAGCTTCACTTAGAGTAATCACTGCTAGGATTGTGTCCTTGGAGCTGTGTTTTTTCCCTCCGACACATCTATTCTCAAGAGCTTGTTTTCCCCATCTCCTCCTGTGGTATGCTGGGAGTCAAAGAGAGAAGGGTCTTGGGAGGACTTTCTCTTCATTATGCAGACTTCATTCTCTCTTTCTGTCTCCTGTCTCCTACGTTACCTTCGTATCTTCTTTACTCCTAGGTCTGGAGACTCTGGTTTGATTTCGCCATCAGATGAACACATACTCCCCGTATTCCACATGGATAGAGGAGTGTAGATGCCTCAGGCTTAGGGAGAGTGGATGGAGGTTTAGCTCTCCGTGTGAGTATCTAATCACTCTATTCTTAGCCTCTCTTCTTACTGCTGTTTCTTGAAGTGGTGGAACTTCTGAGATTTTATGTGGTCTGCATCCTATTGACTTGCACACAATGATTTTTAAGCTTTTTGTTTGGATAAACAGCAGACACACACATACAAGTTGCAGTTACTAGGCTGAGCATGATCTGGGGAGTGGGAAGGGTTTGGAGACTTAGATCATCACTGAAGGAACATGTGGGGAATTATTAAAAGTTGAGTTGAGGGACTTCCCTGGTAATCCAGTGGTTAAGAATGTGCCTTGCAACACAGGGGATTCACTCCATGGTGGAGAGACTAAGATCCTACATGCCGTGGAGCACAAATCCCAGGCTCGGCAACTAGAGAGTTCATCCTTGTGCCACAACCAAAGATGCCGCATGCCACAACTGAGACCCAACACAGCCAACTAAATTTTTTTTTTTTTTAATTTATTTGAGAGCTAGTGAGAAGGAACACATTTTAGCAAAAATTTGAGCTACCCAAAGTTAGGGCAGACTAATTAGAAAGTCACTGTACACTGTACCTTGGGAATTGAATGCATCTTATGGCCAGCAAGGCACCTACAGAGGGGCTGAAACAGAGAAGTAAGATATCCAGCAGCAAGTTCAGAGGACATATTCACCAGGTTTTTCTCTCTTCTTCTCATTGCATTTTCTCTTTGTACCCCTTTTTCTTCTCTCACAGTCTTTCTAATAAACACTTTGATTATAAATCTCCCAAATGGATTTTCTTTCTTTGTAGTATTTTATCACCAAGTAATCCTTTGACTAATTTAGCTATCTTGGCGTATGCCAATTTTTTTAGTAACAGAACAAAGAGTATGATTTGTTTGAAGCAAAATTTTTTTATTATTAAAATGAACAGTTCACACCAATCAAAAGAAGTCAGTGCTCAGAAATAGCTGAAAATGGATAGACATCGAGATTTGGAACATATTTTGATAACTGAACAGGAGGACAGCTTCAAGATTTGTTACTAAAGGTTGTCCAAGTTTCCCATATTTTAAAGATTTGCAGGCAAGCTCAAAACCTGTTTAAAATAAGGAACTCCTGTCTCAAATGCCGATCACACTTGTCCTATGTATAGATCGTGCTTATTTCATAAATGTCATCCAAGGGAAGGTCAGAACTACCCACCTGGTCCTTATCTTTACCAGCTGTGAAAGAGAAAGTTGTTAAAAGAGAGATTCCAAAAATTCACATCTCTGACCATGTGAAAAAAGTGAAAAGAATCCCAGTATATTATGTGCTGGGCACTTTGACCTGCACTCACCTGCCTTCATGTAATATTGATGAGAGGCAGGTGTTTTTATTACCATCTTCACATGGCAAAACCAAGGCTCGGAGGTCAATGGGTCCACATTGCCAAGGTAGAAGCGGGGGTAGTCTCATTTTTGCACCCAGGGTTGTCTTGGTCCCACTGCCACACTTGCAGGTTCCCAGAGAGTGAGGATAAATCATATGGTTTCTTCTTGTCCTGCACCATCAAGAGAAAAAAGCTCTGAAATGCTGCTATGTTCGATTGGAAAGCAGGTCTCTGCGTGCTTCCTTGTCAGCAGTGACAGTCTGTCTTCCCCTGCGTGGTGCAGAGGGTCAATTTAAATCCTCCGAAGTGCCAAGAGCCCCATCTGCTTCTCCATCTGAAACAGGAATATTTTGCTCTTTTTTTTTTTTTTTTAAATCTTGATTTGGTCTTTCAGTGTTTGTGTTACAGCCATCAGCCCAGATGCCAATAACGAGGAAAATGTATTAAGTGATAAGGGGGCAATCAGTGAAATTAACATGAACAAGAGAGGAAAACGGGAAACTGAAGTTGTGCTGTAATATCCAGTCCAGGTGTGATGAGGACTGAGAGCGTGTTCCCGAGAGATCTCAACAGAATGGAGGAAGCCCCCCATGTCTGGAGCAGAGGGATCAAGAGGGCCCTGGAAGACGTGACAGAAACACCTTGAAGAGCCTGCCTGAAGATGCAGTCTGCTCTGGGATCCAGCTGCTGTGTGTTAGGAATGCTCATATTTCATGTGTGCTTGCCCAAGAGGGGAGTGCTGTGGTCACTCACAATATGTTGGAATCTGCAAATTATTGGTTTCACATCCATGTGCAAAGCTGCAACTCTCCATGATAAGAACGTGAGGACAATATTTCGGAGAATCATAGAATTACAGAGCTTGAAGCTACCGTGCATGGTGGAGGGAGGAAGTATTTGGGGGTGATAGACGAGCACTGGGTCAGGAATTACTGGAACAGGGGGTTAGAACCACCTGGGAGGTGTCGCCGGTCAACCTCCCCAATCCCCCAAGCTTGTCTCTTCAGCCAGAAAATGAAGCTAGGAACGGTATCACAGAGACGGAAAAAACAAATGAAATTGTCGTGTTTAATACGTTGTGCCAGAGTAGCAAGATATTATTAATGATCACCTAATCTAATCTCTCACTTTAGAGTTGGACAGAGGGAAGCCTAAGGAAATGAAATTCTTTCTAGTTTTACTTAAGAGCAGGAATTACTTACTCTTTCTCATTACTACAAGTTTTCTTGGATGATCTGTCACTCTCAACTCTCATAATGACCAGGAGCACTTCCTCAGGCTGGTCACCGTCCTCTCTTAGAGGGGGACGCACACGCGGTCATCTGCAGCTTGTAGTTCTTGCAGGAATGTAGCCCCTGACCATACACCACAGACTCCCTGACAAGAGGTCAAGGAAGCTACCCTGTGCTTGGCAAACTGCTACGTGGGGGTCTTTCAGCTGTCAAGGAGTCTTTTCAAGGCTGCTCTGGGAGAAAAAGTGAAGCCCCCACAGTTCCTCATTTTAAAACTAGGCTTCTCTGCAGGTATTTTGGTGTATGCAAAGAGGGTTAAAGATTTCTTTGAAAGTTTGAAAACTCTTGAGTTATGCTCTGATACCCCGATTTAACACATAGAGAACTATGACTCAGAGAGGAAAAGACATTTATCTGAGGAAGCCCAGCTCACTCATCCTCCCCAGACCACTTCTGCTAACTTCTAGACCAACACACTCCCTCACCCCCCCGCCAAGCCAAAACTCTTCCTTTTCAGGCATTAGTTATTCCCATTTGATGGATTTTCTCTGAATGTCAAAAGCTGAATTTCCTATCTGTATAGGTGAGAAAAAAAGAATTTAGGGACTCCAAAATAATTATTTTGAAAGTATTTATGTAACTACTTGGAGAGCGGGTCACTTAAAACATGTGTCTACTTTAAGAAAAAAATACAAGGTAAGAATTTGATATGTCATCAATACTTCAAATCCTGCCTTAATTAAAAGTTAAAGTAAAAAGTGAAAAATGTTTGTTGCTCAGTGGTGTCTGACTCCATGGACTGTAGCCCACCAGGCTCCAAGTCCACCGAATTCTCCAGGCAAGAATATGGGAGTGGGTCAAGCCAAATGAAAATCAGCAATAGTAGAATTTTTGCTAAGATTACCGGTACATATGAAATGGGCATTTATCATGTGTTTTGTGTTATAATTTCTAGGGTTTTAAGGAAATCAGGGGCCTGTGTATTTGAACATGAGGATACTGTAACGTGAACTTGACAGGCCTGCGACAGCAAGCATTCATTTTCCCAGCGCTGGGAAGATGGAAGAAAGAGCACACCCTCCTGAGGAGCGTGGCAGGGTGACCTTGGGGCGCTTTGTTGCTTGGAGAAATTCATCAGCAGAAACCAGTTGCCTGGTGGACCCGGCTCTGCTCCGAGCGCGCTGGGCTTGGCTCCCAGAAGAGTCTGCTCCGTGTCCCCGAGGAGATGCTCTCTTCACTCTAACTTCTCCGAATTCCCCAGGAGAGGTCTGCTTTTCCTTGTCAGGAGGCTTTGTGCCAGGCTAGAGGGCTCTTTGATTTCTTTGCTTTTCAGCACGGAAAACCTTTCTTCCCTCTTTGTTTCTGTCTTCTGGTCCCTGGCCTCTCGTTTGATCTTGTTTATTCAGTGCAGCAGTACCCATTCTACACAGTGAGCCCGCTTCTCCTTCCAGATGCTGGGAATCTGAAAGCCCTCTCTGCCCCCAAGGTCTCCTCCAGGAGAAATCGTTACCTTTGTCCTCAACAACAGGTGTCACCGGGGCAGCAAAAGCCCTACCAGAGCCCAGGTCAGCCCAAGGATGCTTACACCCCAGGAAGGACAGGCCCTACCGGAGACGCAGACTTGGCAAAAGAAACTCTGAGATGAGTTTGAACGTGAAAGTGAAAGTCGCTCAGTCATGTTTGACTCTTTGCAACCCCATGGACTTAGTCGATGGAATTCTCCAGGCCAGAATACTAGAGTGGGTAGCCTTTCCCTTCTCCAGGGAGCCTTCCCACCCCAGGGATTAAACCCAGGTCTCCCACATTGCAGGCAGATTCTTTACCAGCTGAGCCACAAGGGAAGTCCAAGGACATTGGTGTGGGTAGCCTACCCCCTCTCCAGCGGATCTTCTTGACTGAGAAATTGAACTGGGGTCTCCTGCATTGCAGGCAGATTCTTTGCCAACTGATCTATGAGGGAAGCCTAAAATGAGTATGAAACCTTGTAAGTGCTATAAATCATCCGCATGTCTTGAAAGGCTGAGTGACCATCCTTCTGGAAGCCAGACAAAGGGCCTGGGCCTCATGGGGAACCACTGAGGAACATCCCTCAGCAATGGGCTGGCATGTCTTGGAGCCAGGGCTGCTTCCTCATCCTGGAGGGATGGAGAGGACTAGAGACAGAGCCCTCGTCTCCTGGACCACAGCCTGGGGGCAGTTTCCTGGGCCGTGCTGCGCCTGGTGCTCAAGTCCTCAGTGTTTCTGTGACGACCTCGTCAGAAGCTGTGCTCTAGAAGGCGTGTGGTTCACTGGGCATGCCCCGGGTCACTCATGGAGAAGTGGAGCTGTGTGAGACCCTCCGATGTTGCATTAGTTTCTGGTGACAGCAAAGTGATTTAGTTATATGCATACATGGGGCTTCCCTGATGGTCAGCGGGTAAAGAATTCTCCTACATTACAGGAGACACAGGAGACCTGGGTTCGATTCCTGGGTTGAGAAGATCCCCTGGAGAAGGGAATGGCAACCCACTCCAGTATTCTTGCCTGGGAAATCCCATGGACAGAGGAGCCTGGCCGACTACAAGTTCAAAGGATAGCAAGGAATCAGACATGACTGAGCAACTAAGCACAATGCACATTACATACATATATATTCTTTTTTATATGCTGTTCCATTATGGCTTATTACAGGACACTTAATATAGTTACCTGAGCTATAAGGTAGGACCTTGTTGTTTATCTGTTCTATGCACAGTGCTACATATCTGCTAGACCCAAGCTTCTAATTTCTCTCTCCCCCTCTGCCTTTCCCCTTCAGCAACCACAAGACTGCTCTCTATGTCTGTGAGTCTGTTTCTGTTTCATAGATAAGTTTATTTGTATCCTGTTTTAGAGTCAACATATAATGATTCCATGATGGTATCTGTCTTTCTTGTCTGACTACTTCATTTAGTGTAACAGTCTCTGGGTCCATCCACGTTGCTGCAAATGGCAACATTTCCTTCTTTTTTATGACAGATAGACTGATAATATTCCAATGTGTATTCTTCACTACTGGGTCACCTGGGAAACCCCTGGTAATGTAAATACCACATCTTCTTTATCCATTCATCTGTCGATGGACACTTAGGTTGCTTCCAAGTCTTGGTTATTATAAATATGAAAAACACATTTTATTAACCCTATTCAGGTACAATTTCTGGTACAACCATCTATACAGTGGTTCTAAAGTCAATTTCCTCTCTAAAGTGTGATTAAGACAAGCATCCCTGTGGGGAATTTTTCTCCGATGGCCCCTACTTGGTCCATGGTAAACCCTCTGTTTCCTATACTGTAAATACTGGAACAGTTCTTTAAAATCTGTGGGATTTAACCTGTTTCTATGCATTAGTGCTTGAAAAATAAGTTCAGTTCTGAAATGATGAGGGAGCCCCATTTGGACATTAACCATCTTCATTGGTAGAAGCAGCTCAGGGCTTCAATATTTAACCAGATGGATACCACAGGTGTCAACTGACTGACTGTATCCTTTACTCCAGGATGGAACAGCATTTACCTCACTCCAAGTCCTGTATCTCCTCACCTCCTCACGTGCTGACCTTTGCGAGGCTGAAGCTGAAGTTAGAGATGTTCACCTAACTGTGAGCCTCACTGACGGGGCTTGTTTGCCCATTAGTTGCCGAACCATCCATGCGTTTTCTCAGTCACTCCTGGGGCAGGAATCCTTGAAAGAGGAGCAACCTGCTCAGGAGAAACTCTTCATCGAAAGTGAGGGGAAATGCACCCACTACATTGTCTTCTGGAAAATGGGTCAATATTAGCAAAACCACCAAACATACATTTTGAATGGATAATCACTAACAGAAAATAAAAGCAGACAATTATTTCAAATAAAAGGACTACCACAGAGCTGCTGGGCTCAGACATTGGCTGGCCTGTGCCTTGTTCAATATGGAGAAATTTAGGTGCCAAGAAACCTGGGTATCCATTCTTTTTTCCATTTTTAAAGCATATTGTTTATCTATATTTTCAAAACTTTTATTGAAGTATAGTTGATTAACAATATCATGTAAGTTTTAGGTGTACAGCAGAGTGATATATATATATATATATTTGATGCTGTTGTTCAGTCACCCAGTCGTGTCCGACTCTGTGACCGCATGGACTGTAGCACACCAAGCCTCCCTTTTCCTCACCATCTTCCAGAGTTTGCTCAAGTTCATGTTCATTGCATCAAAGGTGCCATCCAGACATCTCATCCTCTGACGCCCTCTTCTCCTTCTGCCCTCAATCTTTCCCAGCATCAGGGCCTTTTCCAATGAGCCATCTGTTCGAATCAGGTGACCAAAGTGCTGGAGCTTCAGCTTCAGCATCAGTCTTTCCAGTGAATATTAAAGGTTGATCTCCCTTAAGATTGACTGGTTGGATCTCCTAGCTGTCCAAGGGACTTTCAGGAGTCTTCTCCAGCACCACAGTTCGAAGGCATCAATTCTTTGGCGATCTGCCTTCTTTATGGCGTGTATATATATATATATATTTTTTTTTTTTTTTCCCCCTTATAGATCATTGCATAATATTGAGTCTAGGTTCTTGTGCTCCAGATCATTTTTGGCTCCCTATATTATACACAGCAGCATGTATATATTAATCCCAACCTTCTCATTTACCCCTCCTCCTATCTCCTTGTTCCTTTTGGTAACCAACAAAAGGTTTTCTTTCTGTGTCTGTGAGTCTCCTTCTGTTCTGGAAATAAGTTCATTTGCGTCTTTTGTTTTTTTTTTGTTGCTTTTAGATTCCACATATGTGATAATACATGATTTTGTTTTGCTCTGTCTGGCTTCCCTCACTTAGTGTGAGAATCTCTAGGTCCGTCTATGTTGCTAGAAATGGTATTATTTCTTCTTTTTTATGGTTGAGTGGTATTCCACTGTATGTATGAGCCACACCTTCTCTGTCCATTCATCTGTCAGTGGACATTTAGGTTGCTTCCATGTCCTGGCTATTGTCAACAGTCCAGTGGACAGTGGGGTGCTTGTATCTTTTTGAATTATGGTTTTCTCTGAACTTCGGTATCTGTTTCTAGGAACTGTTTGAGGCGGGGGTCTGGGACACAGTCTCTTCTCTTTTTGCTGTTCTCTGTTACTGAGCAGAGAGACAACCTGCAAACTGCAGTTCTCAAGCTCCATTCTTTAGGCTTTCTGTTTGAAGTAAGTGCTGGGCATTCAGAAGAGAGTGAGGCAGAAAATGGAAAGTAGCTTGGAAAGAAAACATTTAAAGATATAGGGTGAAAAAATGTCTAGCATAAAGTCCAAATATCCTAAAGTCTTGTGCTGGGTTTGTATGGTGTTGAGGACAGCGTGAAAGGGGTAGGCTGAATTAAGACAAGAACGAGCTACTGTTTTCTTGTACTGCTGAACGTGACAGTGGGGAGACAGAATAAAAATATACAGTGTCAAAGAGGGTGAGGAGGGATGGCATGCTTGCACGCAGATTGCAGGAAAATAATTTGCTGTAACCTCTCTACAGATTGCATCAAAAGCTTTAAAAATGTTTGTTGCTTTGACCTGACTCTAGGGATTTATACTAAGAAAATTATTAGAAGTGCCAAAATATGTATACACAAAGATGTTCATTGAAGTGTTTCTTAAAATAAAAACAACAACAAAAATTAATCAACTGCAATCTTATTTAAGGCTATATCAAGAGAAATATGACACTCATTTGATGGAATGGCCCAGCCACTGGAATAACAATGAACATTATCTAAACATTGTAACACATATTGTGAATGTGATAATGAAATTGTTAATACAAAAGCCCGATAGTACTTTACAGATAGTATATATACAGTGCGATGTCATTGTGTAATGCAAACATGCTTATTATAAGTCTATAGGGTGTAAAAAAGACAAGCTCCAAGAAGGTTATGAAGAAATTAAAAAAGATATTTCCTCCCCACAGTTGGGTTAACATGAGTCAAATCAAGTTGATAGTAATGTTCCCTTATTTCTTCCCTGGTGGCTCAGATGGTAAAGCGTCTATCTACAATGCGGGAGACCTGGGTTCGATCCCAGAGTTGGAAAGATTCCCTGGAGAAAAAAATGGCAACCCACTCCATTACTCTTCCCTAGAAAATCTCATGGACAGAGGAGCCTGGTGCAGGCTACTGTCCATGGGGTCGCAAAGAGACACGACTGAACAACTTCACTTTCTTTCTTTCCCTTATTTCTAAAGAGATTATACATTTTTTTTTCTTTCTTTTCCTTTATTTATCCTCTGTACTTTCCATTTGTCCAAATAAGCATTCATTCTTTGTACATTGGGGTTTCCCTGGTGGCTTACTGGTAAAGAACCTGTTTGCCAATGCAGGAGACCCAGGTTCGATCCCTGGGTTGGGAACATCCCTTGGAGAAGGGAATGGCGAGCTGCCCTAGTATCCTGCCTGAAGAATTCCGCGGACGGAGGAGGAGCCTGGCAGGAGGCCCATGGGTCACAAAGAGTCAGACATGACTGAGAGACTAACACTTTCACACACTAAAAGTCAAGATGAATAAAACGTCTATCTGAATTTGAACATCCTTTCCTTAAAAGAAGAAATCAACACTTATTTGACCTTTGTTTTAAAGGTGATTTCTTTATAAAGTTTAGGTTTTTCAGTTTAGGACCCTTCAAGTCTTTCTCCCAAATCTTTCCAAAAAGTGACAGTTTGGAAATGCCAGCTGCCATCTGTTCAAGTCCTGACCTCGGTCATTGGTGGAGTAAAATTGTGCTTAGAAGAGAAACACTGGAGAAGCCTGAGATTTCAACCACGGTCAAGGCCCCGAGCAAATAGCCCTTCCTGGGAGTAAACTCAGGGGGCGTGGCTTGCCTGTTGGTTCCCATTGGCCTCCAGTGTGATTTTACTTTTGTTAGCTCTTCCCATAAAGATGTAGTCAATAAAACACGATAATAGATTCATTTATCATCAACTATATTCTCTTACTATTAAGAAAACTGTTCTGTCTTCATGAAGAAACACAGGAAGATATAGTTTCTGTTCTTCTGGAATGTGATTCAATATATATATAATAGCTGGTTCAGCTCTGAGTATAAACTTATCAAAATAAATGCTTTTTTTAAAATTGGTACTTGGGATCATATTTGCATGCTAGAGGAATACCTGGGGAGCTCAGGTGTATTCATATAATTCCCAATTAGATCATTTGGTTTGGAAGAGCATTTTCTCTTTGTTGTAGCTGGAAGATCTATAGTAGCACAGGACACCCTGCTCAGATGAGGCTTCAACTTGCAATTTTGATTGATTTCTGCTTCTCTTTTGAGTGGACCTACTTTAGTTTGATGATGATGGTCTGGTCCAGGTAGGAGCATCTTTGGATTCTGACAAAAGGGCATTTGAATCTCCTTGCAGTCCTCGTCAACTGCATGTGCTTGCACAAATTAGTCCCGCTTTTGTTTGATGCTTAGTTTCCTCAGCCATGAAATGGAGGCAATGTTATTTATCTTGCCCACTTTAGTGCACTGGAAGTCATATAAATAATCAAGATGTCTGCAAGGCCAGCAAAAACCCACCTCATCCACGGTAATTGGTTTTGTTGCCGTTCAGTCACTAAGTTGTTTTTGCAACTCCATGGACTGCAGCATGCCAGACTCCTCTGTCCTCCATTATCTCCTGGAGTTTGCCCAAATTCATGTCCATTGAGTCGGTGATGCCATCTAACCATCTCATCCTCTGTCATCCCCTTCTCCTTTTGCCTTCAGTCTTTCCCAACATCAGGCTCTTTTCCAATGAGTTGGCTCTTTGCATCAGGTGGCCAAAGTATTGGAGCTTCAGCATCAGTCCTTCCAATGAATATTCAGGGTTGATTTCCTTTAGGATTGACTGGTTCAAAATGAAAACAAAGTTGGCTTCCAGATGAAAACCTGCTTGACATGAAGGCAGATTTCAAGTATAAAATAATTTAAAAAACAAGCTAATTCTGTAGCCAGTGCAAATATTAATTCTTTGTCTAGCAAGAATCAGGTCACAATGCTGAATGTCAATGTGATAAAATGTCTTCCAGTTACAATACAGTAGCACCTTGCTAATTTGTCATTAAGGGGCCCCTGGAGCTAAGTGAGATAACAAAAATCTGTGTGAAGAAGAAATTCTCACTGATTAAATCAAGCTTCTGCAGTTTTGTGAAAATGTACTACCTTTGTTAGCTCTGTTTTGGGTTCTAATGAGATCCATATAATTGACAGGGTCTCCTACAGCTGAAAATTTACCACCTCAAATCAAATTTGGCAAACATTTTTTTTTTTTTTTCATCTAAATGACAGTCTTCTCATTTTGGACCAGACATTAGAGACTTGGTTAAAGAAAAAAAATTTTTTCCCTGAATTTTAGTTCAACTACCTAGAAATTTTGCAACTGGTTCTTCAAAATTAACCCTTTATATTTTCATTACCATAGGGAAAATGCCAAGATTATTTAGTATTTCCATATGAATAAAGGACATTTTAACAGGCTAAACCCCATGAGAAGGAATAAGGATTATATGTTGAAAAAGTCAACATTTTTAAAATTCAATTAAGCCTGTATTTCATTTCTAGTTTCAAACTGAATATGTGACCTTGGGCCCTACGGGTAAAATGGGAACTGTTTTTCCTGAGTGACAGAGTCTACAAAGTATGTGATGAGCTTGAATAAACCGAATTCTCAATACACCATAGTGGCAACACTTCTTTTATATTATTTAAGTAAATATCATTGAAAGATAAAAAGCTCAGTGACCAACTCTATTTTCAATTTAACCTTTTTACGCATAACAAATATTTTGAGAGAATTAGAGCTATCAAATGTTTCCCCTCGGGACCTGCTAAAGAGAAAGAGGTAATCATTTTCAAAACGGCGACTGAGTGAGCGCCAGTTCACCAACGATTCGTGCAACAGCCCTTCCACGGGGCCTGGTGTGCAAGCCTGATCGTAATGTTCTCTTCCACCGTAGAGTTTTGCACTGGAATTTCTTCAGTGTCTGGCCACTCCGTGTATACTTTACAATCCAGAATGGATGCCCCACAGCACTGAACAGGGTCTTCAGTTCAGTTCAGTTCAATTGCTTTGTCATGTCTGACTCTTTGTGACCCCAAAATTGCAGCATGCTAGGCCTCCCTGTCCATCACCAACTCCTGGAGTTCACTCAACTCATGTCTATCGAGTCGGTGATGCCATCTAGCCATCTCATCCTCTGTCGTCCCTTTCTCCTCCTGCCCTAAATCCCTCCCAGCATCAGAGTCTTTTTCTATGAGTCAACTCTTCACATGAGGTGGCCAAAGTATTGAAGTTTCAGCTTTAGCATCAGTCCTTCCAATGAACACCCAGGACTGATCACCTTTAGGATGGACTGGTTGGATCTCCTTGCAGTCCAAGGCACTCTCAAGAGTCTTCTCCAACACCACAGTTCAAAAGCATCAGTTCATCAGCACTCAGCTTTCTTCACAGTCCAACTCTCACATCTGTACATGACTACTGGAAAAACCATAGCCTTGACTAGATGGACCTTTGTTGCGAAGGTAATATCTCTGCTTTTCAACATGCTATCTAGGTTGGTCATAACTTTCCTTCCAAGGAGTAGGCGTCTTTTAATTTCATGGCTGCAATCACCATCTGCAGTGATTTGGGAGCCCCCCAAAATAAAGTCTGACACTGTTTCCACTGTTTCCCCATCTATTTTCCATGAAGTGATGGGACCAGATGCCATGATCTTCGTTTTCTGAATGGTGAGCTTTAAGCCAACTTTTTCACTGTCCTCTTTCACTTTCATCAAGAGGCTTTTTAGTTCCTCTTCACTTTCTGCCATAAAGGTGGTGTCATCTGCATATCTGAGGTTATTGATATTTCTCTCGGCAATCTTGATTCCAACTTGTGCTTCTTCCAGCCCAGCGTTTCTCATGATGTACTCTGCATATAAGTTAAACAAGCAGGGTGACAATATACAGCCTTGACGTACTCCTTTTCCTATTTGGAACCAGTCTGTTGTTCCATGTCCAGTCCTAACTGTTGCTTCCTGATCTGCATATAGG